>JAUMJJ010000172.1:1200000-1532500 GCA_033556795.1 Tapera naevia | reverse complement strand
GAGACATCTCGTAACATACACTTCAGAACTGCAATTCTGCTATAAATATAACATCTATAATAATATCATTTTAAAAATAACTGAACCAAATACAAAAGCATCAGTAATGCTCTCACTGCCTCTCAAGGCTTCACTGTTCCAGTAGTACAACATTATAATTTTCTCAGATTTACTATTATTTTCCATCCAGAAATGTAGACCAGGAAGATTTTGAGGCTCAGGTTTCTCCTTGGTCTCTGTATGCCTACTAGTGTTAAAAGTTCTGGTAGCACTAAGAGACACTTAAAGTTTTCTAACATCTAAATATTCCAACTATCACCAGAATCTACATGTACATCGGTACAGTTAGCTTTTTGAAAGTTCCCTTGCAGATCTGTTGTTGCATATCCTGATCTGTTGATCTACACATACTCAGTATACCCACCAATATCAGAACGGTTGGATATACTTGGCATGACCACAATAACTGAGAAAAATGACTGTGGGCTGAAGGTACAGTAGTTTTTCAGACTCTTGAAACACCTGTTATATTACATATGCATTGGTTTTGTTTCATCCAAGAAGATCCTTAAAAATATGGTCCTAAAAAACAGTGGAATACTAAATATTGGTATATCACACTGTCTTTGAAAAGCCAGTTCACAAAGTAAGCCATCACTGTGTACTACAAGATACCAGTAAAAACTCCAACTCACACTTTTCTCTGCCTATTATTTTCCTGAGAGATAAATGGTAGATACGAGTCCTCTAACAGATAGCAAATGATATTCCATGCCTGAGAGAGACTCCCACCTGCATATCCAAGTCAGTCAGGCCATTTAATACCCGAGACCCCATCAGCTTCATCAGAGCATATAACTGGGTCACAGGTTGGACTAGATGATCTCAGAGGTCTTTTTCAACCTTGTGATACTGTGAAAAAAAGTCTAGAGTGTATAGCTTTCTGTCATCTGTTCCCTGTGTCCTATTGCTGTTGCTCACTTCCGTGGAAGGAGAGCTACCAGTGTTCAGCTCTGCAGGGTGCTCAATCTCCTCCTTCCTTAGCCCACTCAGGCCTGGACTCAAAAGTCCCCAGCCTCATATGATAGAATTTAATATTCCCTGAAGTCTCATTCTCTAAAGTTACTCTCTAATTAAACCCAGATGCTTCACCTCATTCCTGTCATAGGTCAACATGCCTCTGACAGTATACATCCAACTCGCTGCACAGGATTTACCACTACAAACTAAGAAAGGGATAATAAGCCTCTGACAGTGTTATAAAAATAATTACAGTGCTCCTTCATGAACCACCATAGGTTTGCTTTATAAAGGGGAAAACTTAAAGTTGGTTTAGAGCTGTCTTACATGGTTCAGTTCAACCCAAAAGAGACAACACTCTTTCAGGTGCCTGTCACCACAGTTTTCATTAAGAGACATTCGGATCTCACGTTGTAGAAGGAAAGAGGTTATGCTGACACTTTTTAAATATTATTCTTGTACAAACATTCAACTACTGAAAAAAATAAGCAGTAACTGTCACAAACAAGTTCATAAACTTCCTAACCCTGCCACTTCACAGAAATCTCATCACAACAGGTAAATGGGAAGTTGAAGGACGTCCCACGACAGACAGAGAGGCTGGTACTGGACAGTAATGGGTAAAGGCACATGGAATATATTTCCCAAATGGTCAAGTGTTAAGAAGAAACCTCCCACTAGATGGCTCACAGGGTCCTTGCTGTAAAAATCCAGGTAGGAATACCTGATCCAGCAACCATGGAAACAAAAATCTGTAATGAAAAACAACATCAGAAAACAGCACTCAGAATTTGCCATGGCTGCACAGCCCTCTGAAGCCATGCATCATGCTGGAATTTGTACAGCTCAGAGTCCTGATCTGTACCTACTCCTTGACCTCATCTAGACTAATGAAAAATAAGAAAAGCAACAAGCCAGGGGACACTTGTGAATTCTAAGATTTTGTTTCTACTGCCACACAATTAACTTTATAATACATTCTGTTTTCAAAACTGTGTCATTTTATTTCCTTCATTATTTTGTTTTCAGAATTTATCTGTTATTTGAAAGGTAGAGCTACATGACGTAGATAAGGGCAGTGGCATTCTGTGCGCACACACACATTCATTCACAAAGCCAACATTATCTGATAGTTAAAAAAGCATGTACACTTATCCTAATTCAAATACACTGTGGGGAGAAAAAAACACATTACACTGTTATTTAAATTTGGCCAGTCCTATAGTAGACCATGTATTTCATACATATGCAAACCTTTTTCATCTCCTTAGACTGCACTTGCAAAAGCACACAGTCACCAGCAAAAGGAGATTAAACCATGAAGAAACAGAATTGTTGCGAATGCAGGATACCCTGTGTGCAACTGGGCTTTCACATCTCTTTTCTTATAGCCTCTTTCTTTAATGGCATCAAAACCTAAAAATACAGCAGTGTTCCATAAAAAGCATCACAACTTTCTATCATGTGATCCAAACAACAGAATCATTGTAAATTGCCATATTATTTGACTGTAAAAATGCAAGAACATAGAAATAACCTGCATTACTCTTAATTTCTGTGGCTGTTGCTATTGCAAGGTGTCACTGCAGTGTCTGAAATGTTACAAGCTAATAACTGGTATTTCAGTCAACACCAACACGACAGTACAAAAGCCTAATACTCACAATGAACACTTTTTTGCTCATTATTTACCACTTCTTTGAAAATATAGTAACATACAAAAATGCAGCAGAAGCTAACACTTTTTCTTTCTTAATATCATGTCACCTCAGTGGACTATGGAAATTATTATTATTACAAAGTATACACCCAATTTAAATGTAGACTACCGCCTTCATTAAGAAACTCATTAGGAAATTAAATTATGCAAAGCTTTATCAAATTAATTAACTGCATTTTGTGGGTCATCAGATAACTTTTCAATTTTGTCATTCAACGACCTACTATTCCTAAAACTGGGGTACTGTAATTAGTATGTCTTTGACAGAAATAGCTTCTCAGACTATTAAGATTCTACTAACTGATGATCTTGTACTATGGAGCAGAACTTTAATTCTCAAATATGTCTTATGCAACCATCTTGTTGATCTTCCATACTGAATAAAAGGACAGGACCTGGTATTGTTATTAATAGCTAGAAAGTGTAATAAGAAATCAATCTTACCAATTCACATAGTAAAACAATTATTGATATATCTAAAAAACACAGGGAGGACAAAAGTTGCTTTTCAGCCTCTTTAATTAGCTGAAGATTAAGCATATTAAAACACTTAACACTGCTTACAAAGGGAGGAATATTTAAGGTGAATGACATTTAAAACAGATGGAAGATCTAAATTTTGTAATATGTTGCTAATTTTATTCAGTACTGGTAAAAATTAGTTGCATTTTCTTAAGATGCAGTTTCATGGCTTTCCAGTTTCCTTTAATTAATTGCATGACTTAAAATATTTTTATTTGGTCTTGCTAATGAAAGCTGTAAAACATTTTACCTCACTTATTCCTTGGAAGTCTACTTAAAATCATTTTCTTCAAGGCTCTGCAAGACAAGGACTTTATGTCACCATCACGTTCTACAGCTGATTCAAAAAGTTTTCAAGAAGGCTTGTCTTATAAAGGGTTGCTAGTTTCAAGACCATTTAACTGCTGTTAAAATACTTGCTGAAATGACTCCTCCTCTGAGACTTATGAATTTCAACAGAGTCGAAATACCTCCACCCTTATCATAATTCAACATATTTATAAAATCAAAGCAAACCATTTCAATCTCATTTCACGAAAAACTCGGATAAATGTCACAAACCAACTTCCACAATGATGAACTAAATGTATCTTTCTTTTTGAAGAGCCGGTTACAAGGAAAAACCACTGTCCACTCTCAGAACTAACTTTACTGTAATAAACCTACTGGCAGAGGGATAGTCATACTACAGTCACGTTGCAGTGCCTACTAACATAGCTTTCCTACATCACAGTAATACGAATGTGGGTTTGCGTTAAAACAGCAGTAGATTTTTGAACTTCAGTGAAAAAAGAATGAAAGGAAAGTCAATCTTCTGTGTGGTAAGAAGAAATGCAAAGAAAAGAGACAGTCTACAAACTGGACCATAATCTAACTGCATACATTAGCTTTGGTTTTGATGAACTTACAGTAAAGGAAAAATAAGTAATAGGAATGAGGGTACAGAAATTGAAATGATCAAAACAACATGGATACAAAACATAAAAAGAAATCATTGCACCCATACTGTGGGAGAGGGTAAAAACTAAATCCCAAAATTCAAAAGCACTTTCTCAGGCAATTGCAGATCTGAAGTGAATTGTAAGTGCTATTCCTGGTGTCTAGAAACATCAACACATACCTGGACAGTATTTAAAGCAACCACTGCTCTTTTCATCTAAAGTACCGCACAGCATGCACAGCTTCAGACAGTATTTTAGAAGCTTCAGATGACAATTTTTACAGTGAAAATATTTTGAGACAGAAATTACTAGGATTTGAGCAAAGCTGAGATATCAAAACAGATCAAGCCAGACAATGTGAAATTACTTATTTGTTATATATGAGAACTGGAAAATACTGAGCACCAGAATGATAGAACTGAAACAAAACTTTCTGACTCAAAAGAACAGTCCAGCACTTAAGGACCAATAACAAAATCTGCAATAAAACTGAAGATATTCAGTTGAAAAAAAATAGAAGAAATTCAAATCTATCACTATGATCAAAATGATTACAAGAAGACAGTGTGATACAACTGGAAAATTTCCAGAAAAAAACCCAGACAAATATTAATGCCTTTGTACAAAACATTGCTGAGATTTCAGATAGCATACAACGTACACCTCTGTTCATCTACATTTAGGAACAATTAATTTAAACTACAACAAACAGACAGAAGAGCTATGAGATGATCGGGGACCAAAATGCCTTGCTTGGAAATCAAATCTAAATGTACTTTTGTTGATAGAGATGAAAGCAAAGAAAGAAACTCATTTTTGCTCTGTATATTTTCATCAGGAAAATAAACACTGAGAAAGAAAAAAATCTACATAACAATGTACTGTAACAATGGAGGAGAAATTTAGGCTGGAAAATGAAACAACCGTTCTAACTATAACAAGTGTGCTATTAAGGAATGATCTGCCTCCAGGAGTAGTGCAAACAGAACTTATTTACACTTTTTTTAGAGTGTATAAATTTACAAAATTTAGAGTGTATAAATTTACACTGGAGAATCTTCAAACTATACTGCTTCAGTCATTTTTGCTAAGCACAAAATTACCTACTGCATGGTATACTTTGATTAGAACATCTTAACAAAACTTGAAGAAAACTTTAGGGCAATCTTTCCATTGTCATGAAATGCCAGCCCTGTAGCCCCTGCCTCTTAAGGTACTGAGTACAGTCTGTGGTAAAAGTTACAGAAGACTATATAACTAAGTCTGTCTCTTTCACCTTTCAGAGGTTTCTGTGGAGCTGCCAAAATTTACCTCTGGAAACATATTTCTATAATTCTTCTACATCTCAAACTTCAAAAATAAAGGCTAAGGTATGATTCATAACTTTTTACCTCAATTCCATGAAAAAAACCTCAGTGTTTCTTCTCTTCTCACTCATTATCTTGTGGTTTTGGTTTTTTTTCAGAAGCGTGAATATCTTGATGAACATAAAGACAGATTGAGGTTCATAGGCAGACTGCTGCATGCTTTCTCTCTTGCTGCACTACCTCTTGCAATACAATCATCAATTTAAATAACTTTATAAAGTAAAAAAAATATTTCAAAGTACTCATATATCTAGAGACATCGAACTATGTTGAAGATCCTCAGAAAAGACAGCAAAACTAATCTTCAGGCCAAATTTTCTTTGCCTCCCAACAGACAACACTTTTGCAGGAAAAATGACTTGGGGTTGTCAGCTCTTATGTTTGTTGCTGGCTCTTCACTATGGAAGAGGACTTCTTTTTAAGACAGTAAGGATTATCATCCTTCTGGCATTTTTCCCATGCCCAACTTTTCATTCTGGAACTCGTGCCCTGTAACATGGAGAAGCAACTCCTGCATAGTCTTTCAGTGAAAGATAAAGAATATCTCTTTTTTATGGAGCAGTTCTGCTTGCTTTTACTTTGGAACGGGATCTACTCTTAAAGGCCACCAAAATAGTTAAACAGGTTGGTCCGTCCATGTCATGTTATATCAAAAATAGGTACATATGAAAGATTTTAAATAAAACCTAATGCAGCTGGAACATAAATGAGTCTAATCATTCTCCTGCACATATTTTATTCTTTCTGAGATGCCTTCGTACCTTACACATAGGACTAGTTAGAACTAATCTTTTAAAGTAGTAAAAAAAATGTAGCATAATCGATTAAATTTGTCTATCAGGTTTGTATGTTTTTTTTCAGCGAACAGAGCTGGGAATACAGGAAAAATCTGATTAACTTTTAAAAGTAATTGGTTTTTGCTCTCTTTTATATCACTTTGATATTAATTATGGTGGAAAGCAGGTAGAAAGCATCAGAATGTTCCCATGAATGTTATGTTTGTACACTTACACATTGTTCTTTGTTTCTTCTTTCCAGTGTCACAACCCATGAAAGTAAGCAAAGCAACATCAGGAGTTAACACAACGGTCAAAATTAACTTCTGCAATGTTAGGTGAGCAGCAGTCTGCCTTCCTGAGTTAATGACTTTTTTCTCCTTCAAAGTTCTGCTATGTGTCTTGGCTAATGCATACATCAATTGTGTTCACAGCAGCTGCTGAGAAATCACTGAAGGTAATAATACTGACTGACTGTAGATAGTGTCAATGGTACGTACCAGAGTGATGGAATTCCACTGTCTCACCATTTACTGCTCCATCTGTGATCTGACAATCAGAGAGACGATGTGCCTATACAAGATTGACTGACATGACTTCTGGATCTTCCAAGCTGTGCTTGCAGTCCTGTTACCATTCTTATCACTACAGTTTACTACTGATTTGAGAATAACAATGCACTTCTGGAAAACCACTGCCACATACATTTTGTTTGATGTTTTGTAAATTTCAGGTTGTAAACCCAAGAGAAAACACAACAGCAATGCGCTATATAGCTTTGTATAGGCTTTCAGTTTCCCTGAGAATTCTAAAAGCACTTTCCCTAAAACACAGGCACTAATAAGTATCAGAAATAGTTAAGTATCCCAGTTTAGTGGAATAGAACTCTTAAGACTTGGATCATATTCAAAGATCTGTTAGTGGCAACTTTGAGATCTCCTGAGGAAAAATACTACGTATTCTGGTATTTACAAATACACAACCAAGAGACCAGATGGATCTGCCATTAAAGAAAAACTGTATATTTATAACCTTATTACTAAGAAGTGATAGTTTCCTGATGATGTTCACTGCCCAGCAAAGCTCTGTCATTACATTTATTTTTTTAAAATACTATTAAATCCACTATTTCTATGCAGGATGTTCCAAGCTTCTACTCCTCATCTTAAAGCAGCACTAGGAATATGAGCATACAATGCCTTTTCATCCCTTATTCTCAGTTATATTTCTTGATTCAGTGACAACTGATGTTCTATTCACTGCTGGCAAGAATACCTCCTACCAGTCTTTACTACCTTTGCAGCTAGGGAGTAGTTACCTAAAATTGAGTATAGTGCAAAGGCTATACATCTTCTGTTGTGAATGCCAAGGCTATTGTCTCCAAGTCATGTGATACGGACTAGCTTGTACGCCTACTTCCATACTGTCTGTTGGGTGTGTGAGGAGTCACTATCTTTCCTCCACCTGGGTGTTTCTAACCTATATCTGCATTACTCTATTCACCATGGTAGCCACTGGAGCCAGTCACAGAGTGAACTAGTTTGCACCCACTGTAGGTGGCTGAATGACTAGAATCCTAAAACAAAACAAGAACAACCTAATGTGACATCTTTAACATACCCAAGTTAATATAACATCTCAACAAGTTCATGTCATTTAAGCAGTCATAGAAGCTATACAAAGACTGGAACTCACCTGTTTCAATTAACATTGCACACATATATTCAGCTATTCAGGATAGAATTTTTCAGCTAACTTTCAGAATCTAGCTTATTGCTGAGAATAACTTTTTTGAAAATGCTGAAAAACATTTCTTTTCAGTTGTGCAAAGTTGTATCAGAAAACATGTTTCAGTAACAAAGAAAATTCAGTTTACTGTTCTCATCCCCAGTAAATAATGATCCCTATTTTTGTGCTGCTCCAGGAAATAGGGCTCTTCTAGAGAAGATTTTGATCCAGTATACATTCCATTAATAGAAAACAAACTTGCAAGTAATGCCATTTCTTGAAAAGAAAGAAGACTAACTGTGAGTAAAAACCAAATGTTTCTTTTAATTCATGACAGTGACAGAGAAAAAGCCAGTCTACTTTAATTGGTTGCTAGAAAAATATTCAAGTTGTTTCCAGCTGTTGAAAGAATCTGAGTCTAATTTCAGGTCATATAACAATCACACATTCACTCCAATCCAGTCACTATGCAGAGATAATCTTGGTGAAATTTTATTTTCCCTACTGTTCGAGACAGTTTTCATCAGCAGAGAGAGTTTCATTCTTGAAACCTGAGTTCCAGGTCTCCTAGAAAGAAATTCTGACAGCTGCCATTTCTTGAAAAATAACTGGGCAAGTTTAAGTGATTTTTAGCAAATAGTAGATAGAGCCATCAGGTTCAGAAGTTGCATTACACATAATGGACCAACTTGTTTATAACAGAAATTGCTGAGAGGAAATTTCCAGAGATCACTTCAGTCTTGTTTGTGCAGAGCTAACTTAACTAAAGGTGAAGAATATGGTGAAAAATATGCCCTCACAACAGCTTCACTCAATTTTTACAAAAGAAAGTTATTAACGCTCAGGTAATCACCAGAAAATCTAGTTGTGTAGCAGTGTAATTAGACAGATGTACATATGTGCTAAGAGCACAAAAACTATATACTGATGCACGCACATTTTCATTTTAAAAGAAAGCTTAAAAAATTCTAAAGAGGAATTATTCACAAGAACCGACCTACTGTAAGTTCACATTCAATCCCCAGTATAGCCATGATCTAAAAGGTTTATACTCACAAAACCAGAAACATATACTTGTATGTTTTTAAATGCTTCTCAATACTCTTAGCACAAACCCAATCTCATTTTTACTAGCTTATACACCTGATGTTATTTTTGATTTAGCAAACAGGAATGCAACCATGAGGAGGTCTTATTACTGAATCTACCATCAAAACGAGAAAATAATGCTTTTCTACAGTTGAACTAAATACGGTTTTTATCAAGCACACTATCAGTTAGGCATCCATTACAGGATTCAGTGAGAACCATAATCTAGCAGTTACTGCTCTGACTATACAGTACATAAAAATATATTTGTGAGAACTTGATTCATTTCACTTTCATATCAGGGTATGTTTCAAAGGTAAACATAATTAACTATTTTAAACTGTATTTTGTTTAAATGTAACACTATCACCATCCATTGAAAAACATGAAAACAATAGGTTTTTCATATTTGTGGCACTTCGGACCCACTTTCATCTTATAGGAAGAGACACATGGAGCACACAGACAAGGCAAAACAGCCACAGTGTTTTCCTCAGCAGCCTTAGTGTCTCACTTATTTGCTGGATTAATTTCACTGTGTTAGCTGCCGTCTCAAGGGCAGCCTGAATCTCACATATTGGAAATCTCATGCATTTTTAAAACTGAAATACACAGAGGTACAAGGTGAGGAGTGACAGGCTTCCGAGGCATTACTGTAATGCAAATACAAATAGTAACTGTTTTCAAAAGCAGGCACAGATTTTCTGCAGCAGACAGTAGGTTTGTATCATTCTCTATCTGTAGGTTTGAAAAATCATGCAAAATACTTAAAACATGACTGTGTCCCTTCCCATGTCCTTATTCACTGTGTGACTACGTAAAATATAGTACAGCTATTAAATAGCCTTGTTTATAATTGTTAGCTCCTGTCTTGCAACTTAGGTGAACAACATCAACTTACTTCTCTGAATATACCTTGTTTTTAACTTTGCAGTGGAATAGTTTTTAAGTAATCCTTTGCAGCCACATTTGCATTGCATATGTATAATGACTCTCACATTTGTATATAGATAACAAAATGTAACAATAATGAAAAAACAAAACCACATACTTGCGAGTTAGGCTGCACATACCACATTTTTATAGCAACGTCTTAATAAAGCCTATGGAAAACACATTTACATGACTGAAGACCTATTTAAAACAAACCAGAAATCTAAAAAGTAGAAATTCTTACCCTAAAAAACTCTTTAGTGGAGCCAGAATCTAATGTCCCATAAGCAATTTCTGTTTGCTTGGAAAGGTCCTCGGCACTTTCAATGGGAGACACCATCCTCTCAACCGTCAGGAAGGCAGCTAAGTTAGCCGTGTAGGATGAGATTATGATGAGGGTAAAGAACCACCACACACCTCCAACAATGCGCCCAGACAGGGATCTAATAACAAGTATGAAATGGATTTGTAAAGGAAATGAAAGTCCTAAAAAGCAACAAATGTTACACGTTATCAGTTTTACGCAAATGATGCATTATACCACAGGGAAGCATTGCAGGCCATCTCGCAGCACAGCTCTGCGTACTAATCATATGGGAAACAAGGAATACTCCACTACATCTCCTGGACTTTGCTGAAAACAGGACTCCATAGTTTACTTTAGGAAGTTTTAGTAATTCCGTTCTTCAAAGTTCTGAATACCGCTCCCACCATAATGTGCCACATTTAACACAAAACCTTGTAGTTCCCTCTGAAGTGAATTTTATGATGTTATAAAGTGAATCAAACAAAATCAGTAAAACAGTGCCTTCAGATAAGCCAGTATGCACTTAAAAATTAAGTGCCTTTAGCTCACTTATTTTCCTAAGACATTCAAATGAAGACTGATTTCCACAAAACAATGGCTTATGCTGCTGTGGACAATCTATACTGAGAAAGAAACAGCATTATTTGCAATAAAACCTAGCACAAGGAATATCCATAAACTAAAAAGTGCACACAACTTTTGAAAGATACAAGCATTTAACAAACTGAGGCATGAACATGAAACAATCAGTGATAATACAGAACAAAGGTAAAGAAAGTATATTAAATAATAATAATTTGATGGTTTTAACTGCAGCAGGTGGGCTCTTATGGATCTTTGTTTTGCATTCTCCTGCTCAAGAAGAGAAAAGAAAAGAGAACTCAAGAAAATATATAAACCAGTATTCAATAATTCAATATATAAACCAAATTCAATAATTTCTAATACTAAAAAACTAACAGGAGTGGAATACTGATATTACCATTACTGCCAAACTTGCCATTTTCTAACGATACTTTAAACTTTGTAATTACTTACTACTTTGTTTCCAAACAAAACCTTATAGGGAGGAGTATGTAATCTATGCAGATGTGCTAAATAAATACATGCACACAGAAATGTGCATGTAGTTTAAAGCCTAGCACTAAGGCATTGCAGTATTTGATGTGCTGGGTCTATCTGTTAAGTAAACAAATTACAATCCCAGCCTACAGTATTGTGAATAAGATTTCAAAACTAATGCTGATAAAATATTTATATGTAGATATAACTATATATATATATTTAAGCATGATAGTTGTGTAAAGCTGATTCATTAAACCAAAAACATAAACAAAAAAAATTCTGGACAAATTTTTTTTCCTCATTCCTGTTGTATAAAATATCTGTGATAATTCAGACATTAGAAGACTTATTCTATATCACAACACACTCGCTGATTCACTCTGCTACATGAAAATCAAGATAAGGTTCAGAACATGTTATCAAAAAAGTTCCTTCTAAATTGAGATATATTCTGTAAACAGACACCTTTCTGACACCTTTGAAAAAAATATTACAAACTTATTCTGTAATATAATTCTACAAGTAAAAGATTTAATTATATGATAAATATGTATTTGCAAGGTAAAATCTGTGACACTGTGTGTTTAACAACTGCCAATTTTATGGCACTGATGACACCTGCTATAAATGATGATCTTCAAAAGTCCATGATCTACCAGGAAAGTTACCACTGAGTTTGTAAAAAAAGGAATAAGCTCAATGCCAACCCAGACACTATGCAGCCACATAACCTTTTTATAACTAAACTTTTTTGGGTGTCAATCGTATTCAAAATTTCTCTCAAGGTCTGTTCCAGCTAAGTAAATTATTTTTTTTCTCTGTATTTTGAAATTTCTGAAGATTGATAATTATACACTAATATGAACCCACACATTAGAAGCACTTCATTCATTGGATAACTAAACACCAAAATAACTTCTGCACACAGTTACCTACACTTGTGCATCACATTTTATACGTAGAAAAGTATTATATGGCAGCACTGACCGTACATTCACGTCTCAAAAAAGATGAGTAAAACTTTGCCGCAAGTTATCATTATCTTCTAATATAGCACTCTGTTCTATTCTATTCTATTGTTTCTATGCTACCCATGATGACAATATGGGGATTGCTATTGCAGACCAGTTTCCAGATGGTCCAGTCTTACTCAGCACCACCTTTTATTTCAGAGTCAGGAAACCCTAGTTATTTATCTACTCTATTCTTACTGAATTGTCATTTTTATCAGAGAAATTATAATAGCAATAGTGTAAAATTTACCCTCACAAAAGTATTCTGCTGATGCCTGAAGATAATCCTTTTCATATCTAATTTGATTCTTTGTGGGGAGTTCAAATTCCGTAGTGATATTGTCAGTGCAAACCCAAAAATAACAGGTATTTCAGCCCTTTTTAGAATAAACAGATAACATAGAAACTAACAGCTCTCCTAAAAGTATGTTCATAATGTAATAAAGTTCTGTTAAACAACTCACTGACTCTTCAAAATGGTTCAAGTTTCACGCACTTTTTATGATGACCATTTACTATCATTACTCTTACGTCATCTTCCAAAAGTTACCAAACCATGCACAACAACTGTCATGCTTTAATAGCCAGTAAAATAATAACAATAATGAAATCGTTATTCTAGTATGGATTCGATTCAATAAAAATAATTTTGTAGCTAATTAGAGACTTTGCAGATAACTAAACCTGTAAAGTGTGTAATCGATACAGAAACCTCACAGGACTGAAATTAACACAGCTTCTCATGACCTGAAATAATTTGATCTTTCTTTACTGCCTCATTTCTTGTATAGTCTTTTTGTGTTATATGCCAAATGCATCTCATCTTTCACCGTAAAGGCTGGCATATCTCACTGTGATAAAGCAGCCTTTACACAGAATTGCTGAAGTTCTCACATGGTAAATGCTCTTGCTATTTCCACAGTAGAACAACTTGAAAACCTGCTATTGCCTTTTGGGATGCATGGCTTAGATATAAGAAATGCTCCCTTGGAATGATCTATTTTGCACACTAACCACTAGACTCACTAGAAATTGACCTGTTCTCTGTCTTACTTTAGGATGTTTAAAAGAAAGTTAAATTGCTTAGTATAATTAGGTAGGTCTTCTGATTTGATTTCCTTAGCTGCCCTATTTCACTTGTTACTATAGTTCCTTCAAGTAGCAATTAGTTATTTACCTACCTACTTACCACGTTGCTGAATCAAGGCTAGAACCACTTGTGCACAAGGGAAATAAAATATTTAACAAGCTGCAAAGGAATTAACTTAACTGCTTTACAGTTGTCCCTAATATAGTAGGTGAAAATCCATGAGGAATTAAGCATTTATAAACTGGACCTTCAAATTCATTGAAGTGATTTCCTCTGTGACTTTTCTAGAACTAGGCCATGGAAAAACAGCAGTGTTTTGCAACTAT
Source organism: Tapera naevia (assembly GCA_033556795.1). Classification (NCBI taxonomy): domain Eukaryota; kingdom Metazoa; phylum Chordata; class Aves; order Cuculiformes; family Neomorphidae; genus Tapera; species Tapera naevia. The sequence continues at coordinate 1,518,603 of JAUMJJ010000172.1, read as the reverse complement.
TCGCATGATATCAGAGCCATCACATGATTTTAATTTCAGTTCAAGGCTGTCCTGTAGAAAAACAGTAAGTTAATAACTCTGTTATGATACACAGTGAATTTTAGAGGGAAAGCGCTGCCTGTGTAGTTTGTGACTGGCATGTTATCCTTTTTTCCCATTACAGTTGTTGTGAACCATATGCACTGTCAACTGTAAAATGGGAATATGCAGCAAAAACACGGTACCCCTCCAAGAAGGCATGAAATAACTTGAACCTTATGCATTTCACAGTCTCTGCATGGTGTATATAACTTCACTTGCAAATGTATGATCAATGTCAAGACAATATCAACCAAATACATCATGACCCTACGTCACAGATGACTGCAAGGACTTTCTTTTTTATTTTAGCGAGGTAGAAAACATAGCAATTAATGTCTTTCCAAGGGTGAAAATATATGCACCATGAACCTCCTCCGGCTGAGATGGCTGAGACTGAAAATGCACAAAGTTGAAATGAGTGAGTAACCAACCTTGGCGAAATATCGCATCCTTGCTGCATAAAGGCACCCAGGGAAAACCAGAGACTATTAAATATCCCAAATTCATTAGTTGATTCATTAGCTTGCGTTTCTCTTCCATCTTCAAATTCCTCAGTGTGCCACTCGTATGGGCTAAATCTGCTGACCAGGAATAAAACTACACTGACCCCAATGTAGGCAAAAACAATGCACATCCAGATTTCATACGCTAACGGATCAAGAAATGAAAACACTCCTGGCTTGGATTTCTGAGGCTTCTTGATCATTATTGATATCCCCAGGCTCATAAAGGGCTTTGAGAAGTCAATCACCTCTTCTCTCACCAATGTTATAGTTAATGGAGCAATTGCAATATCGGCTTTCTGTAAATGAAGAAAAAAAGCAAATAGCTAGTATAATGATGAAAGCGAAGAATGGTTTAGTTTCTATTGCATTTCAAAGAGAAAAGAGGAGAGCAGAGACACCGGCAACATTTTTTTCACCAAGAATGCCCTATGGAGAAATGAAATACATAAGAACATGTGGTTGGCATATTCCAAACTTCCATTTTTACATATACCCTTTTAAAAGAATATGACATTTAAAAGTGTGAGTGAATTACCTTGCCTTTCACCTGGTCAGAAGGATGAAATATGCACTCACTTCCCCCCAACTTCAGTTTAATTTCATGTTTAATTTAATTTCATGTTTAATTTCATGTTTAATTTCATGTTTAATTTAATTTCATGTTTACTTTCAAAATTTTTCACATTAATACAATTTACCATTTCTCTATCAAAGAAATTAATAATCTTCCTCTTTCTACATAAAAAACTACTAAATTCTACTCTTTCCATCAGTCATATTTAATGGTGTCATTATAGAAGATTTTCTTACCCCATAAACAAGTTCTCCAACCATTCCATTCCAGATTTTCGTGTCTGCATCCCTTGCCCCATACTTGCCATCCCCAACAATTGTGAGCTTATATTTGAATCCACAGTGTTTAGCAATTTCTGTAGCTAAGTCCACACAATAGCCCTCATATCGATCGTTTCCTTCAAGCATTTCGTGATTTTTCTTCATCATGACATATGGGGATTCCTGCACAGAAAAATCTTGCCTTAGTTACTTGGTAAAGAGACAGATGTATCAATAGTGCACTTCATAGATTAATATGTTTCCTTTTATGCGTGAAAGAAAAGAGACAAGCTAACATCAGATTCATACATGCTACGTATATGTTAGCTGTTAATTATTAATGTGACATGTCCTTAAGCCATTTAAAAGCTGCACTCTCCACAGCCATACACAAACAACAATACTTACAGACATAGTGATTCCCAGCAGTACATTAATAATGACCATGAATGTTAACAGGAGTTATGGATTCAGAGAAGAAAGAGTAAGTTCCAAAATCAGTGTCCTTCTCTTATACAGTTTGGATGGAAGAAGGTAAAGGCATTTAGTTGTTCTTGTCTTAATACAAGAAATTCTTTCCTATTCCACAGCCACATCCCTCCGTGGGGAAACACTTCAGGCTCTCCATGCTATATCTTCACTGAACTACTACACAAACAATAGGTAAGATATCTATAACTCCACAGTAAAGTTCTGTTATCAGCAAAAGCGGTGATGAGTCATAAGTCATATTAAAGCAATGTATCTCCTCTGCTCAGTTGTTATTGAACTTCTCTTGCATTCAGTGAAATTCCTATGCTAATCTGTGACTTATCTGAACTGATAAAGAAGCTGTGTTACTTCCAGAAAAATGCTCTTCCATGACAGTACGTAATATTATTTTCTAGACAACTGGAACACAATTTTCAATGTTTTATTTTACATTTCATGAACCCGTAGCAGCTACAATGTTGAAGCATAAGAGCTAGTGTCTCTGCTGCTTGGCAAAATAAATTCTCCAAAACTAACAATACGGCTCTGTCTCTCAGAAAAAGTTCCTCTCCTTTGAAAGCAGGCATTTCATTTCCACATTCAGGTCTAAAAATTTTAACATTCTAGGATGTTCAGTCAATGACTGTCTTCTATAGAACAAACACACATACTGAATCACATACATTTCCTTAATTTCCAGATTTTATTTATGTATCATAATAAGTAACAGGTAACAGAAAGCATATTTAAACTAACATAATGAGAAGAAACAAATCACTGAAGGACAGACTGTCGTCTGACAAAATATGAAGTTAATTACCAAAATAGTGGTGACAATAATAGTCTTATTCTCTAGTCCTGAAGATTCATTTCCAAGAGGGCCATCAAGAGGATTCACAACCATTTTGTCCACTTCACTCCAATATCCAATCTAAAGAAAGTTTATAGGATGCACAGACACCAGTGAATATGAACTTTGATAGAAAATATAAGGCATGTTATTACTATACCTGTGATTTATGCTAACAGATAACTATTTTAGCTATGAATTTAACAGTGTAAACATTTCTATTTATGTAGCTAAAGACTAAGACAAATAGTAAAAAAACTGATCTAATGACATTTGCCCAAATTAATTTGTCTAATATGGTATACCATTTTCATGCACATATTAACTGGTTTTAGTATCAGCATCACACACTGTAGGACTGAAAGGGTTACATAACACTCCAGATTAGGAGTAAATGAGAAACTGGCACTTCCCGACAGGTTTGGAATCAGAGCAGAAAGATAACCACATTTAAAGAAACACCACTGAAAAGCTGTGTTCTGTATTTGTCATTCAGAAGCATATTTCCCCAAATACCAGCTCATATTCAGCAACTCAGATCAGTAAGCAAAAAATGTAATCAACAAAATTAAAAGGAAAATACTCTTAAGTAGTACTTACCAGAAATAACAACTCATTTTTGTTTGAAAGAAACAATATCTATTTTTACCTTGTTTTTCAAGACCATTGTAGGACACACCTATGAATAAATACTATCACAACTTATGTTTTAATTAATCTATAGTGTTTCATTACCTACCTTAACGTGTTGCTTATCATGGCAAAATCGTTAAAGACACTGTAAGACAATTCAAATTACCTTCCGAGGACCAGTACTTTTGAGTTCCATGATGTTAATTGTAAAATTGATTCTCTTTCCATTCTGATCAAATTTTATATTCCCTGTTAGACCTTCCACCTGAACCTAGAAACAAAGATGAAAGTGGTAGAAAAATTGTTTGCTTCTTTAGAAAATGCATTTTTGTATTTGATTACTGATATTTCAAAAACATCGTTTAGACTCTTCCATATGCAATATATTATCTTAATATGAGACATGTTCCTGAGGAGTTCACTTCCACATTATTCTCACCAAGATTCAGAAAGGTCAGGAAAGTGCAAGGCTCTTTTCAAGCATTTATAGTGAAGTTCACACATAAACTCAGCCCAGCATTCACTCCAGTGAAACTACCTGTTTCAATGCCCTTTCTATTTCTACACCGTGACCCCAGGGTACAGCTGGATTTGCAAGACAATCTCCAGCATTTCCTCTTCTGGAGATCTCAATCCTCTGTTTACGCAAATTACGGAAAGCTTCTGTCATCACTTGAACAGCATCATAGGTCAGAGCAGATGTATACTGAAAAGAAGGGAAAATATTTAATTAAAAACCAGCTTCAGTTTCACTACACCTTCTAAACCATTTGTTAATCAATTGAGCATAGAAACATATTAAAAATAAAAAGGACAGTAAGAGAGACTTGAAAACAGACCAGTTTTTCTGTAGTTTGGAGGTTCCTACCCTCTGAGAGGCATCTATGCAAATTAAAGAAGTGCTCTCCAGCAGTATGGTTAGGAGCAGTGCCAAGAAGTCTAAACCAAAGATTTACAGCTGATTTTAGTGTGAATTACATTCCTTTCTTACTACATCCGTGTAATTGTTCTGTGTGCAGATATGGCTGGAAGTCCATGGAGGTGAAAGGGGAAAAAAAGAAATAAATTCCACTATTTAATTTGAGGTAGCCTATAAGAATAAGAAATCGTTCCTCTTATTACACTTTTCACGGAGATTAATTTATATACAAATCTCTACATCTCCTCCCACATAAATACATACAATGCAAATGACATATATTTGTATATATGTGTGTTAAACTTTTTATCTTTAAAATATAAAAACCCGAGGGTAGCTATTTTCCATTATGCAATACTTTGTTAACACCAAGTCAAAACAGGCTTTGGGCTGAGATGTCTGGAAGAACTGGTGTCCCTCACAAAGCAACATAGGTGAGGCAGAGCCCCATGTTCCTAATCTGACACAACAGAAGGAGCTTTACAACTTCTGAGACATCAGAGAAGAACCCTGCGGTCACATGCATCAGAAGCTGGGGCCAAGAGTCAAAAGCAGTTATCTTCAGTCACTGAAAAAATTTACATCTTAACTAAATGAACTAACTAACCACATGTGCACGTACACCGAGGGCCTTGTGGGATGGACTTTATGAGCCCAGAACATTGCAATTATGTCACATACAAGGGACATTTTTGGAAATATGGGCCAGACTATAACTACTTACAGCCTTATGAATGAATTCAATGATCCCTATGAAGGCTATTAGATGCTGAAAGTACATAAACTATAAAGCAGAGAGAAATGATATATTGGCTCTTTGCTTCAATGGCTCAGACTTTAATGAGAATTTTAATTAGCTAGCTCAAGTCATGTAGAAGGTTCTTGTAATTGTAACCAAGACAGGCTCCTGAATTGAGGTCATTTTTGTATGCAACTGTTAGACCTTGGAGAGGAAGAAAAGGAAGGTGGAACTCTTTTTTCAGCCGTATAAGCTTACTGGGTGATTGATGTGAATTTTTTCAAGAAAGTTCTCTCAGAGATTTGTATAGAAATCTCTAAAGGGATCAGAACAACAAAAGAATGAAGTGAAATACTACTTTCTGCTACTGGAGTAGCAGTAATTAAGTGGTGAACATGGATTCAGAGATGAGGAGAAGGTAACAGAGAGATGAGAAAGAACCCTGACTCATATTTTGGGGATTGACTAGCAGTATTTTTTTAAGCATAGATCTTTACAGTACAGAAACATATTGCATCTTACTAGAGTTTTGAGAAACTTTGGATACAGCATTGTCATCAACCACTGAAACATACTTTGGGTAGCAGAGAAAATTAGAGCTTGATACTGAGAAGTTATGGTGCTATCATATAATTAAGTTATTCTATGTTTCATTTGATTAGTTTACTGTATTATCTTAAGAATATTATCCCTATAGTATATAATTACTGTCCTGAATATTCACAACTCAGTCATATATTCAGTTTGTGCACTGTATTGTCTATTAGTATATAACTGTATGTCTATACATGTCATCACATATATAATCCATATGCTTCCATTTAGGTTAAGTAAGCTTTAATCCAAGGATCTAAAAACATTTTACAAGCATCTTAAGCCTTCATGTTGCTCGAGATGCCATGAAAGAAAACAACCCATGCATCACTTCTTATTGCTTTATTCCACATATGCTTTCAGCTCCTGATAACCTTCATAGGGCTTATTAAAACCACCTATATTTTAACGAATACATGTAAAGTTGACAAACTAAAAAAAGCTGAACTCATTACCATAAACAAGAAAAGACAAAGATATCCTTCTCACGCAGAAGGGTGTCCCTGTGTGTGTGCTATGTGTCTGTGTAATAAATAAAATTGTGCTAAGTCAAAGGATGTATTAGACCTGCCTTGATTCACTTTGGTCTGTTTGGAGATTCATCCACGTTCTGATATGCACCATTAAAATAAGTGGGAGTACTATTTGGAATATTATTCTGCGTAAGTAGGATGGGGTCTTGCAGCCTATTGCTTTACAGTAGTATAGATCTCCAAACTTCATTTTAGTTCCTTTCAACTTCACATGATAAAATCAGAAACTACTTTAATACAAAATGGTATAGATGCTATTCTATAGTTCCTACAGAATCACTCAATTAATGTACAACAAAAAATACGCAACCCCCCCCTTGCTTCATAATTCTAGAACTATGACAACAATGAGCTGATAATATAAACTATAATATATAATATAATGCACTGAAGTGCCTAAGAATTTCACGCTATTTTCTATGGAACAAGGATCACATGCAGGTCATACGAAAAGGATTCTCTCCCTCTAGTGTCCTAATTGCCAAGAAGAGAAAACACAAGGTCCATATGCAACTTAAATTTAAAGTATACTATAGACGTTAACAAAATTTGTAAGCTGCAATGATGAAGATGTATTTGAAAAATAAAGACAAAACTAAGTATCCCAGAAAAGAAATGGCAAAATGTTGAAGTTTTTAACTTCAGCTGTTTTCCAAGGATCCAGAATGAATCAGAAATCCTTAATAAAAGGCGCAGTATCCTATTTTGTATAGTCAGTAACTGAATGTTACGAAGACAAAATTACAGAAGACATTTCCAGAAATAGAAGACTTTAAAGCTCTAAGATACTATAAAAAGATTTACTATTAGTCTGTTAGGCCTTTGTTTAACCCAAGGCCTGTCCATTTGATGAAGACATAAAGCTGAGAGATAAGCTCAGAGATTAAAATATAACATTAAAAGAATATACTTGATCAGGGTAAACAAATTAAAATGTGAAGACATAAATACAAGCAAAAAAAAAGAAAAAAGGGAAGTATTCTGAATCACAAATTCTTTGTCTCTTGGTTTGGGTCTCTGCAAGGTCTAAATCTATCCTCAATATACCATTTTTTTTTCTTACAGTTAGACAAATGAAGAGAAATAAGCATTTTAAGGTTTCATAGTTGACCCGTTAGACGCCTTCTTTCAGAAGCAATTAGTTTGATCTCCAGTGATTTCAGAGACTACAGAAGGAGTCCAGGGCAATCAGCTTAGATACATATGTCTACACAACAGACACACTAAAACCAAATTAACCTCACTCAATGGGACTACGAACTAGCCATTCAGCCATAATGCAACTCCACAGCGAGAATGACAAAATAACAGGATATTTTGGGTAGACACGGTACCAGCAGAATCAAAGAATGCAGCGCTACTGTTAAAGACACTAGGGAGACCTGAGTGACAATGTCATATCCAGCTGAGGCATTGTTCAAGAAGGCTGAAATGAGTCTGAAACAGGCAGAAAAGAAGGTTCCTTACCACTCATGGGCGACTGCTGTTGGAACAGCAGAAGAAGCAAAACTGTATCACTAACGGAGGTTAAGAGAATGGAGGTATAAAATCAGATAGAAGTGTTTTTTCCTTGGAGAGAGGAAAGAAATCAAAGAGAGGCAATACAGGACATCTTTGTTGCAAGAGCAAGTGGGTAGAATCAATGGTTATAAGCAAATTTTAAGTATTTTTCCTTACATTTAAACTATTTAAATAAGTACCAACAAATATACATCAATTGAAGTAGACACAAACTGTGTGTCCTTGTAGCTTGTGGGTATAGCTTGTATAGCTTGTAGCTTGTGGGTTCAGCTTACTGCTGTATAATAGCAATTTTTTCCCCAACTGCCACTACACATTTTAACACCTTGTTTGTAATACTTCGTTAAACTATACACAGAGTGAATTGGGATATCAAATGGTGTGTCATTTTAAAATGTTACAGCTTCATTTTGCTTTGAGAATTATATACAATAAAATCTCTCATCCGAATTTTGTGCATTTTCCCCACAACCAAGTATTTTGCTACTTGAACGTATATCCACCTTATATACCACTGTTGGCATCTGAATTAAAGCAGAATTAATTTTCTAACTTTGCAGCTAAGCCTCATCTAAGTAACTCAATTTTCTGAAACTTTACATGTTTTTGAGAAGGAGTCTCTGGAACTGATAGCGCTTAAAATCTGTGATTATCACCAAAGTAATGGGGCACTGATAGGCAGAAAGGCCATTGCTTATATTGTTCCTATTGAAACCAAGGCCATCCTTGAGATGGTGGAATACTATAAGTCAAAGGGGTGAAAAAAGGTTAAAGTTTTCAGGTCCAATGCTGTTATCCAGGTAAACCTACCAATTTCAGGATCTGTTTATGTTCTTTTGGTATCTCCTTATTTGTTCAGAAAGGCTACTTTCTGGGTACAACCAGAATAGCTATGGTTTCTAATCCAGTAGCTAAACACCTGCCTAAGCCTACATCCCTGGGAGTCTAACTCCTATCTGGAAGACTGACGCACTTGAATTATCCTATCATTCTCACTGTAGGACACTTATTTACAGGGGAAAGTGACCTTCTTTCACTCCTTTTAAAGCTGAATATAGCAAAGATCATTTGATTTATGAACCCCGAGGTGCCTGACCTTTCCATCTATTTCATCTACTATTCTAATAGGAAGGAGATTCCCTCAAGATTACTTCCAATTCAGAAGAACACTCTTCTCAGCAGCAAAAAAGAGTACAGATATTTTTTTTTCCTTTGGTTGATTTTACACTAAGGACAGGTTTTAAAGTATTTTGATTTTCCATTTAATTTAATGCCATGGCCAAAGAGAAGACCTAATGCTACTGTAAAACAGACGTTTGTTCAAAATATTTGAAACATATCCCAGCAGAAAAAAAACAACATGTGAAGCAAACACCAAGTTCTGCAAGGTGTTCTCCTAGCCAGTGCCAAAAAAACAACATGGCAGTTTTCATGCTAGTACTAAAAAGAGAAAACACAACAACCAAGCAAAAAAACATTCACAGATGCAGCCTTTTTTTCTAAATCCATCATAGTATGCCGCAATACAAAAATATCTTTTAACACTTAATGATAAGGAGTAACTATCAGGTATTAAAAGTAGATCTTGAAAGGGGTACAGAGCTTTTAATGTAAAACCTCATACTGCATCCTTTTTTTTCTGCTTTTCCTTCTCTTTTTAAAAAATCCTAAATAATTAAATTAAATAAATCAGGAGGAAATCTAATCTCTCCTTACAGTAACTGCAGAAACAACTCCCAACTATTCATTAGTTGCATATTCACTACATTGTGTAATAAATTGTTTGAACATCAAATCATGGAGGTTCTTAAAATCTTCAGTTAATAATGGCTAGAAAGTTTGTTATCTAAACTAATTTATTTCTATTAAATTCCTTAAAAAGTATATGAATTCTTGCCCTATTATTTTCTATTTGTCTAGAAGCTTTTAAAATCCTCCTAATTATCAAAGCTAAAGATTACTTCTGTGAACTCTATTTCACCAAGAAAATCACAGAGCTTGACAAAAAAATAAAACAAATTACTTGGAGTATTTGAATTCATAGAGCTTGACAAAACTAATAAAAACAATTATTTGGATTGGAAATCACAGCATTTTAGTTATCAAAAAGATGTTGCTGTCTTCTAGTCACTGCCACTGCTTGTGGAAAATATACATACTGACAAAATAAGTAAGATATTGCAATTATTTGTGTAATCTTCTAACTTTAAACAAAATGCACTTGCAAAACAGCAATGTCACTGATGATAAAATCACTTTTAATTTACTGCAAGCCACAAAGAACACATGCCTTTTTAATCACCACCATATGAACACATAAAACGTGTTTCTTCAAGGCTAAGCTTGAGAAAAGTATGTCACTCTTCACAGTGTTAAAAATCAGCAAGATCTAGCAGCAAAACCTGAAGCCTGTGGTTATAATAGTGAAAATAAACCAAGTAGGAAAATTCAAAGCAGAGGATGAGAACAAAAGGTACAAACAAAAGAAAGAAGACAAAAGGCTTCTTTGAAAAATGTGCTATAAGAAATGGATTTGAAAGAGCTAGTTCGAATGTTTAAAGTGTTGAAGTGGGAGGTTTGGGAATTTTGGGGGGTATGGTTAGTTGGTGTTTCGTGGAAGTTTTTTGTTTTTCTTTTTTTTCTACTGCTTTACCCTAAAAATACTCTTGAGTATCTTAAAATTCCTATGTTCTATCACAAAAGTCACTTTTCAAAAATCAAGGTTAATCATAAATCAGTAAGCTCATGTGACTTAGAACAGACATGAATTTTAAAATATAAAATGCTCTTTTACTAAAATATTTACTGAAATACAGTCTTCAATCACTGCTCTTTTTGTGATAAAAATAGCCACCCATACATCATTAACTCTGGTAAACATCCTTGAGTTGAGCTTTTAACCAAGACAAAGTTATTAAGACTATCATAAAATGTATTCTAAATAATTTTGTAGTAGAATAATTCGTAGTCGTCACAATTAATAAAAATGGTAGAAGAGAGATTAGAATAATTCTGTTTTACAAAAAGATGGATACCTTATAAACGATAGGAATCTCAAAATTCCATAAGCTCTTCAGCACATTATTTTTACTCAAAGTCAACAGAAAGTCCTATATAGATTAATGGAAATGAATTATTTACCCTAGAAGCTTAACAACACTGCAACAGAAATGATTCTAAATGGGAATTTCACATGAGGGTCCTTTAGATTGAAATTTTTTACTATCTTATTAAATAAAGCCACATTAAATTATCTTTTTATTTGGTTTTAATGTATTATGAATCTTTCCCATTTTCTGTAACAATCTGTGGGAGGGGTACCTGGACTTGATATTACAATACACTTTGCTCAAATTCACTTACCAGGAAAAAAGAAAGAAAAAGGAAAAAAAAAGAAACAACTCCCCACAATCAACAGGATCTGAGAGTCATCACTGTACATACTGCAGTGAAACCTCCTACAAGCCACAACACCTCCCTATTTTCATTAGCAATTCTTATCTACCCCAACCAACACAGGCATTTGCCTCTTGTCTTGAAGATGAAACATTTTCTCCTATTTGGTCCAACCTATTTCCAACTAAAATGTTAATACGATTAAATACACCAATCCTATCAAGCTGATGATTTTACCTAGAAATAGTTACTCTCAGAGAATAATAAATATTTCATGTTTGCTTTTCTGCCACCCCTGGCTAATATAGGCAGCTACCTACACTGACTGGTCTTTAATACCATGCTTGCCCCAGCAATACGTCTGCATGTCTCCTCTCCTTGGTTCACCTAAATGATATCCAGTGCTTCTTCTCCTCCCTTATTCCCCTGACTAAAGAAACACTTGTCTGAGCCGCCACTACCCTTCTGCGCTCCCTTCACTTTGCAGATCCCTTTCTTTACATGACATATTCACTCCTCCTTCTCCCCTTATGCCCATTTCTCCATCAAGCTTTCTTGTCCTAAACAACATTGATCCCGATGAGGCCAGAGGGCTCAATGCTCAGTGTTGAATGCTTGGAGTATGACAGAATAGTAGCTTTCTTCTGCTTCTGGCAACCATATTCAGGTGAATTGCTGGTTGAAAACAGTGGTAAAGAATTACCAAGAAGATAGGTAGTAGGAATATACTGCACTTTATTGGCTTAACATCCTTAAACACTTATAATTACTAAGAATAAGTGGATTCAAATTCCAAGAAGAAGAGCTGTACAGGAACATTGGGACTTGGCTTTATAGTCTTCTGAAGTCTGGCACAGTTCCCCCACTTTAACTTGCACAATCGAAAGATCTAGGTCAATAGGCTCTTTATATGTCTGACACAAATCTACAGATACTGCTTCAAACCACCCACTGCCTCCACTGACTAAATGTTCCATTCCTTAATTGAGTTTTCCTTAAAAAAAAACCGAAACCCCAAACGAACACAACAGACCAACTATGCTGGAATGAGTCATTGCTTATGCAAAAGAGCTTTAAGCTATTAAAAAGATGCATGAAGTTTAACACTGAAATTTCTTATGCTCACATTTCTCATACATATTTTTGCAAGTAGAGAAGATTGTATATTCGGATTCAAAAGCCTGGTGAAACCATTTAGCTAGAATGCCAACTGCTAGATGTATATTTTTATGCCCAGGAAACCAAAACACAAAGACTGGAAAGCAAAGGCAGAAAAATCTTACAAATCCAGTTTTACAAGGGCAATTTAAAAAAAAAAAAAAAGACTCCAGTTCAGTTCCTGATTAAACGACATAAGAATTTTAAAAAATAGTTCATTTCAGTATTTGTTATTTACAGATCATGATAATTTATTAAAATGCCTGGTATTATAAAACATGGAATCATACAATCATCTGGCTGAAAAAGACCTCTGAGATCACTGAGTCCAAACGTACCTATCCCCTTACTAAACCATGTCCCTCAGAAACTCATCCTCATCTACCTGCCTCTTAAACACGTCCAGGGACGGTGACTCAACCTCCTCCCTGGGCAGCTGTGCTAGTGCCTGACTACCCTTTCTGTGAAGAAATTTTCCTAATATCTAGTCTAAACCTTCCCTGCCGCAACTTGCGGCCATTTCCTGTCATCCTATCACCTGTTACCTGGGAGAAGAGATCAACACCCACCCCACCACAACCTCCTTTCAGGCAGTTGTAGACAGTGACGAGGTCTCTCCTCAGCCTCCTCTTCTCTAAGCTAAACAACCCCAGTTCCCTCAGCTGCTCCTCATAAGACTTGTTTTCCAGCCCCCTCACCAGCCTCGTTGCCCTTCTCTGGACACACTCCAGCACCTCAATGTCCTTCTTGTACTGAGGGGCCCAAAACTGCACACAATACTCAAGGTGTGGCCTCACCAATGCAGAGTACAGGGGCACAATCACTTCCCTGGTCCTGCTGGCCACACTGTTTCTGATACAGGCCAAGATGCCATTGGCCTTCTTAGCCACCTGGGCACACTGCTGGCTCATATTCAGCTGGCTGCCAACCAACACCCCCAGGTCCTTCTCTGCCAGGCAGCTCTCCAGCCATTCTTCCCCAAATCTGTAACCCTACATGGGGTTGTTGCGTCCCAAGTGCAGGACTCGGCACTTGGTCTTGTTAAACCTTATCCCATTGGTCTCAGCCCATCAACCCAGCCTGTTTAGATCCCTCTGCAGAGCCTCCCTGACTTCAAGCAGATTGACACTTCCACCCAGCTTAGTGTAATCTGCAAACTTACTAAGGGTGTACTTGACCCCTTCTTCCAGATCATTGATAAAGACATCGAACAGGACTGGACCCAGCACTGAACCCTAGGGAACACCACTTGTGACCAGCCTCCAACTGGATTGAATTCCATTTATCGTAACTGGCCATCCAGCCAGTTTTTTACCCAGCAGAGGGTATGCTTGTCCAGGCCAATGGCAGCCAAAGACTTTGTACCAAAGTCCAAGTACACCACATCCACAGCCTTCCCCTCATCCATCAAACAAGCAACCTGGTCACAGAAGGAGATCAGATTGGTCTGGCAGGACCTGCCTTTCACAAACCCACGCTGACTGGGCCTGATCACCCGATTGTCCTGCGCATGCTGTATGATAGCACTCAAGATGATCTGCTCCATAATCTTCCCTGGTACCGAGGTCAGACTGACAAACCTGTAGTTCCCTGGATCCTCCCTCTGAACCTTCTACTTTGGCTCGTGGAGTACCTCCTCCCCCTCCTTCTTCACTGAGCCTGGTGTCTGCAAAATTGTTCTCTCACATATGCTCACTCCTCCTCTCTATGACTGCAATTGCTGCTGCACAGTTCCCTCTGCTCTCTTCTTAAATACGCTATCACAGAGGTGATACCTCTACTGCTGATGGGCTTGGCCTTGGCCAGTGGTGGGTCTGTCTTGGAGCCAGATGTCATGGGCTCTATCAGACATGGGGGAAGCTTCTAGCATCTTCTCAGTGAAGCCACACCTGTAGACCCCTCACTAACAAACCCTTGCTATGTAAACCAAATACCACAATTCATGTCTCACTAGTATTCAAGAGGTAAAAACTGAGCTTCTTCCTGGAGTTAGACCAAGGCTGCCCCAAAATAGAATGGGTTAATCAGACTAGGAAGCTGAAGTAGCTGGATGTGAATGCATGTTTTGTCTTTCAGTATCCTTTCACAACAGCAAGACATTTCCCTTTTAGACATAATAGCCTGGTGGAACACCAAGGTTCAGAAAGCCCAGTGCGTTTGAAAATACAAAATAATGGATCAAAAGCGGATTTCAACTTTTTATTACTAGGTCCTTATAAAACTAAATATGACTTTGCTTGTGTACCTGACGAATAAATTTGCCAGGATGCTGCGTGATATGTTTCAAGATCTGCACACTATTAGTTCTTCTACAATTGCATGCAGAGACTGGTAACAGCATCAGATATATTTTAAATTTCATTTGAGCATATCAGTTTTACTTTTGGAAGACGAGAAGATCATTTTACAAAAGACAGGAAAGCACTAATTTTAAATGCTGTGCTCAATCTTTAAATCTTGTGTTTCTCTTCAGCAGAGGTACAGTGCAGCAACAAACAAAATCACTGAATCTTCTTACCTATATCCAAATACTGTAATTTCTTAAAATTAATATTTAATAAATTGTGAAGACACATTTTTAAAGGAATTTTATACAGGTGTTCTAACTGGGCATCTGTGGAACAGATTTTCGACACTATTTTTCTTTCTTGAACAGCATGTTCATTTGAAATGCACTTTTTCACACACAGTTACAATGCTACTGCCTGCAGTATTGCAATCCCAGGGATAGATAACATTACCTGCTAGGGGCATGTAACTTCCTCTCCTTTCTCTATTGAAAATAAAATTTTTAATCAGAATTTGCAGTGACAGCTTCCTAGATTCCATGGGAACCAATAGCAAAAGCTCATTTATAACCATTGACAATTTGGACAACTGCCTCAAAATCAAAAGGGAAGAAAGGTTATTCATCAATGAAAGGGACAAATGGGAGACCAGTAAGTTAACATGTTCGGTAACTTTGACGTTTATATCCTTTGCTTCTTGGAATAGAGTAACTAACACAGCTTGGCAAGGACAGGTAGAGAATGCAATTCAACAAGAACAGATGAAAAATCCTGTTCTTTAAAGGAATGATCAAGTACACTGGTATGGTATGAGATTGTCTAAACCAGCAGCAGTACAGAAAAACAATGCAGGAAGAGATGTGGATGTAAATGTGCCCTCATGATAAATACATTTCAACAACTTCAATCATGCATTTCACGGTCATTATTTCCAGACTATGATTTCGCAACATTAATACGTAGGTAGATCTGGGTACTCAAGAATCACAGAGATAAAATAATTGTATTCATCAACCACAGCCAAATCCCTTCCTTTTTTTGCTAAATGAAAGTAATACTTACTACATATATGTAATATGAATGTATCTAAAGGCATGAAACAGTCTAGTTTATTTTTTCAATTTTCAAATGAGAAATCAACATATTCTGTTATGAAGACTTTCAAATACAAAAACAATCACAGAAAAACCACAACTTTGACTAAGTCAATTTGCCCTCAGAAAAAAAGGAAAACATAAGTTTTATTTTTTTAATTTAAATTAAGGTAGTGTGCTTTAAAGGACTTTTGTTCCAGGAGTTTCAAAACTAGTTCTTCCGTTCCTTGCCAAAATTTCTTATCCATTTCATTTAAAAAAACAAGAATATGCTTCATTTAAACTACATCAAAAAAAAAAAAATGCCTAGAACACTTGCCATTTATCTCTTTGTCTTAATACATTTAGAATTATGCAAGTATACTAATTCTTAATAAAAATTCTGATTGTATTACTTAAAAAAATTACTTAGCATTAAAATTGTATTAATCTTTTTAACATCTTGCAAGTACTACCTGATCCCCATAATGGTCACAAAAGGTAAGAAAGTACTATTATCCTAGTTTTATACAGAAGGAAAACTAAGGAAAGGAAGTTTAACCACATACCCAGTGTCATATCTTGTGCACTCAGGCCTGAAATTAAAGCATGATTCTGTACCCCAGGCATATCATTAATTCTAAAACTCTTTGTAGGATTCGGACATCTGTCTCACAGCAACTGTCTTGCCACTTCTTTGGGAGATTATGTTATATCATAAAGTGCTAGAACTGTACTCCTTTGAATGCCTACATGTGACTATGTATTTGCTTTTAAAACGTTTCAAAACACAGAGAAAGAGAAAAACTAAAAGAAGTCAGTAAATACTTAACATCCAAAGCAATTACCTAACAAGTGGTCAGGCGCAGCTTTACAGCAACACAAAAAAATTAAGATTGTCTGGAACATTTTTGACAGTGCAGCATCTTTGCTCAACCAGTCTTATAATAGAGAATGTTAGAAGTACCTCAGAGAAACATAAAATTGTGTTGTTGCTGCTAATTTTTGAAGGAATTTCTCCATCTCTTGTCTTTCTATTCCAATTCCCTCACTTCCTGCATATCTGTCATGTTTTTTTGTAAAAGTAAGACATACCTTAATTGTACTAGTGTGTGCACCAGGATATTCTTTTTCCTCCAGTGTTGACCAGCGTTGTATAAATTTTGACACCAGAGGATCATCATAGTCAACTATCTGAAATCCTGAGACGTTAGCTCCTCCAAACTGAATTTTTGACAAATCTCCATCAGTAAACCCCTGGGCACAGAAAACATTATGTCCATTATTCAAACAGTTTTGGCAGATCTCTCAACAGTACATACATATAAAGAGCTATCACATGACTTCTACTGCAGAAATGTAAGCGAACATTTTCTTCAAACAGGATCCAAATTTAAATCTTGAGCTGGCAGGATTAAGCTGTCAGCTCCGCCAGCCAGAAATGCCTCATGTTTCACATTAGACATAACACTTTCATAGAGCAAGGGCTGAGCAGATCTGTCCTTGCCATGCTTGCTTTCCTGAACAACCCTATTAATTTCAATGGGACTGCTTAAATGAAAAAGGGTACACCAACATCAGTACCAGTTAGGCAAGCGAGTTTTAGCCAGGAACAGTCACAGATTCAGTTGTGTCCTCTTTTTGATAGGAACCCTAAAGCATGCAGAAGGACTAACCATCTCCCCTGCTTCCTCTCTCAAGTAGCAAGAATTACTGTCCATTCTCACAAACAGTAAATCCATTTTGTTTTCCATGTTCTGTATTTCAACCTGTCCCAAGTAATCATACAAATGAATTTACATGTAATACTGATTTCAGACACTTTAATTTAAATGAATACTCTGAGTGAACATAAAAAGAAGTAGCGACTTCAGACCACATTATCAGAACTTGCTACAACTACTATACTAGGTGCTTTTTAATTATCGCATACTAATGATATTCATCAATAATATACTACTATCTGCTCATACAGACACTTTATAGGGAATCATGAAACTTTCTTCAATATTATTCTGAGACTGAGTTTCGAACAGGAATTTTCATGGTATACTTTCACCTCTTCTCCATCTATCACCATGTTTTATTGTTAAAATAGAAAAATTTCTGGAATGAGTTATCAGACTGGAGGAGAACTTTATTATGGCGAAGAAAAGAAGAAGGTGGATACAGTGAAAAAGATGGAATATATCATCAAGTACTAGATAAGTTTTGTTTCTCGCAGAGAAAATCATAGTTTTAAAGTCATTACCATGTATATTTTATACCATATTATACAGAAGTTCTGCAATATTTACATCTAAATTGTATAAATCTGTAGGAAGCAAATATGATAAACAGCTTTAAAATACAAGATTCAACAAGTTTTTGATCTTTTTGGCTTCCTGTTACAAACTTAAAGGCTGAAATAGCAACCAGTCGACATAATGAAATGAAAGATGCTTTTAGATGCTTAGCACATCTGTCTAGTGACATCCATGATTCTTCAAAAAACTGTCCCCTTGGAGGGGAGGAAGTGCTTTGATCAAAGGTTGGGAGGAGACAGGGGTTATGGCTGAAGTGTGACAGATGCACTATGGTTGTTCTGTTTCCTCAGGCCCCTTCAAAGGGCTATGGAAGACATTGTAAATTAAAGCACTCTGGGCCCTGTTGGAATTTGTATCAAACACCATCGCAGTCAAGAATAAATGATGAAAAAAAATATTCAGATGCACTCACACCACACCATATAACCCCCAAAACATTTGTTTTTCTGGAACAGAATAACTGAGATTCAAGCCTGCAAAACTTGCTTTATCTGTTACAAAAAGACATTGGATTAGATTCCCTAGCTTCAGTAAGCAAGTGTTGTCGAATTTAATATCAGTAAAATGGCCCTTCACCTTCAGACACTATTTCCAAAAAATTACCTTTACACAAACTAGTGTTTCCTGAACTTTACCCCTTATTGGCTATACTGCCTGATCACCTATGTTCAAAAAATGAGTAACTGTAACTGAATATCAAGCTGATCTGAGGAATGAAGATGTATAAAGCTGAGACTCACTAGTCTAGCAGAATGAAAGCCACAAAATGTAAATTTTAAGCACTAGAGAGGTGAGAGAAGAAACATTAGTTTGCTGAACGAATGTATCAACCTATAACGTTTTATATTTTCTGTACCCTTCTTTTCTAAAGTATGTAGAAAAAGGGATGAAGCTCTACTAAAGGTTTTGAGCAACCTTCTCTCCTGTTGACAGAAATATCACAGGAGGCATTTAAGCCCTGGAAAGACAATCAAAACAACAAATATCATCTCAACATTTGCATTCATTTAGCAAGGATAGACACATTTAGCTTTTTTCTATTTTCCAAAATTCATTTAGAACAAAATACTATTTGACGCATTTTCATAAATAGTAAAAAGTGAGGAAGACAGGTATTTTAAATAATAAAAATGCTTACCAGGTTTGCAATGATATAATGGTATCCTTTAACATGTTTACCAATTGTGATAACCTGTAAAAAAGCAGAAATACCCCCATAATGGAAAATGTTCACCTGATACGTGGACTAAGACTTAAAAACCACAAAATGCAGTATGATGCAAAAGGTAGTCCTAAGCTTTATGGTAAGCAATATTGAGTTTGGTCAGTGCTTTACTTTTTTTTACCTAACGCACCATTGACCATACTCTCTGCTATTCACTCTTTACTCTCCCATGCTAGTCATGCTGAAATCCAAGCCCTAAAATCTGCGAACAGAAGAGGTGAACGCTAATTACTATACTGTGTATTGAAGGCACAACCTGGACAGGAGAGAATGGGCATCATGCAGTGGAAGCACTGTGCCTCAGATTCTGCAGCCTTTGTAGCAGAATTGAAATGGTCCTTGAACTAGAAAAAGTTTAAAGTCCACAGACATTAATGAAAGCATCTACCTTATAAGAAAGTCTCTTAAAGTACAAACTCTTGTTTACTGCGCTAAGACTTCCCCATAATCTCCCACGAAGCTCATGGTTTCTCAGCAGTCTCCACTGGCAGGCATGTAGCATGGATTCTTCTCCCAAATAAACCTAATTAAAACTATGGCTGCATGAGGAAGCTTGCATTTTGAAGCAAAACACTTCTCCAGAGAAAGGATATGGGAGATAAGAGGATTCTAGAGCCTTCCAACTATCGAACAATGAGAACAACTTAAATCATTAGAGAAGAATTCATCTATTTCTGCATTTAACACAAAACTCAAGTATTCAGAATAGGTAACCCATAACTTGTATCAGACTAGTAGCGAACAACACTCCACGTAGTTACTTTAATGAAGTTACTACAGAAATATAAGTGAAGGCAGTGTTTAACACTAATTTTTATATTACTAGAGTTTGAGGCTGACAGGATCACATTACATAGGCCGTAGAAGTTATTCAATTACTCTGCTTTTGAGCTCAATATACACAATATATGAACTTAATTATTCTAAAACAATTACTTGGTTTGGACTACTTAAAACTCATTACTTATTAAAAGGTTTAAGAACTATGTTCAGATTTATTTCTTATGCAGCTGCTGCTTCCAAAGAAATTTCAGTTAGTCCAAACAGATAAGTATTTCAGCATAAAATGCTTCTTCAGCATTGGTATCTGAGAAAACAGACAATACCTGAAACTCTTTGGATCAATGGTTAGTAACTCTGCTCTAAATGCCAGGGGGTACTATTCCATTAATCTAGCTTTCTAAAACATTGCTTTGTGCCACGCATCCATATGAACACTAAGGATGCTGCCAGTTAAAACACTGAGCAGATTGGTAGCTCCAAAAGCCACGGTGACGGAGCTGTGGACACAAAAGATATTTACCATTGTCCCTAGTTTAGACCAGTATTTCAAGCAGGGATAGACAAAAGTGACAGTAATTGCATGGCTGCCTAACAGGTGTTATCAGATGGAAATGAGATTGTACAAAAGAAGAGACAGAGGCTATATAACAAAGAGCATGCTAACGCTAACCTCCTAAATCGTAACTGGGGGAACCCGAGACTGTCACTACAGCTAAAAATGTTAGCGGATAAATCAAAGCACTATAATAGAAGGTTTGTTCAAGAATAGAAAGCAAGGAAGAAAACAAAGGAGTTGCTGCTTTATACATCAAGAAAGCAAATACTACTTCAGTACTCAAGAAAAATATGTTCCAGAGAAAGTCTGCTACCTGTCTCAGTAAAAATATATAGAAAAAGAAAAGGGATACTGATACAAAGGGTCTACATGAGGCTTCCTCATGAAGTGAAGGAAATTGATACAACGTATCTTAAGTATGATATGACTTTTGTCCTGTATGACATCCCGTCAGTGGATAAGGAATTGGTTGGATGGTCTCACTTGAAGAGCTGCAGACAATGGCTTGATGTCCAAGTGAAGACCAGTGATATGTGGCATTCCTCAGGGGTCAGTATTGGGATTGGCCCTGTTTAACATGCAACATGGACAGTGGGATCAAGTGCACCCTCAGCAAGTTTGCTGATGACACCAAGCTCTGCATCTGCAATTGACACATTGGAGGGAAGGGATGCCATCCAGACGGACCTACACAGGCTCGAGAGGTGAGCCCATGCGAGCCGCAAGAAGCTCAACAAGGCCAAGTGCAAAGTCAAGCACATGGGTCAGGGTAATACCAAGCACAACTACAGGCTGAGTGGAGAATGGACTCAGAGCAATCGTAAGGAGAAGGACCTGGGGATGTTGGTTGATGGATCATATTGTGCTTCTCAGCAATGTGTGCTTGCAACCCAGAAGGCTAACAGTATCCTGAGTTGCATCAAAAGAAGAGCGGCCAGCAGGTTAAGGGAGGCGATTCTGCCACTCAACTACACTATAGTGAGACCCCAGCTGGTCTACGGCTCTCAGCACAGGAAAGACATGTTGGAGTGGGTCCAGCAGGCCATGAAGGCTATCAGAGGGCTGGAGCACATCTCTTATGAAGACAGGCCACAAGAGTTGGGGTTATTCAGTCTGGAAAAGAGAAAGCTCTGGGGAGACTTTACAGTAGTCTTCCAGTACCTAAAGGGGACCTACAAGAAATCCGGAGAATGAATTTTCAGAAGGACATGTACTGACAGGAAAAGAGGTAATAGCTTTAAACTGAAAGAGAGTAGATTTAGACCAGATATAATAAAGAACTACTACATATATGAGGGTGGAGAGGAACAGGTTGCCAGAGAAGCCATGGATGCCCCATCCCCGAACGTGTTCAACGTCAGTTTGGATAGGGCTTTGAGCAACCAGATCTAGTGGAGCGCGTCCCTGCCTACGGCAGGAGGGTGGAACTAGATGATTTTTAAGGTCTCTTCCAACCCAGACCATTCTATGATTCTACAATTACAAGCTTTCAAAGTAACATGGACAAGACAAGAAAAGTCACTATAAGGTAAGCAAACAACTGTTTGAAAAGTGACAAAGAAGCAGCTGAAAAGGACCTATAAGTATTATTTCTCTCCAGCACTGCTCTACTCAGTACATTTCTTGACGTGGATAACAGGTCAGAAAATGTGATTTAAAAATCCTGCAGATGATACGGAGGTTGCAAATCCTCTGGATAACAGGATCAAATTCAAACTAATCTTGAAAATTAGAGAAACAGTTTGTGGATATGAATTCCAATTAAAATAGACAAATACAATGTGCTCCATTCAGGACACTGCTCATTGCCTCCTGAACCTCTGCAAAATACAATGACCTTCATACATAAGATCAAAATAAAAAACTTTTCAAAAAGTCTTCAGACCAATACATCTACACTCTGATCATATATACCTACAGATGCCGCACAGTTTCACATGGTCAAGCTCAAACCAGCAGGGAGCTATCCTCATAATTTTCCATTGTGCTCTGCATGCGTGAAAAGAAGATACAGAGACTGTAAGACTTTCCTAGACACTAGGATTGAAGAGGTGAATTTGAAGGTAATGCAATAATTTGATTCAGAGTACTGTGATGCTGTTGTGAAAAAGAAAATTTAAAAAAAACATTTTGGTAAATAATATATTCATGGATGGAGAGAAGATATAATTTTCTCTTCTATTTAAAGCTCAGGAGGCCTTAACTATGGAAAACAGCACCCAATTTTGGTTAACGTACTTTAAGAGGGAGACAAAATGAAGAGAGACTCAAGGACAATACAAATGACAATGAGCTTAGATACATTAACTACAAAGGGAGTTAAATGGAAAAGAGAAGCTTTTGATACAGCCTTCCCAAGATTAAAAGGTTCTTGGAAAAAGCATTAGAAGCAGAAAATATTTTCTAGGTGTAAGGAGAACTAATTCCTAGATATAACCATTTTAAATGCACCATATATAATAGTGTATGAATTCCATAAAATATAACATAGTACTTAGGTTGTGAAATAGCCTTAAAGAGATTTTATTTTTTTCTTTAAATTATCAGGATATAAAACCATATGGGATCATCCAGATAGAATTATCTTGCCTTTGAGCAAACGGAGGGATTATAGGATTTGTATGTTCACTTTCTGGCTGATATATATGTGGTCCTCGATACAAAGCTGTCACTTCCAAATGATGCAAATTAAACACAAAAACAGGATCAAGAGAAATTAACTCATTATGTTTACTTATAGAATATAGCTACATGCTGTCACTGAAGTATGGAGAATAGCAAACCTGATCAACAATGTCGTTGACTTTATCACGCTCACAGTCCAAAATCACTCGCCTTTCCTTTTTAACCTCTAGATCTTGAAACAGTGAACGGTAAGTTTCATCTTTTCTGTCATTGTTAATATTTCCTACATTGATAGCAGTCACTTGCCATTTCTTTTCAGCAGCAGAATCCAGCACAGCTTGCAATGTTGATAAGCCTAGTGAAGCACAGGAGAAAACAGCAGATATGACTGATAAAGCTTTATGAATAATAAGCTTCCAGAATGTGATTTATGAGAGTACCCCTGTAAGATTTCTCTGTAGCTTGTTTGACCTGTCACACATTGTTAAGACTCATAAATGAAGATACGTGTAGGCCTAATTAGCTTTTCTGGCATTAAATTTCTATTCGCATCACTGCAAGGAATCAGGGCAGAGCCTCGTTAGAACAACCTTTTGGTTTTACTTCAGCCTTCTTCAGAATGGGATTTTGCCAGTTTCACTGATCCACTGTTGGGATTCCACATCCTAGGAAAGGTCTTCTACGGGAAAAGGGATTCAATTACAGCAAGAGGATCAGCTGGTTATTAGAAAATGTTATTGAACTGTATTTAAACGCAGACCACACTGAGGTCTGTAACAAACCCCCATGTTCTGCAGTGGTGCTAATGTAGTTATTAATTTTGTTGCCTACAGTCATATCCCCGATTATAAAGGAAGATGTGCCGAGATTTTTCCATATAGGCTCAATGATAATACCTACAGGCACTCTACAGTAGTTTGCTTTCATTTTATCCATTTCTGCCAGGAAGCTGTAATGTCTATACAGCTTCAACTGCCTACAATGTATTGTAAAATCAGTTGTCTGGCTCTCCTTTTCAAGGATTAAAAAACGGAGTACAGAAACATGAAAATCACTTCTGGAAATTAATTTCTGCTACACAACAAATACCATTTTAACAATTTCCAGCAGTACAGGATTTAGGCTTGTTATGTTTAAATTCCTTCCAGAGAATTCCACATTATTCTAGAGAGCAATTTTAAGGATAGCAGATAGTATTATATAAAGAAACAAAATTAGACTTTCTCACAAGCTAACTGCACATTCATCTCCCATAAAATTACAGAACATCAGGAGTCATTTCTCTGAGAAAAACTTGTTATGTAAAAGAAGCTTCAGGTATAAATCATGAGACATAATAGTGGTTATGCCCATAACTGTAGAAAAAAGCACTAAGAATTAATTTGTCTTGTAGTCTGTAAATATATCATTAAATTAAGATTGGTCAGTGTTTGGCAGTTCAGCTTTATCAGTGAAAATGTTAATGACATACGGTGCTATACAAAACTGGTCATCAGCAAAGGCAGAAAATGGCAGGCTTCCAAAAGCGCAAATTCAATGATCATCTCAAATTGCTCTTGTTTTCTATGTCTTTTTTAAAGAAGACTGATATGAAGTTTTGCATGTCATGCAATGAATACGTATTTTAAAATAATAGATAACCACAGTCCAATGGTATATATAAACTATTTATAACATTTTAAAGATAAATGTGGAGAATTCGTGCTAAAAGGAAAAGGTAATTAATGTAAGCAAACTAAAAGACGTAGAGAATACCTTAACACATTAAAACCCACTAAAATAAGACTATACCTCAAAATAATGTTCTAAATGGCAATTTAAAAGAATTAAAAAAAACAAACCCACAAACCACAAAAAATAACACCTAAACTGAAACATATATAACCTGAATCATTGTTTCAGATCCTATTTAGTAGACTTCAGGTCCCCCAGTATGTCTATATGTTTCCTCTGAGTTTAACAGATTCTCAGGCATAAATTAGTAAGAGCTATTAATGTTAATACTATCTGTTACAAGTGGTTTCTGTATTTTACTCCTCTGATCTTCCATTTTTCCTAGGGACTCTCTTTTCTTGGGGTGGTCTCTGTGGAGGGGTCAAATGGCTGCCTGGAATTATTGCTTTTTATGGGTGGTAGATTTGTCATGCCTATACAAATTAGTTTATTCTGATAACAGTAACCATTGCAAAAGAATGAAAAACAAACAGGAAAGAAGCATTCACAGCAATACTTTCATGGATGTGGAATTATCTGGAGAGTAGTAATGGAAGTGGGATTCTGCAGAGAAGAAAACTCCCCAAAACTTCAGTTGCTTTTTTTGAACTTCAGGTACACTTCTGTTTGGGAATCTTATGTGCCTGAACCTCTCTGGGTTATCATGAGACAAACTCTTAATTTAGTGACCTCTGAAAAGGAGGACAGAAGAGAGGCTGAGTAAACTGGCAATTCTGCTACAGATAAGATTCCTCCAATAATGTCACTATTTTTTTCCAAACCCCACTGTTTAGTACTCACAACACAGAGGAAGCAAGGAGGGTAAAGAACACTAACCCACATTATTTGAAAACAACTGTATATTAAGCCAGTAATAGTTTGGACACTCATATACTAATGGCTTCACTTCTTAGAGACAGGAATGAGATAGAAAATTGCCCTGCACTTCAACCAGTGAGCTCCTAAACACAGAAGAGCTGTAAAAGTAGCAATAAATGATTCTTTTGGAACAAGTCATCAAACTAATTCCTATCAGCTCTCACAGCTTCCTTGAAGAGTAAGTCTCTTTGCCTCTTTTTTCTTCTTGCTTCTGAAGATGGAAACATTTTAAATTATGTATCATTCCTTAAATACACAGACTTATGCAGAAGTGTTTAGAGGAACCACGGACCCTATGCATTCAGGGTTTCACGTCAGTGTTGCTGGCTACACACTGCTTGACTCTGCAGGTTAACCTTGTGCAATCAGTGGGAGCACCGAGGAGCAACAATTTACTCAACATAAAGGTAGGAGGTTCATGACTTGGAGCTTGTTATCACTGGGGTGCCTTGCCACAACTAAAGCAAGCAAATAAGAAAAAACGGCATAACCAACAGCTGTCTACAAAGAACAATTTCATGCTGTTACTCCTGGCCAGACTCAGCCAGTGCAAATCATGAGAAAAACTAGGTGGTTTTTAGTATTTCCTAAATATAAATCACACTGCACAATGCTAGCTGATTGACAGAGTACTGGCTAAGCAAGTAGTTTTACATCTGTCTTTTCTAAAAAAGCAGTGAATGTTTGTGATTTTAATGTGAATTTGAAAAGGGTCTGTCAAAGAAATGGGCTTAGAGTTCATCATCACAGATGACATTACTGTCAGAGGTTCCACACCAATATTAATTTTTCTAACTTTAGTGCTGACAATAGAGATAACGAACTGTCTTCAGGAAATCTCTTCAGCTTCTGAATGACATAATGTATAAAATGGTATCACAATGCAGAATATCTAATGTCACCCCATTACTCAACAAACCGTGGTGTGGTATAATCATCCTTTAAAACTAGTGGCATATTATCATTTCATATGCACTTAGTATTCAACTCTGACCAATGAACATGCAGGTAAGACACAAAATAGCCTCTTGAAGGGGAACAGGAGAAGGCAAGAACAGGACAAAGACAGCCAAGGACTACTATGTGAGGAGAACTTGAAAAAAGAATGACAACAATGGAATTCCAGAAAGGGCAGTCCAAAAAACCCGCACTTCTGTGTAACTCTGCTTCTTCTCAGAAAACTAACTGATATAACACAATCTGCAAGTGATTCTTCCCAGTTCATAAACTGTTACATTATTATTACTACAGCCATAAAAGGGCAGAGACCTTGAGAAGGCAGTACTGAGGAGTAAAATGCTCACGAGCAGTGGATTTAGGTTTTATCGACAGCAACAAAAATAAGAGATCTATGTTCAACAGAGAGAAGGAACTCGAGTATTAAAAGCAGTCTCCATAGAAGCAGGGACTGCATCCAAGATTCTTGCTTTCTTGATGCTCAACAACCGATTTTGCACGTGGACTGAAATGTTGGTAGCAGTCTGCCCTTCTCAGATTTTTTTTTTCTCTTTAGGTGATTCTTTAGAAGAAAGAAAAAGCTTCTCACAGGAACTGTTTTAAAACATATGATTGATCTCAACTGTTTATCAGCACATGCTGGCAATTCTATTAATACATACTGTAATAATTTCATTCTCATTTAAACAATTTTGTTTCTGTTCAAAAAATTTATTTCTAAATTAGAAATTATTTCTAAATTCTAAATTACTACAGGTAAATATTCTTTCCTCGCTTATTTTTCTAACATTAAAGCAGCATTTCAGTGCCAACAGCATGCAGATAAGAAGTACCATGCCTTACCTCTGTCGCTGTCATACAAATATGCAAACTTGGTCCACTGATAGTATTCGATCAAGCTAAGAAGAGCTCCCTTGAGGTCGGGTCTCATCTGAATGACAAAGGGATGCGTTCCATCTGTTGGGAAGCTGGGAGTTATGAAGGAGACATGAAGAGTCCCACAGAAGGATGTAATCGTATTTACAGACTTCTTGTCGTAGAATCCAAAAATAGCAAAGACTCCTCTTGAAAACTGGGAGCAAACTAGGAGGGAGAACGAAAAATAATTAGGTGGGAGAATTTATTCAGAAATTTATTCAGAAAACTCTATCATTTACATATTTGTGAGAAATAATGAAAATGGCTGCTCACATAAACACCAGGAGAAAACA
This sequence comes from Tapera naevia, assembly GCA_033556795.1. Taxonomy (NCBI): domain Eukaryota; kingdom Metazoa; phylum Chordata; class Aves; order Cuculiformes; family Neomorphidae; genus Tapera; species Tapera naevia. The sequence goes on along the minus strand of JAUMJJ010000172.1, from coordinate 1,490,752 downwards.
GCAATAATCTGCTATGTAGATTAATATTTTCAAGTATTATTAATCAGCATCATAAAACTTCCATTAGAAACAACAGGAACAAAGAAAATCAGAGATGTGGTTCACATCATTTATATTTGGAAGAAATTTTTTATTTTAAGGGTGGTGAGGCACTGGAACAAGTTGTCCAGCAAAGTCGTGGATGCCTCATCCCTGGAGGTGTTCAAGGCCGTTACAATGAGGCTTTGGGCAACCTGATCTAATGGAAGGTATTCCTGCCCATGGCAGAGTGGTTTGAGTTAGATGATCTTTAGGGTCTCATCCAACTCAAACCATTCCATGATTCTATGACATTAATTTAGAAATAAAACTCACCAAATTATTCTTAAATTCCATTTATGCTGTAAAGAATAGTGATGCAAATTGTAGCATCAAACAAAATGGCAGATGTAATTTATAAAAGCAGTCATTATGACCACATATAGTATTATGAGCATAGATAATTTTTTGCCATGTTCAAAAGAAACTGGCTCTGAAGTCAAGATTCACTGACCTTTTTAGCAAATAACCTTAAAATAACTTTCCAGTTAGGTAAATATAAAGCCAAAACTAGAAGCAAAAATCTATTATCAATAGAAAACCAGGAAACTATTTGCTTTAAAACCCTGCTGTTTCAAGGAATTATTTTAATTCCTGCTTTGTAGGACTCAGCAAAAGCTAGTCCTTCTGGATGACACTTGCAGTCATGCTGCAGAAAGAATAACCTCATGGTTGTAAATAACATGCTGATGATTCACTTTTTATCACTGGAGACAATTCAAGCCAATTGATGAATGCTACTAACCACTGCAGTCTGTGTAAAAGAGCTAGTTCTCCTGGGTTATTCTCTTCTTTGACACTGCAGTCTATACCAACGTCAGAATTCTAGAACCAGGGCACACTAAGGTAATATTAATCTCTGATTAGATTTCATTTATAATCTATGCATTCTTTGGTTTGCACATAGTCACCTTGATCATCTAGTCAGCCTCACTGCAATCCCTGACACACCTGATCTGCTTAAAACAGTGTAATGAAAGCTAATTTTGCCCTACTATTCAGTGCACCAATCCTTGAAAATAATTCACATAAGGGTAAAAATAAGTCGACTTGTTTTTAAAATTTCTTAGACTTGAATTAATATTAATACTATATTTTATCTGCTAAAGTTATCGTATCCTTATATTTTTTATAAAAATTATCATCCCTTTACGCCTGTTATTATTCATTGCTGTTCTCTTTTCATGGCTTTGGCCATCTATCCTTCCTACCACGGTCATCTCTCATAATCTAATTATTTCTGTACTACAATTAAAAGCACCTAAACAGTAGGGGTGAAATTCTGAGTCCTCCAGTTTCAACAATTATCACCTATTAACTTTAATTAGGTCAGAATTTCACCTCAGATGAAAGAATACAAGTGATTAAAAAACTTAATGAGTAATGCCCCTTTACAAAAGGATGCTGCAGGTTTCCCACGGCTTGGGTACAAGATGATCAGACCTCTTCAGTTCCAACCACAAATTCTCATGTTAACTTCCAATATTTATCTCAAGTGTATTAAAGGTATAGCACTGCTCATTTTGAACAAAAGTTTTTTTGAAAAAGGCTGTGAATTTTCTGAATAGCTTTTCTATTTAAGTTAGTGGAAGTCCTTGTTCTATTCCAAATCACTATGCTCTCGCTGAGACAAAACCAACTCACTACCTCGCCGCACACTCATAAACAATTGTTTAGCACCTGTAGCAAAGGCTAAATATTTTATGAACTTGCTGCAATAGTGTCAGTGTCTCATAATCCACCTTCAAAAATGCACATTAAAATAAAGCACCAGTTTACATTTACATGTGGATCCCTAGACGAGAATTCTGCAGAAGACTGTTACTAGCGCACTACCATGGTCTCCTGAATTAAATCATTGTAATGATACATCCAAAGTGACAGACACAACAGTGTCATACAACCATCACTAAACAAACAGTTTTATGCCAGTATTGCTGACTCCAAGGATCACATCTCCTGTCACCCGTACTGCTTTTCTTCAATCACCCGTCAATGATTTTAGGCATAGATGAAATAAAGCTGACTATAAAAGCCAACAACGGGGGCCACCTGCCTGCACCAGAAAACTTGAAAACTATAGATGGTGCCTTCTCAAAAGCACCATTGTCACCCCTCATAGGGAAAAGCCTGGGTCTTCAGGAAAATGTACTCCAGTATCTGTCTTGGTTCCTTCCCCATCCTTCCCTGACACTGCAAAGATCTAGACCTGCCAGGCCCCAGCTAAACATCCTTGGGGTAAAGAAGTTTAATCTGCCTGTACTGTTGGGAAGTTATAGTTAAGGGTCTGTTCTGGCTCCTGAACTCATGTAATTAAACAGATATGAACTTCCAAAAAAACCCACTACACTTGGAAAACAACAACAACAAAAATCATCACAATGATTTGTAAAAGCAAATAAAAGAGCCCAGATTGTTTATATTAGGCTTCAAAGGAGAACTGAGGGCATGTCCTGGGTCTGGCGGGGATAACGTTCACTTTCCACTCAGCAGCCTGCATGGTGCTATTGCCATGGCTGAGCAGTGCTCACAGTCCAGACTTTCACTTCTTCCATCTGCCCATCCCAGTGAACAGGCTGGAGGTGGGAAAGAAGTTGGGTGGGGACACAGCCAGGCCAGTTGACCCAGATAGTCCACCACACGTAGTTTCATGCTTAACCATAAATCTGCAGTAAAGGAAGAAGAGGGGGCTCTGACTTCAAGGTGGCTGTTGCTTGGAGACTGGCTGGGCAACAGCCTGCTTGTAGGAGGGGGTGAGTGATTGCATTTGCATCAGTTGGGTGGATTTTTTTCTTCCCTCTTTTCTCCATTTATTAAACTGTCTTTATTTTGATACACAAGTTTTCTCACTTTTGCTCCTCCTATTCTCTCCTCTGTCCCCTGGGGGTAGAAAAGAGTGGGTGAACATCTGTGTGGGTGCTTGGCTGCTGGCTGGGATGAATCCAAGAAAGAACAAAAGGTGTTATTCCACCTTCCATCCAGAGGGCAGACCTGTTAATATTGTTCACCTGCACTCAAACATGTGAAGTTCTGTACCACTTCAGTGACACAAATGAGCAACCACTCTACTCTTCAGAAGAAAAATGCTGTTCTTTAGAACTGAGCGTTCTCCCAGCGCAAATTCATACTGCCTTCCTTCACTAGTTACTTATGGTCTGTTGACCAACCACAGTTCTCTGGGATTAACTTCAAATGGCTCTCCATTTAACTATCCTTAAACCTGGTAAAAAAATCAGTCCTCACATGTATATGCCATCTTCAGGGGAAGATGGGTAAAACTGGAATTTTGATTTCCTCTACAGCATAAAGTGAGAGACAAGAACAAAGCACCACCTCCAGCTAGGTAAGTCAAGTCAGTGCAGTTCCAGCTACAAACAGAAGCTGCAGCTTAAAAGCTGAATTCCACACCCATGTATACTCGATGCTGAAAAATTCCAACATAAAAGAAAAACATTCTATATTTTTAAAAATATTAAGAAACCTGCAACACAGATATAAACACTTATTTAATTCAAGCAGGGCTGCCGAACGTGAGATCAAAACTTCTAAAAGAAATCTTGAAATTAGGGTTATAACACACATTATCAAATAAAACCTATGTGGGTAAACTAGAAAACCAAGATCAACTTTAATCCAGGTAAAATCAAATTTTCATCAGCAGTGATTAGTGTCACAATTGTCCACCAAGGAAACTCAGTGCTGTGCTTTCATGTGTGAAATTCCTCTAAAGTGGCAGGGCACCTTTGCCATGTAATAAATATTTCTAAAAACAAGCATTTTGACTTCTACTTGAAAGAAATGTTCGCCATTGTTTGGGGCATTTGGTCTCTCAGGAGCAGGAAGGAAAAGAAGGGATGGTATTTCCAACTATATAATGGTGATCCAGTGGATAAAGCAGAAGGTGTAATTGTTTTTTGGCAGGATTCCCACCTCCGACTAAGTCTACAGTCATGTTGTTATTGCTGGAAGACATTAGATCTATAACGGTGAATCACAAGCTGTTCACAGTTATTAGATTAAAAAAACCATGATGATTAGGATTCATAAGCCACTGAAACAAGACCTGTTCTATTAAAGACAGTAGAAGCAACTGCCAGAACTTGTTTCTTTCAAACTCTTCTGTATTAACTGTTTTTCTTTGCGTTTATGTTGTCCTTTCTAGAAATAGACAATGGCTTCCTTGGCAACACGAGGGCAAGGATAAACTAAGCTCATCTGGTCATCACTATTCTAGAGAGACTCGCCTAGAAAGACAAATAATGGGGAATTCCAAGAAATGGGGTAATTCAAGGTACCTGAGAAATAACAATTCCCAGGAGGTTTTGTTAAAGTTAAGGATTAGTATCTTGTATTTAGCTTCTCCTTGTTCTTCTACTCACATAGCCAGGCAAAAACCTCATTTTCCTTTGGTTTCCAGAACACTGAAAATGTGTCCTAGTCTTTTCTTCCAAAAGCTAGGGCCCAGATTTGTTCAACAACAAAAGTAAACTTAAGCCTGCATGAGAAATAGGTGTCTTGTCAAAGAAGGGTCAAAACTATTTCTTACTCAATTACTAACTCTTCCATTGTTAACTAATCTGGTTTTTCTTAGATGCCTGCCTTACCACGATATGCTTTACCTTTCTCTCTTTCACACTTTCTTCATTTTACTGTCTTGTTTTGTCAATGAACTCTATAGGCAGGATAACCTTATATTTTATCATGTGGCCATGAAACAAAAGCATACAGCAACACACATTCTTTATCTCATCATATAGAACATATTACTGCATGCATATGACCTTTTACTTAAGATTCAAGAAGCACCACTGAAGAGTGCATTTGAAAATACAAAATATATTATAAAAATATTACAAATATGCTTACCGTTCCACAATGAAGTTACACCAGTTTGGGAACAATAGCTCATTTTCATGACTGAAGAGCTGAGTCTTCAGAGGCATAAAATCACTTACAAATAGTTGCATTTGAATATACGCTTAGAAACTATTCCTAAGTCAAGATTTCCTTTCCAAAGGGAGAGTAATGAACCTAATCATTGTTTACATTCAGGGATAATTAAATTGGACAAATAAAATTAGCAAAACGTTCACTTAACTTACTGAAACAAATATCTAATGGTACCTGCATATATAGGTAAGATTCCAAAAAATGTTATTATGTCACTTAACATTCTAACTTTTCCAAGTATTTCTATATTTTTATTTATAAGAGAGTTTTGTTACTTGGTTTCTGTACAAAGATTAAAATTTAAAATGACTGAGAAAGTATGTCTTATTTAGTGTTTAGACTTTAAATGCTCTTCAGTATAAAGCCACATTAATATGTTATTTTATTATACTAACTTGGCTTACTATAACGCAAACAGAAGTTTTAATATTAACATAGGGAAATAAGTCTTCACTGCGTAGTATTTAATCACATTCAATAGAATAATCATTCTCTTACTTTTAAGAAAAAAAAATACATCACAAGTGTTAACAAAAGAGTGCTGCCTTTGCAAAAGAGGAAAGGAAACGCTCATTGGTCTGAAAAGTTGGAAGCAACTAGGTACAAGATGTGGAAACCAAATGCCCAGTTGGTAATTTCAGCTTCAGAAAGGCAACATTACAAACAAGCAGACAGCAGAAAGGAACCACAAACAATAGATGGAACAAAATTAGCAAAAAATAAGCAAGAAACACAGCTGACAAAATAATTCACATATGATTTAGACTGCATTAGAAAATCATTATGAAAATAAAAAACCAATAAGGATTGCTTCCAAAATCATTAAGAAAACTGCAGCATAGCAGGAAGCATATTGTATGCACTTTTATAGGCCAAAGAACTTTTTTTGTAGTAACGTTATATCTAATCTGCATGGTCTGTTTTACTCATTCAGATTATATGATTACCTTCTAGATGTGAAGGGTAAAATTCTTTTCAGAACAGTTCCCCAAAGCTCAAAGAAGAGCATAATAACCAAAAGTTAAGACAATGGACTAAAGCGTCATGCTAGGATTCGATAAAACATGGACACAGAAACCAAATAAAAGTCATAATTCTAAAATCCAATCATATCCTTTACCAAAGCTGAAATGTAGATCAATGCATACTAGAACATCAATGGAAATGAGAACTAAAAATATGCCTATACTTCTGGATAACAAAACACTGAATTACATAGAAAAAAGATTTTCCTTTTTGTCTCTTTTTGCATTATTTGATTCCAGCACAATTAAATATGGATTTTTTTATCTTATTTTGTGCATTTAAGAAAATCTGCATGCCTGGAATTATAGACATTCAATACTGACCTAAACTGTGTATTCTCCTCTCTGCAGATTGTGCATATGTATGTATATCATGGTAAAAAAACCAGATCTCATTGGGAAAGATAAGCTCACACACAAAAATGAAGAATAATGTGCACCTCAAATATCTCTGTCCCAAGTTCCTCATCTGCACTTTCAGCATATTAAAGCACAAAATACACTTAGAGCAAAAGCCTGGAAGTTAGCAAACAAACAATCCATAACAGAAAGGTGACCCCAGTTTTGCACAAAGACAATTAGAGAAATTCTCACAGCCTCAGAGAGGGAAGAAATTCAGATCCTGAGGCTGGAATGTCTGTAGAGGACAATTATGGCAGAGCAGGAACAAAGGATGTTTTTCCACATTTTCTGGCAGAAATTAGGTCTTCAGTTATTGTTACAGCCTGAACTGTACGTTCAGAGATTACGTGACTGAACAGAACTTTCTACACCATGTTATTACCAAAGCAGCTTTAATCATCTGAGTCAAAACCTGGGTTGCTGCAGTATGAAACAAGCTTGAAGACCAGAGGAGAGGCAGATTAATCCTTTTCAACCAGTCAATCATACATCACACTGAGTAAAGAAACTTTGTGCCAATATGGGTATTTTAAGCAAGTACAAAAAAGCCTTCAAGAAGTTAGTGGCCATCTGTTAGGAAAGTACATGATGATATGGCACAGCTTCTCTATACGCTAATGCTGCAATAATGAAGGTGGTAAATAAACATCATGTTCAGATTGAAAACAACAGGTCAGAAAAAGTCTGTTTCAATGACAGTTGTATTCAATTATGTATTGCCTGGCTGTGTACTGTAAGCATTTGAAAATCTTTTTCATCACCAGACAATTACCATGATGCAAAACAAATGACTGTAAACACTGCTGAAATAACCATGTTAAAACAATTATGCTTTTACAAATAAAATAAGATTCCTGTAATAAAATTAAAATGCAATGCAAGTCTTTCCATGGAAAAAAAAAATTGCCCATATTCTACACAATTCTTACACAGGTCTTCCTAGAAATGTTAAGATTATTAGTGTATTTGTCTAAATCCCCACTATCAATGGCTAAAGAGGATACAGTGCTTTCTGAATGCTGAGTGTGGTGACCTGGCAATTTCATTATATAACAGAAATATAACTTTATCTTGTCTCAAAAAAATGTTGTCTCCAAAATCAGGGCATTCTTCAGGAAGCTTCTCTCCCCTGCCTCCCTCCTTTCTCTCCTCTGCCTCCCTCCTTTCTCTCCTCCCACCATCCCAAATAAACCCATGCTATTTCCATTTAATTACGTAAAAATTTAACTCATTCATTTCCTTCAAATCTAATACCTCACCTTGCAAATCCACCTGGCTGGCTTTCTGACTGTGTCTGCATGTTTCCCAACAATTACAGCTTTCCAGTAACACGAAATTGTTCGTGTGTGACAAAGTATTACCTCCTAAATGTAGAAGCAGGTAATGAAATCGAAGAAGAGACTACTGGTTGTTCAGAGCCAAGCTGCAAATGATGGAGAAGTCGGCTATTTCAAGGCCAGGCTCTTAATTTGTGCAATCAGCATAACTCTACTGAATTTAACAGAGCAAATAAAACTTATCCCAACTAAAAATGTGGTTCTCCATTTTTAGCATGACCATTTTCAGAAACTTTTCAAAACAGAAATGTTATATACGTGGCTCTGTGGCTGGTGTTTCTGTAACAACTTGGGGTTTTTTGATAATGGAGTGGTTTACACTGCACTGGGCTTACAGATATCAAATGGGAGCCACCCTTCTCAAAGGAGTAGGAGGGTCTTCGCCCAGGAGCTTGCAAGGTTCATTGACAGAGCTCTCAACTAGATGGGAAGGAGGAGGGGGATAATATCAGGCTTGTCTATGACAAGCTGCAAGTGAACACATTACGGTTGAAACCACAGGGTGCTAGTGTGGGCCCTTCACCTGTTTCCCAGTCCTGTCGCAATGAGCTGAGGGCTCCTGAGGTAGTAGGAACCAACAGGGAAAACTCCATGGAGCACCTTAGGGGAAATAAGGGGTGTTCCACCAAGGTGTCATGGCCAACTGCCCAGCTCAAGTGCCTCTACACAAACACACACACCTTGAGCAAAAACCAGGAGGAGCTGGAAGCTACTGTGCTGCTAGAAAGCTATGATCTGGTCACAGCTACTGAAACTTGGTGGGATGAATCCCATAACTGGAGTGTGGCTACTGATGGCTACAGGCTGCTCAGATGGGACAGGCTGGGAAGGAGGGTTGGAAGTGTTGCCCTCTATATAAAGAAATATATTGAGTGTGAAGAGCTGTCCCTGAAGAATAGCCACAAACAAGCTGAAAGCTTATGGGTGAGAATAAAAGACCAAGGCAACAAAAGGAACCTTGTGGTTGGTGTCTACTACATGCTACCTGATCAAGGGAAGCCTACTGATGAAGCCTTCTTCCTCCGGCTACAGGAGGCTTTGTGCTTGCAAGCTCTTATCCTAATGGGGGACTTCAACCACGCTAACAACTGCTGGAGGAGACTCCTAGAGTGCATCAAAGATAACTTCTTAGCCCAGGTAACAGACACCCCGACCCGAGGGCATGCAATACTGGACACCAATGAGCTCATCAGTGATGTCAAGATCAGAGATGGTCTGGGCTGCAGTGATCACGCACTGGTGGAATTCAGGGTCCTGAGGGACAGGTGAGGAGCATAGTAAGGACTCTAAATTTTAGGAAGGCAAACTTCCAGCTCTTCAAGGAGCTAGCTAGTAGGATCCCCTGGGAAACGGTCCTCAGGGATAAGGGAACAGAACAGAGCTGGCAAATATTTAGGGATGTGAAGACAGAGAGCGCTCAATCCCCAGTAGTAGAAAATCAGTCAGGGAAGGGAAGAGACCAGTGTGGCTGAATCGAGACCTGCTGGTCAAACTGAAACCCAAGAGGGAATTGCACAAAGCAGTGCAAGCAGGGACAGGCACCTGGGAAAAGTATAGGGATGCTGCCCGATTGTGTAGGGATGGGGTTACGAAGGCCAAGGCACAGCTGGAGCTGAACTTGGCAAGAGAAGCAAAGAATAACAAGAAGGGCTTCTATAGGTATGTCAACCATAAAAGGAAGGTTAAAGAAAGCGTACCCTCACTGATGAATGAAAATGGTGACCTTGTATTAATAGACAATGAGAAGGCTGAGGTACTCAACAACTTTTTTGCCTCAGCTTTCATTAGCAACTGCTCTCCTCACCTCTCCTGGGTCAATGAACAACAAGATGGGTACCAGTCCCTCGCACTGTAGGGAAGATTAGGTTCGTGACCACCTGAGGAACATGAACGTATACAAGTCTATGGGACCTGATGAGATAAATCCCAGAGTTGTGAAAGAATTGGCCGATGTGGTTGTCAAGCTGCTCTCCATAATGTTTGAAGTCATGGCAGTCAAGGAAGTCCCTTGTGACCAGAAGGGTACAAAGGGTACAAAGGGAGGACCCTGGGAACTGTCAACTTGTCAGCCTCACCTCTGTGCATGGGAAGATCATGGAACAGATCCTGCTAGAAGCTGTGCTAAAGGACATGGAGGACAGTGAGGTGGTTCAAGACAGACGACATGATTTCACCAAGGGCAAGTCCTGACCAACCTAGTGGCTTTCTATGATGGAGTGACCGTATCAATGGCCACAGGAAAAGCAATGGATGTAATCTGTCTGGACTTCTGTAAAGCCTTTGACACAGTCTTACACAATATCCTTATCTCTAAATTGGAGGGATATGGATTTGATGGGTGGACTGTTCGGTGGATAAGGAATTGGTTGGATGGTCACATTCAGAGAACACTGGTCGAAGGCTTGATGTCCAGACAGACATCTGTGAAAAGTGGTGTCCCTCAGGGGTCCGTACTGGGACGAGCGTCGTTTAGTATCTTCATTGATGATACAGACATCAAGATTAAGTGCACCCTCAGTAGGTTTGCAGGTGACACCAAGCTGACTGGGCCAGTTGTCACATCAGAAGGACAGGATGTAATCCAGAGGGACCTGGACAAGCTGGAGAACTGGGTCTGTGTGAACCTCATGAGGTTCAACAATGCCAGGTGCAACATCCTACATCTCAGTCGGGGCAGTCCCCGGTATCAATACAGGATGGGGAATGATGTGATTGAGAGCAGCCCTGCGGAGAAGGACTTGGGGGCATCAGTTGACGAGAAGCTCGACATGAGCTGGCAATGTGTGCTTGCAATCCAGAAGGTCAACAGTGTCCTGGGCTGTATCAAAAGCAGCATGGCCAGCAGGGCGAGGGAGGGAATTCTCCCCCTCTACTCTGCTCTTGTGAGACACTACCTGGAGTATTGTGTCCAGTTCTGGAATCCCTAATGTAAGACAGATATGGAACTATTGGAACAGGTACAGAGGAGGGTTCTGAAGATGCTCAGAGAGCTGGAGCACCTCTGCTATGAGGACAGGCTGAGAGAGTTGGACTTGTTCAGACTGGAGAAGAGAAGGCTCTGGGGAGACCTTACAGTGATCTTCCAGTACCCGAAGGGGAACTATAAGAAGGGTGGGGAGGGACTTTTTACAAGGGCAAGTAGTGACAGCATGAGGGGGAATGGCTTTAAAGTTTCCCAAAAAACGTCATTGTGTACAGCTGTGTATCTGAAAACTTGTAAAAGGATTTGGAAAGAGATAAAATTAACTGGGTAAGTACAACTACTTTTGTTAAAATGTTGGCAGATTGGGATTCTATTTATGAAACTTTTTTTCTCTTCCTGAGCTAGAAGGGGCAACAACCACTTCCGAACAGATTGTCTAATATTGCCTGAGAACACCTTGCTTTATCTAAAAGGAAACATGGTTTCAGCACCGAGTTTCTCTGTTAGAAGGATAGGGATAACTATGAGAAAAGACTCTGAGGCTGACTTGTCAAAACACAAAAAAAACCCCACATAAAAACTGGAATAAATCTTAAGGAAACTGCTGTAGGGAATAAAGAGGATTTCCTGAGGCACAGAAGGTATAGCAGTAAATGCGTTAGTGATACGGTACTCTCAGAAGACTTCATACTACATTTTTAAGGGAAAAAATTGTTATTTTCCAACTGGTCACTTGGGACCTGCCATATACATTATTCTGAGAAAGTCAGATGTTTAGTCCTAGACATTTATTGCTTACATATCTCTCTCTGAAATAATACAACTGGAAGTCAGCTTTATTTGCCCAACACAGTCCAGCCTGCACCTTTCACTTCAGCACAGCCAGCACTGTAGCATGCAGCTGTACTGCACTAACATGTCACACCTGTCCTAAGGTCTCAGTCCCTCCAAATGGCTGAACTTTATTTCAGAATAAATCATCTAACTAAAAATGCTGGCATTCCTCTCTGCAGGGGCATGTTTATATCTCATACAAACTAATAATTAAATGTAACAGTAAGCAAGACGAGACCTTGATTTCCTTCACTGTGTTGGGCCTAACAGCTTCTACCCTCAGAGGAAAAATGATGAGCCTCTTCAACCAGCAACATCTTCCCCCCAGCACTGTTCCAACTTAAACCACTGACGCACAGCAAAGGGTGCCTTATGTGATTTTTTTTTTGGTAGCTTTTTAGGCCGTATTTCCAGACATAGTCTAGTTTCCTGTAACATCTCACAGATGTATGACATCCATTGGGATAACAGGCTGTTAAACTAATTGCTGGGCTTCATTTGTATATACAACTGGTCTAATACATCACACGCTCTCCTATCTACATGCCCTTTTTTTTCAATGACTATAGAAACCATAAAAACATTATTTATTTGTTAAGCATTCAAATATCACTCAATAAACAATATTAATAATACAAATTAGAAAAGCAGTAAAAAAATTCTTACCTAGGACACCTGAGCGAACAGCTTATTGTCTTGATTATATGATTTTTTTTTAACCAGAATATGATATTAAAAAATAAAACATCACGGAGAGCTTTAAAATAGTAAAGTAAAATGAGCTCTCATTGAAAGCACAGGAAGCAAAATGATACTCCATGCCTCTCCTTTCTTAGCTCCTTTAATCTTTAAGAACTTGATGCATTTCAAAACACAGTAAAAGTTTCTAACTTCTTAGCACCTATTTAGGACAATTCAGATTAGCACTAGTGGAATAAATTCTAGTCAATCCAAACATACAATGAAGCGATAAATCATACTATTCCCAGATACCTTAATGACTCATCCTTCAAAGTGGAAAATATTACAATACGTGCTTCACTGTGACTGAAATTACAGTTCCAGATTTTTTCCTATGTTCAGACCTCACAGGACTGGGGCTAATTAGATGAGGTGAAGTTTTACACAGTTTAACTTCCAGGTTTTGCCTACATTATCTGAGATAACTTGAGCACCAACCTTGTAATGCATTCTGTGTACAGAAATGTGCATACACTACATCAAACTAAAAATAAAAAACTATATAGACTAAACCTGTCCAACATCTAAACCACTATGAAAACATTTTCCTGCTTGGCATTGTAACATTGTCTGAGGGTCTGAGCCTTTAAGCTCTCTGCAGCAAACCTCCTCATATTATGTACGCTCTCTCACTATATGGAAGTTTTGCAGGGGCTTACAGGATTACTAGAGTGGACTTGCCATTCACCCACCTAAACTGCTGTTTCTGTGGCGAGCCCAAGTTACCACAAAAAAAACCAAAACCACAGACATTGTATGGCCTTATACTTTCAAATCTCTTCCTTTAGCTGTGCAAAGTAGATCATATTGTCAGGAAACTGTCTGCTGTGCATATAATACAAGTAATTCATTTTTGGAAAATGAGCTTTTTCACCATAAGGATTTGGTTTGCTGCTTTGAAATTTTCACATAATATATTGATATAAACAAGCATTAAAATATTTACCAACACTATTTAGTAAGTACTATTTAGTAAATTTGCTTTAGTAAAGCAAATAAATCTTTGCAATTTCCCTTGAAAACAGCCACCTGAAATTGACCCTGTTTATTAAGAGCTTGTAAGTACGGATTTAGTCAAAACAACGGTCTTTTCCAGGAACATTTACATCACCAAAATGAAAATCCACTTCTCATTTGTATCAAGTATTAGAGAGAAGTATTTATCATAGTGTAATTCCAGAAAACTGCACGTTCCAGGAAATGCATCTAAAGCAGCCAATGACAACCCCTAGAAATAGATGAATAGACACAGTACATGGCATACACTGTACCCTGTTCATTCATACTGTGCCTCTAACTATGCTTATTTCCAAACAGAGCACTGCCCCAGGAGCACAACTGTAGCATAGAAAGTTGGTATTGAAGATTTGAAAACACAGGTTTCAACAGTTTTACTGTGGCCTAACTTTAGGTCAACCCCATGGACTAAACACCAACTGTCAGACTTAAGTGCCTTGGTGGAACTCCAGAAACACATTCTCCAGTTAAGTTTAATTCAAAAAGAATGTGTTCCTTGTGCTCCTAAACCACTCCATTATGAGAATCAAGAAGAACAGTCAGTGTTGATTAGGAAGTTTCCTTCAAATAAAACATTCTTAACTCAAACAGAATCACTCAGGCGGACACACCTGTGTATTTCCAACAGGTATGAAAAATTTATTTCCATTTGGGTAGAACTAAAATTTTATATGATGGCATATCCCTAGAACTGGTTATGTTGGGCTTCTTAATTTTAGTGGCAATTGAGTATTTCTGGTTCTTTCACTGACAACATTCTAAAAAGGAGTTTATCCCAAGAACAGAAGTATTAAGCTTCTAGTCTTCTTATATCTTCCTGTTCTTAAGAAGAACTTAATTTTTCACACTGATATACAAACAGGTTACACCAGCTCCCACAATAAAAACCCACCAAAAATACCAAACGACCAAAGCCCAAACCAAAAGAATTCTGTTTACCCATATTGACATCTTGCATGGTCCTACCATTAGTATCTGGTTTGGTGATTTGTTTAAAGTCCTGATTGACTGAAATAATCCTAAATGCATCACTACCCAAAGAAATATTACCTCTCTTCTCTCCTTTTATTTTTAAAAACTCGTGTCTTTCAAACAAAGATCATGATTTGGGTCTCTGTTCCATGAAGTGAACACCAAGCACTGGCAAAATTCATCCAATCATGCTGCAGATATGGTAGACTTATTTCTTAATCTTACAAGTGGCTATTTAAAATTTCTAGCACAAGCCAGCTGGAGTGGCTGCTGTGCACTGCAGACAGCTTAGTCCAGTCTTGAACAATTACACTTGAACAAAAACACAACTGAGCTCCTACAGTTTAAAAATTACTATACCTCAGCTCTACTAAAACCCTCTGCTACTTATGGCAAATCAAACTGGTTTTATTTGTAGACTGAAAATAGATCTTGCCTCCTCATAGAAATATGACAATGATAAAATTTTGAATGACACAGCCATTATTCTTTCATTGATGAAGACCACAAATCTTTTAACTAAGAAACAACAGCTTGATCAACTGCTCAAGCTCAAGCTGAACAGCTAAGACTTTTTGCTCTGTCCTAATATTGAAGGGGATTTCCCCTACTTGAAATTCAGCAGTTACTTAAAATTTTTGGATAATATGGTTGTGGGGTTTATACGCTTGCTTGTTTCAGTATTTTTCTGTAATTATATCATGAAACAACATTTAGATTAAATGATGATTATTAAAAATATTATTTATCTCTGTAAGCTACGCTTTAACTGAAATGCTACATATGTTACGATAACTCTGTTAAGGGTAATCCAGTATCTCACATTGTTTGCCCAGAGCAATCAAGTTTTGCACATACAGCATTCTAAAAGGTACAGCATCAGGCTTTTAAAATATCTTCCATAAATACCCCTGATCAGCATGTAATACAACAATACACAGCATTTTGTAGCATACGGCATGTAAAGCAGTGAAAGGCATGCCTAGATCTCAGCTGTGGCATACCACCCAGTTTGTTCCATAACACTTATTTAACCATATGGCTCATCCTAGGTGGCAAGCCACCATTAAAGCACAGGTGCGTATTCTTTCACTTGAATTCATGACCCATGCGACAAAGCTGAAATCAGCTCTTTTAATCACATATTCTATGCCAATTCCATTGTAAAAATTTACTCAGGTTTACAAGAAATAAACAGAAATTCTGAATAACAACTGTACATGACAAATCATTTAATTATGTTGAGTACTGTTTAAAAACATTTCTGTTTGGAGAAAAAGGCCTGATCTAAACCTCATTGACAGTGATATAAAACTCAAAACAAGGGTGACGCACTTAAAAGGACAAATTTACCATGTCTGACCAACAGCAAACAGGTTCTACAACTTCCTCTGAAATGAAGTTATCATTATGGAATCAAAATCTCATTTATTTGGCCTCACTTGTAAGGAAAATCTGAGAAGTTCAGCTCACAGATTTTCCCCAGTCTTGGCTCTTCCAAAGTTTTTATTTCAGAACTGCTCTGCCTGTGAACTAGATCCTGATCATTAACGTAGTCTTTCTGTTGCTTTCCACCTGGCTAGAGCAATCCGTTTCAAGAAGTCCTCTACGCTTATTAGACTTTGTCTTCTAAAGGACCACAAATCGACAGAAATGCTTCTGTATTTCAGACAAACACTTCCAATTTGTTACAGTGCCACAGATACCCTCTAATGCTTCCATAAATCAGAAAAGTCTCAAAAACATATACCTTTTTTGCTGCTCTCTATATTAAGGCAGAATAAAAATGTTGTAGATGATCTAGCTGAATCTATTACATAAACCAGTTTGGGAATGCCCCCTCTCCCCCCGCCATCTCTTTCACTTTTTCATCAAGCATCCTTTTCTGGAGATACTGTGAAATGCCTTGCCCTGAAAACCAGAAGTGGCTTAGTTCATCCTCTATGAAACACAGAAAACAGATAAAGCTGATTTCAGCATTGTCCTGAGCAGAGCTGGTGTTTCACTACCTGAAATTATCATTGGAAATATTTGCAAGAACCACCATTTTATTATGCAAACATATGAAACATAGTAACAGCTTAATCTTATTCTCATTGGAAGTTTTGCTATTTACTGAAACATGAAGCAGATCAAACAGAAGAAGCTTAATAATCCAAGCTCACTCACTGTTGTGCAAATAGCACTTGATTAATTCATGGTACCATTGTAAAATACAGAATATCTCTGTGCAGGAAAAAGTGAAGCTTCACTCTTCAGAGATAAACTCTTCTATCACAGAACAATCCATCATGTCTCAGTGTGCCACTGCTGGTCAAAGACCTACTGGATGGGGCTCTGTGCCCAACACACTGTCAGCTGCAAGGGCTCAAGTCCCCACATATCTCACCAACTTGTATACACCCAAGTAAATCCCACCCAAAATGTGGTCCTTTGGTCAGCTCACTGATGCCAATGATTCTACACAGGTATGAATATACATCATCAGGCAGAGGATTTCCATGCACACATAATATTTGTTGTGGAATCATTAAAAAGAGTTGCATTTTTATAGCCTTTAGCTTTACTAAGATACTTTACATAACAGCAAGAATAAATTTGTTTAGACAATGATACATAACAGAAGAGATAACGTACATTTGCTGCTATCTTCTGTCAAATAAATGCTAGTGAAATACCCCATACACCCTTACCATGAAGACAGACTGCCAGAATGCTAGAGAAATGTTGAACCTTTGTAAGACACTTTAACCATATGTCTTGATCAATTTATATGCAGATCTCTTCCCTCAGAAGAATCTTTTTTGCATCAACTGTTATCCCATATTGTTGAACAGAATCCAGTACAACAGGAGTACAAATAGTGAATGTTTTCTAACTTCAATGGTGATAAAAAATGCAAGTCAAATAAAAGTAGGTTATATATGTAGCTGGCAAATCATAGGAAGATGCATATTTAGAGGTATTTTAAAAAATTACAAGAATTACAGATTAAAAAAATATAGTTAAGTAAATTGACAGTAAATCTAAATATAAATCATATAGTGTCTTGAAAGCTGACGTAAAAAGAACAATGGGAGAAAAAAAAGGAATAAAAAATATAACTTGCCTGTGTTTTATCACTTGTATTCCATTGAAAAGCTTACTCTGTCTCAAGATTACTTTTGGGGGATACCTACTCAGGTTATGAAACTGCTTTAAAATGACAATTTAAAGAAAGATTTATTCAAAGAATGCTGTAATGATTAATTCTTTTACTTTCAATTTTTTTGTTTGCCCTTTCTATTTTTCCAGTTCTTTCTATCATTACCGTGGCAGCACTGCAGTTAAGTGTTGAGCTTAACTTGCGAGCTGTGAGTTGGTAGTGTATGCCAGCTTTTACCAAATCACAGTAAAACGTAGATCACTTTGGAGCAAGCTATTGACAAAAAGAGGTCATTAGTTCAGATGCAAGCAGTGTGAAAGAGGAAAGAAGCTAAAAGCATCAAGTCTTCTAAGCTGCCCATACGGCTAACTTTTTCATTGGATTAAAAAACTTCTTAATAATTTTATATGAAATCACAGACAGTAGAGATGACTACAAAAATCTCATCTAAGTCACTCTCCTTCCAGGGCATGACCTGGCCTTTGACTTATCAGTGTATCTGACGACACACCAATCATGATGGAGTCTCACATCCACTACAGGAGCTAAGCATGAAAGCTGTAACGCTGAATGATACAAAGTATGGTAGCATTTTATTTAAGGCACTAACATACAGAAATGTAAGGGTTTTATTTTACCAGAGCATGCCCTTCTTGGCAAGTTTTAAAATGTACATTGACTTTCTGACTTTAGCTAAACCACGCTAATGTCTGCATAGACAATCTCGGAGTTTTTAGCCTACGTGTTATCGTTAATGGATGCTAAGCTGCAGTTACTGCACAGTTTCAGCAACATCTTTTACAGCAGGGGTGTCAAACTAACTTTCAGCAGAGGCCACATCAGCCTGCTCCTGCAGGGTCATGTGCGTCACATGCTGCTCATGTGACCAGCGCTGGCAGAAGCATTCGGGGCAAGGAGCTTGGCACTGCCACCAGGTAGAAACAAGGTGGAGGGTCGGATTTGGCCCATGGGTCTTGCATTTGCCACCCGTGTTAAATAAGATTTTTATGTTTAAGCCCTCAGTAACATTTCCCAGAGAAAGATTTGGAAACTAAAAAAAAAAAAAAAAAAAAAAAGAATTCCCTTTCCAGTACTTTAAAACAATGGTTATCTTTAAAAGAAAAAAAAATCTAATAAATTTTATTTATCCAGTTATTACCAGCACAAATTGTACCAGAGTTAATGACACTCCTTTGATTATGACAGTATAACTCTCCCATGTACACCCTTTTTCTGGAAAAAAAAATAAAGACTTCACTACAAGCAAAGATATTTCAGCTGAAAGATTAGACTTGCTTTCAAAGGCTGTAATAAAGGCCAAACAGTCATATTAGTTAGTGGACTAAAAGTTAAATCAATACAGCACAGCGTAGATCAAAGAAGACTTGTGCCTTAGTGTTCTCACAGCAGACTGTACAAATTTCTGGGTTTAGTTTTTTTCAGTACCACTAGATATAATTATCTCATTCCACAGTATGAGGATGTTTGTAACAACAGTAACTGAGGTAATACAACTTTCTATACATAAAGGAGAAGCCAAAAAAGAAATTCAAACTTGTTATTTGCAAATTGAAAGAGGGAGGCAGATGAAGCAAGCAAGAAAAAAAAAAGAATAATTTCTGTGAAAGGTAAAGGCAAAACTAGGAAAGGACAACTGCAATATCACTGAAAAAATGGAACTCATCCACTTAGAAGACCTCATTGCACATTCCTTGCTGTTTTCTCATTCCAAAGAGCTTAACTATTGAAGGTGTCCCTTTTCTCTTTCTCTACTATAGCTGGAAATAATGCTGTGTCATTGCTGACAAGCTGCTGTTTTTAGAAGTGTTCATTGGGAAGTCCTACATACACTGCTTTTCTGTCTCCCTTTAATTTGACAGGACCTCAAACCACTTTCAGTCTCAGCACCAAAAGCTGCACAGCCCTACAACTCTTCGCCCCTTGAATGGTTAAGCTCCTTGGCAACTGGCCTTTGTAATAACCCAAACCTGTGCAGAACTCGCATTATTTGATAATGGTACAAAGCAAAAGGAAGTAGCGTCTTTGCTTTGCAGTAAGGGAAAAGACTCGTCTGCATCATGATGCCAGCATCACCTAGAGAAGTCACACTAGCAGATTAAGTGAGACACTCTCATCAGAGGATGGGGCAACAAGAGTACAAGAAAAGCAGAATGTTTTTCTAGATTTTTAGGCAAAATAAAACCAACAGTGGGACTAACACCTTACAAACCATTAAAATTAACAGAAGTCCTTCTAGGGGTGATTCTTGTGACAGAAGAAATTAAGGAAAGACTTCCCTTCATGTTTCAAGACCTGGAGTATCTATAATTAGAAAATCAATTCTATTTACAAATGTGATGACAGTAGTGAATCATCAATACTATAATTAACCATATAATCTTTAGCAGAGAACTATCTTTTACGTATGGCATATTTTAGTCTCATTTTCATAAAAAGGGGGGATTGTTGAGTGGTTTAGCTGAGTGGTTTCAGTGAAAAAAAAAACCAAAACAGAAATCACACATGTACTCAAAATTACAACCAAAAGGGCAAGTATTTCAGGAAAGCCTATCTATATGAGATCAGGTCCCTTGTAATAAGTTAACATAAGGTAGCAAATGCTCAATTCAAATATTGGCAGGTCCATCAGAGGAAAAAAAAGGTAATCTTTTTTAATAGTCCTTTGGGAAGACAAGGGCTTGCAGTGAATTTGGTTCTTTCCAGTATATTGCCTAAACTAAAAAAAAAAAATACTTTAAAAATACAGAAGATGAAGTCATTGTTAATGACAGTAGTGCATGGCAGTCTCAGAAAGGAACCCTTCAAAGCTCTTTAAATCCCTTGCGAGCTGTGAGTTGGCAGTGTATGCCAGCTTTTACCAAATCACAGTAAAACGTATATCACTTTGGAGCAAGCTAATGACAAAAAGAGGTCATTAGTTCAGATGCAAGCTAAAAGCATCAAGTCTTCTAAGTAGCACAAGAAATGCCAAACTCCCTGTCAAGAGTTTTATTTACATTAGCAGAAATTTGCAATGAGTCTATGGAAAGTACAAACTAGGGAAAAGGAAAAGGGAAGTGATGACTAGTCCTGAATAATGTTCTCAACAAAGCTTTCCAAAATCTAAAGACTGTATCATCCTTTAAGCCACTGGTGGAAAAAACACGGCCCACAGGCCAAATCCAGCCCTCCACCATGTTTTTATCCACCCTGGCACCTTGTTTCTACCCAGCAGCAGCGCCGAGCTCCTTGCCCATGCGCTCCTGACAGCGCTGGTCATGTGTGCAGCGTGTGACGCGCGTTATGCTGCAGGAGAAGGCTGATGCTGGCCCCTGGTGAAAAATAGTTTGACACCATGGCATTTAAGCCAAAGTAAAATATACAATGACAATAAGGAAATAATATCAAATCGTACCTCACAAGGAGGTCCTGAGGCCTTATAAACTCCAGTGATACACACACTGAGAAAATTAATGAAGCATCATCATACTCAGACCAAAAATAGAAATATCCATTGCTTCATTGTCTGACATTCCATTAGTATGTACATGACAGCACTGCAACATTTCCACCAATCATCTTATTGGCAAACCATTAGCTTCTTCAGTGCCAAGACCTTAGTACGTGATCTCAGAGACACAAACGTATGACCTTAAAATGAAACATATTCTGAAGAGAAACTCCTGTCTGAGATCTTCAGTCACTCTATTTTCTAGACAGATCAAATAAAAAGAGAAGAAAGCTATGGAGATGTGTACCTACTATTACAAAATACTTGCTGACATCTGAAAATAAACTAGGAGAAAAACAGAATAAATGAGATGAGGCAAACTAGCCTTTGAAGAGAATAATGAAGTAATAAATAAAACCACCACATTTCCAGGCTACCCAAGTACATCAAATGTAAGAAAAGGATTGAGAGCAGAGGCCAAACTAATGGGGAAAAGATGAAGAGAACCTCAAGGAAAATCTGTGCAAATACTCTGGTAGACATGGGCGACTGATCTGTTTAAACCTAGAAGAAATCAATGACTGTTCATTTAGATAGCTGATTAAAGTAACAGTTACACGTTCTGCTCCTTTTTCACGTCACAATTACAGGGCAAATTCTGACCATTGGGTCAAGATTATTTAGAATATATTCTCAGGTTTAGCAGAGAAGTTTAGCAATTAAAGCACTTGCTACTCCCGTGATATCCAAGAACACAGTTTTTACACATTTATTTCAAGTTCAATTATAAATAGTAATACTAAGAGGACTGGATTGGTCTTTTTCATATCTGTTTTCTGTTTTACAGCCTGATCTGTCTTCAGTGAACCTTGTGAAACTTTTTAATTAGCTTCTTTTTAGAGAGGAGGAAGTAAAAATTAATTTCTCGAGGACAGTATTATTATTGGTGGAAGCTTAACATTGGGTTTGTTGAGTCTAAAAATGGAACTTGAATTAGCAAGAAAAGCCAGATTGAATTTGTATTCTCCCATCTTAGCCCATCATTTCTCTATAGATTGCAAAGTATTTTTTTGTCTCTCACACACAGGAACCTACTACTCTTAGCATCACTATCACATATGAACAAATTAAATTTCATTTTAATCTAATCATTAGTACTGTATCACATCAGGATAATTCTGGAAACATGAATCTCATACAAACCCTGACTCATTACACTCCTATTTACACAACCACTTGTTCTCTGGAAGTAATATTTTAAAGTACTGCTGCCCAAATCAGCTTTCAAGTGTTTTTTTTGCACAGGACAAAAAACTTTGGTTTTAATAAGAAGTAGGCTATGATCTTAACTATAGGCATTCTAGTGCATACCAAAAGCAAATATTTAAGGCAAAATATTGCCTTTTTTCCCCTCCTGGAATTAGAGAGATTACAGTAGACTTTCTAACAGTTAGTCCAAAACCGAGTAGATCACCACAGTCTTGGTCTGAATTAATATTACAGAAAAATGACAACAAATGCTTCAAAAAAATAAGTGCCTTTAAACAATCGCATTTCTGCGATAACAACAGAAACAGAATTTCTGGTTTCTGAGAATTTTGTTCCACTACTGCAGGGAGAATAACTGGTACAACTGGATAAGATTAAGAGATCACTCTAAACAACACTTTGTTGAACCCGTGCTCTCCATTTACAAATAAATTTAAGGTATAAAAATTATTTGAAATTCAATGTCAAATATCCAGTTCTATTTATATATTATTCAATGATTTTTACTTTTAGGATTACTTTTATTTTTCATTAAGTAATCATTGGAATTGGTGGCTTACTAGTTAATTTCTTCTGTCAGACGTCTCAGATAAGACAGTTGATTTCTGACCTTCAGAAACATGGAAAGAAGAAGGAAGTAATAGCCTGGTCAATCAGCCAATGACAAAAGAGAATAGTAACTCCTGTCTACAGAAAAAAAAAGAGAGGCAAAGTTCCTTGAGTAGAAAGCCTGGTTCTGTAACACCATTTTCAATATGCGCATCATTGTATAACACTGGATTCACACCAGTTCCTCACTGATCAAGATGTATTTCAGCTTTGCTTCTGCTTACTATCTAATGGTTACTGTATTTTCAAGCTGCTGGTCACTGAAGACCACCTCAGCTTGTGAAAAGCCTCCATGCTGCTGACCGAAGGACATCCCCTAGGACGTAATTTAATCAAACTTTCTACCACGAACACCAGTAATACAAAATAGCAACAAATAGCAAGAATACTCAGTGCACCAATTAGTGAAGTAATCTCACCCTCTTCTAGACAGACCATAATCTGGCAACTGAAGTAACAAATTTTAGAATGTTTTCCTCTACTACAGAGAAGTTTCCCTCACAGAAATCAGCTAAGCTCTGTAAAAAGGCCCCCCAGTTTGGGAAAGATGTTAGGATACTGGAATGTGTTCAGAGGAGGGCAATGAAGATGGTGAGGGGGCTGGAGCACAAGCCCTATGAGGAGCGACTGAGGGAATTGGGGCTGTTTAGCCTGGAGAAGAGGAGGCTCAGGGGAGACCTCATTGCTCTCTACAACTACCTAAAAGGAGGTTGTAGTTGGGCAGGGGTTGGTCTCTTCTCTCAGGTGACCAGTGGCAGAACCAGAGGGCATGGACTTAAGCTTCGTCAGGGAAAGTTTAGGTTTGATATGAGGAAAAAATTCTTCACTGAAAGGGTGATTGGCCATTGGAATGGGCTGCCCAGGGAGGTGGTGGAGTCACCGACCCTGGAGGTGTTTAAAGGGAGACTGGATGAGGCACTGAGTGCCATGGTTTAGATGATGGTTGGTGTTAGTGTTGGTGTTAGTGTTAGGTTATAGGTTGGACTTGATGATCTCAGAGGTCCTTTCCAACCTTGTGATACTGTGATACTGTGAATTTTCTCCTTTACATTCATTAATCAAGGTTAGTATCATAAAATTTAGACTGTCTAGCTTTCTCCTGAGTTAATTAAAAGCTACCGCTAACCTAATCAGAATTCTATGGAAGAAGTCTATGCAACTACCAAAAATAATCTGAATTATTTTCAGACAATGCGAAATGGAATTAGAAATCCCAATCTTGCTACTTGTAACATCCTCACCAAAACTGATTCCCTCATATTCGTAACTGATGTACAGTCACCAGTACAATCACAAAAATGTGAAAGTTACCGATGTCAAGAAAAAACAATGATAAAGTACAATTCCTATTCATCACAAAAGAGGCAGTAACTCACTCCATCATTGAAATGTGAGTCATTACCAAAATGACTCACAATTCAGTTATATATAAATAATGTGATTGAAACAGAACTCGGTCAAACAAAAGCAATATTGGTTAACAGAAGAAAACAGTTTTGAGCTCCTAAAACTAAAAGGTCTTCTTTCACTTGATCCACGGATGTTGGATTAGATGATCTTTGAAGGTCCCTTTAAACCCAAACCATTCTATGATTCATTTGTAGGCAAACCAACAGGTAATATAATTCAGAAATTTAAGAGGTTATCAGATAATTAAATTATGATTACTTTTTTCCAGGTAGTTCTAGAATCATAGAATGGTTTGGGTTGGAAGGGACCTTAAGATCATCGAGTTCCAAGCTCCCTGCCATGGGCAGGGAGACCATATTCAGACCTATATATTCAGACATTTATTTTTTGTTACAAGGTATATTTCACCACTATGATGGAGATCATCTACCATTTTTCTGTACAGAGTATTTTATATTTACAGCTATAAAAAACAGAAATAATACCTCCAGACCAGAGATGAGCAAGACTTCACACCTGCCTTTCTCATTCAATGTTCTTGTCCTTAAACTATTGCGTGAAACTAAAGGCCTCAATTCTGTATTTTCAGTCAGAATAGCCAGCAATCATAAGAGTACAGGATATTTAGGGAACACAAAACCCAGCCTTCAACAAAAAACTCCTCCCACTATACAAAAGAATACCAAAAGAGGACAAATTATTAAAGAAGAGGCTTTGCCTGGTACAAAACAAGATTCGGCATTAACCCCTAAGAATCACCATTTTAATGATACAAAATACATTAAATTCACTTGTTCTTTCTTGCTAGAGATACCTGTTGACATTATTGGAATAAAACCTACAAAATCCATCTGAAAATTTATGACTGCAAAATAAAGTTTTACATTTCAGCTAGCAAGTAAAGGATTAAGCATTTCACAGGTTATACACCATAGCTCTTACACTGTAACTCATGCCTTGGAAGATCTGTATTCCATGACCAGGAAAGCTCTATATTAAGATCTATTTCTGCAATACTCTTTCTTTTACTTATGTTTGAATTACTACTATGAGATTGTGGTGGTTACCATTTATCAATCCAAAGTCCTTTTTATGTCACCACCTGGAAACTTACTATTAAATGGAATTTAGAAATATTATTTAAAGAAATATTTGACATTCATGCCCACTCTAATATATATGCCAAGAAAACCAGGTCGTCCATTTTTTGTGCATCTTAGTGTGACTTTTCTCCAAAGGAGAGGACGTGTAGGAGTTAATCTGTTATTCTGCATCTCTGCACCTAATGGAACATAATGGTTCTTGACTGAAAGCAGTGTAACAGGAATAAGATGACCTAAGATTCTGGAATGGTATTAAAGAATGAGAATGAAGTTGGTCAGAAACATTTTGCTAAAACATTCTATCAACTGTAACTTTTTGTTGAAATCGATCTTTTCCCCTTCTTCCCTCTCATCCCAGAAGAGAATTCCTAAAGTCCAAAATAGAGTTTTGAATCACAAACACAAAGAAAAGGGACAAGGGAAAGTGCAAGTGTTCTGCAACTGGCACTTATTTAAAACAATACATCAGTTCAAGTAACTGAATCATGCAGTGGCAAAAGGTGACCTTGATTTTCCCCCTTTCATGCAAATACTGACATACTTCTTTCTCTCTTCCACCTCTCTTCTGCTCTCCTGCCTCCTTATTTTCTCCCCTTATGCCTTTCTTCCCCTCTTCAGCTTCCTCCCTCTTTTTTCCTTACCCAGAAGAGGTTTCTGATGGATTGCTTTTCTTCACTTATTGGAAAGGAAAATAATGTCAAAACAATGATTTTTTCTGTCAAACAAAATTCATGCTTTTTCACCGGCCCTTAGGAAATCTACACTCATTTCCAGCTCCGCTGTAGACATTCATTATGACCTTGAGTAAATAATTTAATATCTCTCCACCCTTCTTTTTTTTTGCTGCAGTGAAAAGAGGGAAGTAAGTTCTTTTGCCTCCCTTGTATACTTCAGTTCTGAGCTTTTTTGGACCAAGGATTGGCACTTGGACAGCTGTGCAATGTCTAATATAATAAATCTGCAATACCTCCAGGGACATCCAGACATGAATGTAATGCAAATAAATGCAGACGATGCTTTGCAATACAAACTAGTTCTTATTTACAGTTGCTGAAGGGTACTACCATGAAACTGTTTGCACAGTTACTAAATGTACCACAATCATTCTTAATACCTGCCTATAAATACAGAAGTACTTAGAGGCTTTCAGAACACTAAAGCAAGTCGTCTCAAATTAACAATCCCATATACTATAGCAGTCTGATGCAAAAAGTCATTGATAAAAAGGCTGTGTAGTTCAAATCCCTCAAAACCACTGACAGATCCAGACCAGTTTAACTGTAATAGCTGAAGTGCCCCTAACTGCCTCATCATCTTCAGCACTCCCTTGTCATTACTGCATAATACCCTTGAGGAAACAGAAATAATCTGAAATGAATACCAGGACTTCAGAAAAACGACTGATTGACAATCAGATTTCAACTGATTTATAATGGTGTGAGTTGTAATGACGTGACTTACAAGATGATTTTATATATATATATGATTGATAATGGTGTACATTCAAAACCAGGATCTTCACCTTTGCAATCAACTGTTACATGCTATACTGCAAATTGACTAGTAGAAGTGTTTCCCTTACTATTATTCTTCCCTAAGGGTTCATATTTAGACCATGCATTTTATTCTAGAGTATATATACGTTCACTAAACAGTTCTGAAAGAAAAAAAATCCACAAAAAACACCCCCAAAACCACACATAGAAAAAAACCCCACCCCCAACAACTGCTGAAGCTTGAAGGCAAGTCAACTTCAAAGATCAGTTAAGTTTTAAAGCCTAGTGGAACAATAAACAACTGTTTGAATAAAAACAGTTGGTCTTCAGTGAATTTCAAGTCCTTGAAACCTACCAAAGGTTATTGTAAATAAAGGACTGGCTGATACTAGGAAGCCCTCAATCTTGATATCAAAAAAGCCACTCTTCGCTCCAATTTATGTTTCTTCTTGAGTTCCCAGGCTAGAATTACACACCACTCACAGTTAAAACAAAACTCCAGAATAATGCAAACACTGCTGTTCACATTCAGGACTAAATGAGACCCAGTAAAACAATCAATTTCTTATATCACACATTTCACTTCTGTTAATGCTACATGAGGTAAAACAATAAAGCAAACACAGAGGAGTGGTCTTAAATAGTTTTTCTCCCAGAAGTACTATCATGTCTATAACTTATATATGGATTGAACTTGGCAGCATGAGCATCTTAAACAGGCTCTGAAGTTTGTAACGCCACTGTAATGCATGGCCAGAAGTTAATAAGAATTCCAGAAAAGCACAGGAAAAACTGCACCCCTTTTCTCTGAAGAATCAATCATAGTACATTCAGAACCTTTTGTCAGAAAAGTGTATGGCCTTTTCTTGATAGCACAGTCACTTCCTCTTCATGTTGGTGGATTTATCTAGAAATTATTCAAACTGAGAATCAATGCAAAATGAAACCACAGAATACGGAAACAGAAAAAAGATTTTAGTATGTTACTAGGAAAGCAATGTTGAGCCTTTCTCTGGAGATTTCTTTTTATTAAGCTAAACGTAAACAGAAATAATTTAAATCTGTTTTGTGTTTTGAAAGTATCTTCTTTTGCACAAAAAGAGTTATCTTTTTTCATTACTGAAAACATGCATGTACAGGCACATTGGCTCCTATTATCAAATATTCCAGAACAAAGGCCAAGTCATGCAGGGAGAAAGGTAAAAGAGACACTTCTGAAAGCTCTCTGTACTCATAACTCCTAGAGTGGATGACAATAAATCTGGAACACTGGTGTGAACTCGTCTGTCCTTAATTGTGTCATGCTGACAAGGCTGACCCTTCTCATTTTGCTATGCAAGGAAGAGCTCCAAAGTGATGCACTCCAGACACGTGACCCCATTCATTCCTGCCCACAATGTACTTCTGACTTATCATCTATTTTGGAAGATAAAGTAGGAAGGAGGATCTGAAGTCACCTACAATATGCCAGGCAAATCCCTGATGTCCCAAAATAGTCAATGCAATAGTGATAACAGCAAACAAGACGAGCCCCTACACATCCTCAATCCCCACTACCTCTGGCTGGGCAACTCACATGAAACAGTTAATCATTCTCCCCTTAAAAATAAGGTGGCAAACTCCAGATTGCCTACTGCAAACAGGTCCTGACTTGAACTTCTCCTAAATCATGCCTGGACATTGGCTGCAAATCAAAACCTGTATTGCTGGTACAGCTGGAGTAACTGAGGATCTAAGACCACTAGATAACCACATATCACAGGTACTACCAGGAGTCAGAGAAGACTACTTGCAAATTTCAAAATAACTAGCTAGAATGTTTATTGAAAGGTGAAATCACTCATGCTAATCAGATAAACCTAAAACTTTATACCACATCCAGTCACTATCAGTTGTTTAATCACCATCACATATTCTTTTATAACACACATTCTTTTATATGCCATTGCAAAAATGACTTCACACATATTTTCAAATTTAATTATTTGTCTTACTGTTACTCAATTAAAAATAATTTCTATTTTGCCAGACTCCAAACATACAAGGTTAGGACTTATAATAAATATCCTCAAACCCTTCACACTATACTTGGACTTCTTTATTTTTTTAAACCGACACATGTCCCTGCTTTCAAGACCCGATCACTCAAAACCTCCAGAAGAGTATTTGTCTTGAAGAACAAGCAATAATTCAAAGGAATTTCCATCTCAGAAACTGCCAGCACTCCTAATTTTTTTTTAATTATTATAGTTTATTTAGTCCAGTCAGGTGGTATATACCAAATTAATCATTAAGAGCTGGAAGTATTGCTACCTAAGCAAATAACTTGATTTTAATACGGAACCTGTGTTCTGCTCAATTGTGATGACCTGTGAATAGAAGGCCTGGGAGCCCTACGGCACACCTCTGGTCTGGGTGAGAGTTCTTGCTGACATTTGGTGGGGGGTGACAGGGCACTGACTGTCCCTTCAGAAACACCATTCTGTGTGGGAAGGAAATCCAGACACACAAAAAAGAAAGAATGGTATTGTGCACTGGTACCCAGTCTGTATCATGACAGGACTAGAATTACAGCCTCCACCTGCCATTAGTCATAGTAATTAAGTACTAGAAAACTCAGTATTTAATTCAGTCTTGTGTGAAGTCTCTGTAACGTTTATTCTTAATTTAAAACTCCAAACATTTTCTGTGTATTTTGTTTTTCATAATTATGAGCTTAACGGAATGAATGCACAGGGAAGGCTGGCACAAATCCTGTGAATCACAGCCCTCCTGAGCTTTTGGAATTCCAGATAACTGTTGCTGCCATGCTAAGTATCCTGGACATTTCAGGATTCGGCCCTATAGTCAGAGTCAGAGTGAGTTACATCAACTGAATGGAGAATTCGAAGGAAAATGTAGTAAACCTATTCCTGAGGGCTTCATAAAATTTTGTGATCACTGTTATTTCATTCCCTGTATAAAAAGTACAGACACACCGGAACGAGGCTGTTCTGTTCATTTTTCTCTTGATGCACTCTTTAGCTGTTCCACCACATATGACTACAGTTATTCAATGTGGTTATTCTGACTTCTGGGTTTAAATTGATCACTTCTCATGCTACATAAGAGTAATCTAGATTTTAACAGGACTGTTCTATTTGTTTCTAAGTTTGTTTTTCCTTGAAATTTTGCTTTCTGTATCTACACAGGAAAAGAACACATTACGTACCTGTAAAGGGTTACAGGAACATTTTCCTTAGGCACTTTACCCTAAATAGAACTTCTATTCTTCGTGCTCAGTAATTAAAAAAAAGTGGACAAAAACCACTGAGTGCTTTATTGCCATCTCCTACTTTCCTCTTCATAGAAATGGAGCATGATATGAATTAAACATTCACTGCATGAAGACCAAATAGAAACAAACAAGCCAATCTTATTTTATTTGGTGACCAAAAGGAAAATATTCCCAAAAATAATTTCTCTTCTCATTTTCAAACCGGTCCTTCAGCAAATACTTTGGATGAAACAAGATTGTCTGGCAGATCATGAAAAGCACATAGAAGGTTGAGTATCCTTCATAGAAAATGCCCTGTCAGCAGCACCCTAATCTTTAAAAGTAGTGCCTTTTAACCTGTGTCTGTGAACACAAGATGCCACATCAGCTAAACAAAGAAATATCCACATAGCCAGAACTAAAGATACATAAACTCTACAGTTGAAACTCCCTGCCCTGAATTTAATCTAGAAACAATGAAGCAACCCGACCCATGGGAAAGAGCAAGTACCATGTCACTCATGGCCAATGCAATTGAAAATACAAAACGGCATTAACTTTTAGCACCTATAATATACAGCACAGAATACAAACTGTAACCCCAGGATAACAACAAACTCGTTCAAAAAATATAACGCAATCCCTCCTAAGGGAGGCCGAAAGACAGATTTTCTGTTACAGTATGAGGTTCAAAAACACAGGTCTACTATTACAAGATAAGATGAAGAACTTCAACCTAATAAACCTTGAGGTTAGTACAGTCAGGAGAAAAAGAGATCTGAATGTATAACTGCGTCTCTTTTCACATATATAGAAAAAAAAAAATCCTTCTCACCCTGGTCCTAATTGCATTCCACAAAGATAAGGCAAAAAGTCAGCGTCTCTGACAGCTCAAACTGTCTCACTTCTTTCTACACCACTGAGCTATCCCAACCAAGAGGGGAAACCAAGATCTGCACAGTGTCCAGAGTACTACAAAACCAGAGCATTTAAAACCATTACAGTTGACCATTATCGTACTTCCTTTGTTTCAGTCAGTCACCCAAGAAGGGAGAGGAACAGTTTGAGTTTGACAGCTTCAGATAGAATCTTCTAAATAGGAGCTTTCTGTCATTTGGGCTGACTTAAAGTCTTTTCCATTAGGTGCTAACTGTTGCTGATTTCATTATTGGACATCTAATTCTCACCACTTAGTCTGGGTTCACACAGATACCTTCAGCCTTGTTCCATTCCTGAACCCCTAAGTTCACAGTTTGTACACGTATCAGTGTTATATACCATATTTTCTGATTGATCAAGTAGTTTAGGTTGGAAGGGATGTTTAACAGTCATCTAGTCCAACCCTCCTGCAGTGAGTAGGGAGATCTTCAACTAGATCAGTTCGCTGAGCCTCACCTTGAATATTTCTAGGGATAGGGCAACTACCACCTCTCTGGGCAACCAGTTCCAGTGTTTCACCATCCTCACTGTAAAAAATTTCTTCCTTGCATCTAGTCTGAATCGCCCCTATTTCAGCTTAAAACCATTACACCTTGTCCTACCACTACACTCCTGATAAGAAGTCCCTCCCTAGCTTTCTTGTAGGCCCCCTCTAAGTACTGGAAGGTTGCTGTAAAGTCTCCCTGAAGCCTTCTCTTCCCTACGCTGAACAAGCCCAACTCTCAGCCTTCCTTCATAGATGTGTTCCATTCCTCTGATCATTTTTGTGGCACTCCTGCGAATCCAATCCAACAGGTCCACATCTTTCCTTCACTGAGGGCTCCAGAGCTGGACACAATGCTCCTGGAAGGGTCTCACCACAGTGGAGCAGAGGGGGAGAATCATCTCCCTTGACCTGCTGGCCACACTGCTTTGGATGCAGTCCGGAATATGGTTGGTCTTCTGGGCTGTGAGCGCATATTGCCAGCTCATGTCCAGATTTTCATCCAGCAGTAAACCCAACTCCTTCTCTGCAGGGCTACTCCTCAACACCACCATTCCCCAGCCCGTGCTGTTAACAGGGATTGTTCAGACCCAGGTGCAGAACCTTGCACTTGGCCTTATCGATTCTCATGAGGTTCACGCAGGCCCACCTCTTGAGCTTGTCCAGGTCTGTCTGGACAGCATCCTGTCCTTCACGCATGCAGACTGCAATGCTCAGCTTGGTATCACCTACAAACTTGGCGAGGATGCACTCACTTTTGCTACGTTGTTGATGAAGATATTAAACCATACTGGTCTCAATACAGACCCCTGAAGCACACCATGATCGAGCTCCATGTGGACATTGAACCATTGACCACTATCCTCTGGAAGTGACCACCCAACAAATTCCTCATCCACCAGTCCATCATCAAAACCACCTCTCTCCAATTTAGAGAAGGATGTTGTTGGGGACCATACCAAAGGCCTTACAGAAGTCCAGAGAGACGACATCCATACCTCTTCCCTTGTCCACTGACATAGTCACTCCACTCTGAAGACTGGCCTGTACTGTCCCACTTCATGGAAGAGAATTGGAGATGTTACCATAGCTAGGAAGGACTCACAGCAAGTACATGAAGCCACCAAAGGTTACAGAACGAGGAATTCCCAGAAATACAAGAAGTAACATAAGCTGCAATGTACCCATCTGACCTCTGGCTTAAAAGTCTGGAAGGATGCAGAGGGCAGATCTTAACTCTGTGAGATTTTTTTCCCCCACAAAACTCTCCTACACCGTAGCCACAGTGTGGTATGCCTCTTCCTGGCTTGTTAAGTTATACAGTCTCTCCTTTGAGCTCTCATACACATTTATGAAGCTGCTTTGGAACAGGAGTAGTTCTCTTGAGTTCTAGCATAGAAAGCATTCAGAAAACCAAGCAAGCAAGCAAGCAAAAAAACCCCACCTTACATCCAGCATTAACGTCACTATCGCCCAAAGGATCTTTATCACAAAAAAATCAGTGACTGATCACAAAAAAATCAGTGACTGAGGAAGGCATTCCTAAACCTGAATCTGGGAAGTAGAAGGCAATTCTAATGAGATGCACTAGGGTTCCGGAAACAGATACTTTTGGTATACTTAGCTGGTTGGTAGACATCAAAGGAGGAAAGGGAAGCCTAGGGGAGAAACCTAGAATTTTCCTGAAAGGAGAAAAAAAACCCAAACAACAAAATCCAAGATAGCTAAATTGCAGTGTACAAAACTAATCTCACAACTGCTAAGTAATCCACAGTGATAAGACTAGGTTAACCATGCTCCTGCAAATATGGCTAGCTTCCTCTAGAAATTTCTATAACATTTGGTAAATAAGCCACTTGATTTTAAATACAAGTTTTTTCCTACAGAACCACCAATGCGTCACAATAAATAATCAGCACAATTACTTTCATAGTCTTTTTAATCACCCAGTAGTAGTAACACTTGTTTTGGAGAACTGTTTTAAGCAGTATGAGAACAAGAGAAAAAAAAAAAAGAAAAGAAAATCCAGAATTAGATCAAATTCAGAATTAGATCTACTTTGTTGAGATAAATCACCTGTAAAAAGCAAGGAATTACACCAAGTGAACTTTCTTTCTAATTCACTTGTTTTTTAAGGCAGTTGATATTTAGTTTGGAAAACGGCTTCTACAAGCTGCAACATATATACCTTAAGATGTCATGCAACAATGAAATACTGCAAAAATTGACCACTGCAAGTTCCTGGACTGCAGGATAAAGCAAGAAACACAGGCAACAGAAGTTCTGCATACCAGAAAATTGCAAGTAATGCTATGAGCTGCAATACTGAACTGTTGTACTGATACTGAACCACTGGTTCAAAAAGAAGCCAGAAATAGTTCCATGCAGAAAGGAAGAATAAAATCCTCAAGTAAAGTGTTTGCATGTCCAGAAAAACAAAGCTAAGAGGAAAAGTAGATGCACAGTAATGCTTGGGGCTCTTCAACGTTGGAATAGGCCGTGGATACTCTTGAAACTACGTATTTATTCGGAGTGACTAAGTCGTGACTTATTCAGTTCCACACTTCCCACTACAAACACCAACCAAATGCAACAGCACTTAGCCTACAAAAAATTTCAGAGTTCCTAAAAGCTATTTGGTGTTTACATGCACGCCCTTTTCTCATGAAACTCCGGAAATTATTCAGATTACTAAGTATATGTACCAAGCATTAATTTAGGCACTGGAGTATCTCAAGTATCCCCATAGTCTGCCACATTTGCTACAGGACTTGCAGGACACTCACATTTTCTGGAGCTGCACATTGATGCTCACACAGCATAGCACGGTGCATCACAAACTAGGACTATCATGTCTATTAATCACATCTGAATTTAAAATCTCTCCACAAATTGAGACATTGAAGAACATATTCTTTTTTTTATCATATCAAAATAGAAATAAAGAGATATGTTCAAAGAAACAGTGAGCGTTTCACTTGCTAAAAATTCAGTAGTTGCAGCTCACAGATGCTTGCTTACTTCTATAGTGGAAATTCACTACTGAGTTCTATAAAGCCAAACTAAAACACATTTTTCTACAAGTGAAAAAGGTGTTAAGAATAAATGGATATTTCAAATTTATATAAAAATTTTACCAAGAAGCTAACATCCATGATAAAATCCAAACAAAGGAAGGGAATAAGTATTGTTTTTCCTCTTCATCTATAACAGAACAGACCAAACCTTTGCTTTCTTAGCTAAGAGTTCTATTTACATATTTATACTAAATTGAAATGGTCTAACAATTTTCCTAAGGTTTCCATACTGACTCCTGACAAAGCATTTAAGAAACATGTGCAATACTTTTTTAAAAAAATGGCATCATATAGGAGCACATAACTCAAAGTTTGGAAAAAAAATATTCTTTAGCTCAAAGTGATCCTCAGACATTTTAGGACTTTTTAGGAATTGTTTAACCCCTGCCTCTTTCCATACGCAAAAAAATAAGTCAGTCTTTGACACTCATACAAGAGAAGAAATATAAATTCTGGATCAGCTTTTGTTCCTACTATGATCAGCGGAAGCTTGACAATTTATTTGACCGAGCAAAAATAGTTTGGTCTTCTTACTCTGGAGACCCAGACTATGGGATTAGGTTATGGAATACAGGAGCTAATCTCATTAGTCAGTAAATGAATGAATGACTTTTCAGTCATGACTTTTCAGAATTTCAGTACGATCCTCTCTCATCAAACGAAAGCACCTTAAAATGGGGCAGATGTAAGGCTGTGAGTGAAATTAAAACCACACTTATAGTGAAATTTATAATGTATACTGACTCATAGTTTCACCCATTTCCTGCTGCCTCAAATCCATCTAGTGTTTAAATATAATAAAATCATAATATGTTTCGAGGTGCTCATTTAAAATGTCTTCAAAAGTCTAAAGCTGTGTATAAATCTAGTCAATTAATGTTTGTTGATTGCACAATTAATTACTTAAATCAAGACAACTTAATTTTCCTAACACTGTATTTTTTTTTTCCTCTATGGTTTATCATAATAAAGGGCAATAAATTGTCTTCCTGCTCCCAAAATCTAAAAGTTACTTTCCCCCCTTCCTGTATCGGGTCAAAAGTAAGATTACTGTGATTTTCTTCATCAAAAGATCATCAAGGCTGGAAGAATGAAGAAGAGTGACAGAAAGGGAGACAGATATCAAAATCAAAAATGGCCCAGCACTAACAGCATTCAACTAGGAAGTGAAAGAGAAAGGGTTAAATTCAGGTCTTCTGCCAGACGTGGATAAGATACAAAATAACTGAGTTAAACCCTGGATGATTCCTAGGCACTCACTGTAACACTGATGTGGATCAGTCCGCTACTGCTCTAAGTAACATGGCTACAGCTTATGTAAGTATGAGCTTGGAATGCACCAGCCTTGCAAATTATTTACTCTGCTTTTCAAATATTACACCTGGAACAAACTCCCTGACAGCAGTACCTATGCACAAGACACAATCACACAGGAAAGTTCCACTGCTTGCAGAACCTCACAATTGTACCAAGGATCTCTCCTGAGACTGTACTAACAAAACATTATGGAATTTGCTACATTCATATGAGGGGATAACAAAGCAAAGCAAAAAAAAAAAAATCAGCATTTTGGCTCAGAAGACTTTTTGTCAAAACCAAGTCATAACTACTATCAGGGAGAAACATTTTGAGCAAGCTAAGCCTTAAGATTCTTAAATTTAAAGATTTATGATATTGAAAAAAATACTCCAACCTGCTCAGAGCTCTACAGTCCATTTCATTAGCATACATTTTCAGACATCCTGAGATATTTTATACACATACAAGGGAATGCAACACATTCAAGTATTTTAGATCCACATTACTGATGGCAAACCACATTAGCCTTTTCATTTTATGGCTAGAGATCAGAGTGCTACAACTACCAAATACATTCATAAAAAGCAGAAAACAAAGAAAATAAAACAAATCCCTTCTCCAGGCTGCAATGCAGTTCTGAAAAAGTTCTGTTGAGCTGTCCAGCCCTGTTGCTGACATGAGCTCTGAAAGCAGTTTTCTCTGTGCAGATGAGAAATTCTTCACCTAACAGATTGCTATTTACATTATCTATCATACTGAGTGTTTAGAATTAATTTATTTGTAATTCTCAAATGTGTTAAAGAAAATCAGTTCATACCACGTGTAATACACAAAGGAATCTTTTCCACCCCAAGTCATGTTTTTAAATTTTTAAACACATTTATGGTGAGAATAAACTACAATGGTACAACAGTCTTAATCACATTAGCCTAAAAAATCTGCAGCATCAAATCAACGCAATATTAACTACCTGAAATTGAGATTAAACTGAACAGATGACATAGCAAGCAAGTGTTCATATATCTGTTTTGAACAGTTCATACATAATTAGCCACTGTTCCTTACCGAGCTCTGAAACTCTGCTACTAGTTGTGTGAGTATGCATTTCTGAGTAAGGACCAATATGAACTTTCTACACAATTCTGTCCTACTCTCATTCATTGCAAGTATCATTTGGAAAAAACATGTCCATCTTAAAAGAGTACTCTTTCTTTTCAGCAGCGAAATGGAAGCAGTTTACCTTCTGTAGCTAAGTAATGAAGATACTATTTTCATGTGCAATAAAGCCCAGTAAGTCATTCATGGGCTAGATTAAATGATCAGTAATTCAGTTACAGACCCAGCACCCCAAGCATACAAAGCAATCACACACTGATTTAAGTTAATGAATACAGACCTGAATATACTTCCTCTGGTATCAAATAAAATAGTAGATTAGAGATGAAATAAGATATCTCTTATGCTTGATTCCATCACCTTTAGTTGAACTGCATGTAACACTTCAACCCTCAAAAAAAATCCTATTATTTTCTGAGTCAGGTTTGGGAGCAGTTGGAGGGAGGTAGCAGTAGTTGGAGCTGAAGCATACTTTCTTGCAGAATCATAATGAGTACCTTTCTCTTGTAGATTTACACTCTCAAGAAGTGACTAGCCATAGGTAAATGCATTAAGTATCTGTCCATTAAATCAGGTTCAGGACAGAAACGTAAACTCCCTATGTTAATTTTCAAAATGGGAACCTTAAGGGGCAAAAAACTAATCTCCCCTTCAACTGCCTGATTTGAGAACTTTCTTCTTAAACCAATGGAAAAGAAAAAAGAAAAAACTTAATCAAAAGTCTGTTACAGAACAATCACTACACAAGGGAGTACAGCAGTGATGCATCAGAAAATCAAAAATGTTCTATGGTGGGACTAGATACAGATAAAGAAAAGTATACAGTATTTCAAAAGACATCTATACCAATCCGTAATGGCATGCAAATAAATACAGGAGCAGTACTTTAAGCACAGCTATTCATTTTAGATGGTGCAATACACATTTGATCAACATGTGGTTATTTAAAACCTGCTTTTACTCCTTACTGCTGACCTGGTTTACGACATGCATTCACTATGTTTCTCTGATGCTTTTATTCACTCCTTGTTGTTTGTCCATAAAAAAATCATTATTGGAAGGACTTATTCTTTTAAATCAAAGCTCTTTTTTTGGTTTTAGCAAGGTTAAATATGTAGCCAGTGGAAATTTTTTATGAATTTAAAGGAAAACATTAAGGTTTCAAGACAAAATAATAATGATGTCCATAAACCTATCTAATTTGTATAAAAACATGCAGACTTTTGCCCTATAACTTTAGAGCAATCTAGATCGCAAAAGGAATTAATCCCTTGTCCATAGTCTTCTAAAAGTAGATACCACTGCATTCCCATTCTGATAAAAATGCAATAATAAGTTACAAAATAATGGAAAAACCTTTTCATTTCAGAAATGAAAGTCCCAGTTAATTGTCATATGAGAAGCCCATTCACACATACATATACAAAGAGTTTGATACATAAAACTAATTTTTTTACCTGTTCAGGTAGTTTTTCAGTGTTATTTTCTGTCTGACCTATATTCCTTGGCTTGAATTACAGTTACACTGGTTCCAGAATAAAAAAATCAGTAATTCATACACTCAATTCACAGGGGTGAGAATATTGACCTAAAGTGATATATTATCTTATTCATAAGAGCTCTGAGACCATTCTCTTTGTAAAATGAATTGTAGGGTTTAATCAATGTCCTGCTTTTTATTTATGTGACATTCAAAGCAAACTACTGTTCAGTACAAGTACATAAGTATGTACATTTATATATACATGTGTGTACACACATGTACATACATACACACATTTATGCTTACTGTGGGTTATTTCCTCTTTTTAGCTTCCTAAAAATTAGTCCTACCAGCACATATTACAAAAATATTAATTTAAAATTATATTTTCCTTGAGCAAATATATTTTACAATTTAAACACATTTTCACAGAAGATGCCTTATAAATTTATTATGCTGAGTATCTTAACTTTCTACATAATGTTAATAGAGTAGTCTTCACCTATTTAAGGTATTTTCAAACTGGTAGCATGTTACCAGTTATTATATACTTCACTAGTAACTACCAACTGTTCACAGAGAATTATTTATCTGTTAAACATGCTTTAATTCTCAAAAATACTTTAATAATAATAAGCTTGATAAAAGAACTAAAGAAACAGGCAATAACAGTATCACTTATTGTAGCAGCCCTTGGTTTAGGGTCTGTAACACATACTGGATAGTACAGAAATGTCTTATGTACGCAAGGAGTTAAGTACATCCCCAGCTATATACAGTCAAAAGTCCTATCAAAGTCAATGTAAATTAAAACTTTCATTAGGATAAACATAAAAAAAGTTACTACATTTTCATATATTAAATACAAATAAAAGCATATATAAACATGAATATAATGAAGTGATTGATAATATTGGTTGATTTAAGACTTGATTGGTATAGTTAAGACTTGATTGCTAAGCTACTCACAAACTGCTATTAAATATAACTGACTTCAAGGTTTACAAGAGTAAAATATATATTCATACTGTATTTAAAACAGCATGATAATTTTTTATTATCAATATGTGGACAAAATTAATGCAATAATCACGTAATAAAAATCTGAAAAGTCAAGCAGTCAAGTGAAAGCTGTTGTATTTATATTTGCCCACATTCTGGATCACGGCTGTGTGAAAATGCTCTGTGAGCCAGGAGCAAAGATGCACAGCAGGGACAGTACTGTCACACAATAAATACCCCAGGCTTCTTTACGAATAACTCTTAGAAGAATGTTTAAAGTTTGCTACAGAGCTTGATTTTGAGGGGAGAAATGTTCTGAGAGCAGCAAAAGCACCAGAGTTCCTATGTAGGCTACATCCTGGTTTTATTGTATTATTTTACTACAGAAACCCATTTGATCATCTCCATTTTAATTACATGGAGGTACAGAACCTATTTCACATCTGCTCACTGAGCCTGAGAAATGTTTTATAGTGAAAAAGAAATAAGAAAGACCAGGAATACGAATGAACTGAAACATAACAGTTTATTCCTCTACTCCTTTAAATCAGTGTGAATTATTTACTGTGAAATATAATTTAGGGTTGGTCCACAGTAATTTTAATTCAAATAAACATATCTAAATTTCTCCCACCTTTACCACTACAGGGTATTTTTTTTTGCTTATTCTTTAATCATTTTGTCAGCAGTATGCCAAATGTTATTTCTTTTAAGAATGCGATCTATAGCATTATATTCCAAAATGACTGAGGAAACCTTTGCCATGACTCCCAAGTTGCAACATCCTAGATATTCATAGATTTTCAAAGCTGCTGGTTGAAGACATAATGAAAGGATCTAAGGTTTATGCATGAATCAGCATCCCCTTGTCATAATGTCATGGTGCAGTGATCCCTGCAGAGCTGTAAGACTCGACTTAAAACAGGAAAGCTCAATGCTGGCTCTTGAGCCAGAAGGATTAAACATTCAAGATCGTGCATATATTACCTCTGTGCTGAAACTATAATATGAAGAATTGATTACAGTTATGGAGGTTTTATAGCATTCCATAGGAAATATCTCTTTAGGTGACTCCAATACCCTTTCAGTGTAAAAATATATGAATACATTATACAACTATCCCTGTTTGGGTCAGTGGATTTAAGATAAAAGGATTTAATATTCACCATTTTCTTTTTGTTTTGAACACAAAATATGATGTCGCTGATGGTCAGCACTTCTTTAGTTAGACTGGACTACAATTACACTGTGCTGAAAGACAATAAATTCCAGCTGTTTGAATACCTTCCAACTCCACCCTGTGAAATACCTGTGGTGCTGTACCTCTACTACAGCTGTTAAAACCCACAGGTTCTGTTAGAGTGAACTTGTGTTTGCCTTTGTCACCTAGACTGTAATCCTCTGAACCATCAAGAATGCTCAAAGAGGCTAAGTCTAGTCTATTTCTCCTGAAGGAAGTAACAGCAGTCATGGCAATAAATATTTGTCTTAATGCTGCCGTCAGTCTGAACAAAGGCTGCAACATCTCTCAATCAAAACCAGTGAGCCTCCTAGTGACACGGACTTTGAGGTGTCAAAACTGCAATTAGATTCCAGCAGCTACTCCTAATGACCTGTCAACACAGCTTTGCACAAGACTTACACAGTCCAGCAATTTGTTATGGACAAATTACACGACTTAAGGCTATATACTCACAGAGCCTCGATTCCTCCTCAGCTACACCTATCTTCTGGTCACCTTTAAATGACTGAGTAGTACCTACACGGTTTCAAACACCCCACAGTGGTACATAACCACTGTCTCCTCTTTTCCTGGAAGCTTAGGAACCTTATTTAAAAGCAGAATCAGCAGTACAACTTGTTAATCTAAGAACTGTTTGCTCCATCAACGAACTCGGAGCAAGTACTGACAATAAGTCTGAAGATTCCTTTAAATAGTTTTACAGTGGGCTTTTTTGTTTGTTTGTTGTTAAAGCAGATGGAATGGCATGCCCCAGTTTCCTTCTGTTTACTGAGGGGCAGGAGGGCAGAAGGCAAATCCCCCCAGAGGAGCTGCCAGCTCCCAACCCCCTGGGTCACATGGCTGCACATCGCATCTCCCACATCATCAACCTGAGATTCTGTAGCCCAAGAACAGCTTCATTTGGAGTTTTTCATTCAAAAGCTGCAATATTTCAGCTGTCAATTTCAGAGCATTTATTTATTATTCCTAGGGCAGAAACGGTCACTACTTCTATTACAGTGTAAAGCCTGACACTATATTTCTGTAAAGGAAAATGACCCTGCCGGAGTCAAATACCTGGGTAAATACTGAAGTTTTTACAGTTTCATACTATCCCACATTTCTGTAACCTTCTTTTACACCTTTGCTAACAGTACTGATTTCGGACACAGGTTCTTTGTACAGTATTCTGGAAAAAAAAAACAAACCAAAGAAAACCCAAACGCGCAAAATTTTCAATATTTCAAGTAAGAACAAGCATAAAGGGGACAGAAAAAGATGGATCCTCCTTAACCGTTTGTGCAAGCAGTGCTCAGCAATCACTAAATTCTGCTTCTTATATGCCAAACTTTCCTTGAACGACAAGCACGGAAATACTACAGATATTTTTAGCACAGGTTTTACTAGTCCATTAAATCTAACTGACAAGATAACTTGACTAAACCATCAATGATGACAGAGGTGATGAAAAAATAAGTGTATGTTTATGTCTTAATTTGGTGCTTTTCAAACTGCTTGAAAATGGAAGTCTTAGACAAGGTTCAGAGAATAGGGAAACCCAAAATGTCTGTAGAATCTGCCTTCTGCTGGAAGTCTCAAAGACCATCACTGCAGTTTACAGGCCATATGACATCTGAGAATTTTAAGAGCTGTCCAAGGAAGACAGATAAGCTCAAGGACATAAGATTGATGCATGCAAACAAACACAGACAAAAATCTTAATGGGACTGGAACAAAATATGAATCCTTTGCCTTCACAAAGACCAGGCAGTTACATTTGTCTCCAGTACTAGTAGGAAAAAAAAAAAAAAACAAAAAAAAAACACAAAAAACAACCAGGCATTTTAAGCAAGTTATTTTAATTTTCGTTGACTTCAGAGAAACACAGAAACACAGAAAGACCAGGCATACTTTTGCAGAATGTATTGCAGAATGTATAGCTAGACTGCTATACAACCTGACTTCACTGACAGTCTCAGTAACACATATTGCAAACTCTAACCACAAGCAGTCCTGATTGCTGCAAACTCTCTACCTAAGATAGCAAGAACTCGCTGTGGTTGATGATGTGCTCTGATCTTCTCTGACTTCAGTTGTGTGCCAGACCCTCCTGCCCTCGCACATGCTACTGAGAGCTCTTGGACCACCTACCCCAACACTTATGCCAGGCTGCCCCTCCTCAGCACCACTTCACCCAGTGCACGTGCCTAAATCAAATAAGGTTTAAAGAAAAGATCGCCAATGGAGGCTAATTGCTCTCACTGACAGCTGACCTCCAGATTCAGTGTCCCTTACAGTTCGTCCCCAGGTGGGATGAGGCAATGCCTTGGGGCAGTCAGTGAGCAATAGATGGGGAGTAGTCAGTGCAGCACAAGAGCAGGCTCTTTGCTCTTTGCTGGTCATGGGGCCACCGGTTTTGCTGGAAACGGGCACGTCGGGAAGGCAGACACCCCTCATCACCTTGGCCACGATGGCCTCTCGCTCACAGCTTTCACTGCCACCACGAGCAGCGCCTGCATCCCCTCGCTGCAGCCGCCTCTGGCCCTTCGCGGCAGCTGCCTCGTACCACGCGTCCTGGCCCCACAGCGCCCTTGCAACCCGGCTCCCCTCGGGAGCCCCCCCGCCCCGCAAGCTCAGACCGCACCCCGCAGCCGCTGCCACTGCTACCGACAGGCGGGAGCGAGCAAATACCGCTGCGGCCCCCACCCTGCCCGAGGGCTCCTCCTCTCTTCACGCGAGGACCATTGCCCCGCCCCGCCCTCCCCAAGCCACACCACGTGCCCCCGCGCCTCGCCGCACGCGCGCGGCCGGGCCGAGCCTCGCCCGCCGGAGGCGGAGCCGGGACAGCGCCGCACCAGCCGCGCCGAGGGGCGGCCGCTCCCGGCGAAGCCGGAGGAGGAAGACAAGAGAGCGGCGAGGGGGCGACGGCGGGGGGTGAGCGGGGCGGCGAGATGGAGCCCGCAACGCCGTGCGGCGTTAAAATGGCTGATCGCCTCCGCAGCCGCCAAGCTCCGCGACCCCCTTCTCGGCTGCTGCCATGGGGGTGATCCCGGCCCTGCCCCCGCCGACTGAACGGGAAGGCAGAGCCCGCAGCCAGCCCGCTGCGGGCGGTCCCGCGGCCGCGCAGCCTTATGTAACGCGCGGGGTGGGCGGCGGGAACCATCTTAAACCTCCGTGAGGGCTGGGAGCGCGGAGTCCGCCCGGTTCCCCCTCGTCCTCTCCTCCCGCCGCCACCACCCCGCGCTCCCCCGCACACCCGCCCGGCGCCCCCGCCGGCACAGCCGGGCTGGCGGCGCTCCCTTTACTCACAGGCGTTGGTGACGGCGAAGCTGTTGGCCACCTCGAGGTTGTCGATGTGGGGAGTCAGCCTGAACTCCGAGGTGGAAAACTGAACCATCCCTACCCTGAACGCGCTGTACTCCTGATCGGCGCCCCTCGGGAACAGCCCCCCTGCAGGGAAACA
Source organism: Tapera naevia (assembly GCA_033556795.1). NCBI lineage: Eukaryota > Metazoa > Chordata > Aves > Cuculiformes > Neomorphidae > Tapera > Tapera naevia. The sequence goes on along the minus strand of JAUMJJ010000172.1, from coordinate 1,446,649 downwards.
CACACACACACACACACATCAGGCGGGCGGGGGCGCGGGCAGAGCAGCGCCGGGGCTGGGCGGGGGTGCCGATAGCTGGGGACCGATGCAGGAGCCGATGCCCGCTGCGGGTCCGTCCCGGCGGAGCCCGGGAGCCCGGCGGTGCGGCGAGGGGCGAGGGGACGGGGACCGCGGTGTGACTGGAGCCGGGCGCGCGGCGTCGCGGCAGGAATGCGCGAGTGGCGGCGGCGCGGGCGAAGGCGCGGGAGCTCCGCCGAGAGGAGAACGCGGCTCCTCGGCATGCGGGCACTTACCGATCTGTATGCTGTTCGAATGGACCCCCCAGATCAGTGCCCACAACACAGGAGCCAGGAAGACAGAAATATGCATAATCTCTTGCATTTCCAGGAAAAGTAGAGCATCCACAAAGCCACGGAAACAGCCCTTTCTTTCTCCTCGTCCTCCTCCGCGGAGCGCGCTCGTCAGCAAATTAGATCCCCTGCGCGCCGGACCAGCGCAACCCAACCACGGCAGGAACGGCACTGAAATAACCCCTGGGCGGGCGGCAGGAGTCGGAGAAGCCGTTGCCCGCGCTGCCGCTGGGAGAGAGAGGGATGCCGCCGCTCCGGTCCTCGTCCCGGCTCCTGGAATAAGGGGCGGGGGATATGGCCGCGTGCCGTTGGCGGCGCCGCCGCTGCGCTCCTGCTGCCTGAGCGCGCCCGCCGCCTGGCCCTGCCTTCGCCCGCGCTCGCCCGCGCTCCCTCGCACTCAACGCGCGGACTCGCGCGTCCGGCGGGGGCGGCGGCGGCGGCGCGCCTGCGCGAGCTGCCGGACCAGCGGGAGCGCGCCTCTCCCACACCCCCCCCCCCAAACCTTCGCCGCCTCGCCGCGCCCCTTCGCGCGCGGCCACGATGAGGGCAGCAGCGGACGCCAGCCTTCAGCACCGCGGACAGCGGCGTGGCAGGGGCCGGTGTCCGCGCCAGTTGCCCCAGGCCTGACCCCCTCCTCGCGTCCCGACCCCGCTGCCCCCAGGGAGGTGTTTGATTCCACCCGCCCGAAAGAGGTTGCCTGAAGTCGGGTACCTCAGCCCCAACACCTCTCCTCGGGCGGATGCGCTGGGCTGCGCGCACGGCCGCCTACCTGCACAGGCCCTCGCGTTTAGGGGTGCTTCACGCATAAAAAATCAGAGACACGAATCAGTCTCACGCCGATTTTCCTCTGTGAGAGCAGGAGATGTTAGCTTGGAAGGAAAGTAGAAATGAATGGGGAAAAAAAGAAAACCCTACAATTTTTTTACAGTCTTTTTTGTTTATTTATAAATTTCACTAGTTTTCATGATGATGGCATTTAGATATAGCCCCCTTTCAGGTACACTTGTAAAGCATATTTTTAACTATGTACCCAAACCAGATGCAGATATTTAATTTTCATGTATGTTTTGTTGCTTTGTTGTTTTTTTTTCAAGATGGGTTCCAGCTTTATTTAGTTATTATTTAGTGCAAGCTAAATTTAACTCTTTTCAGTTTGGCACAAAGTTTATTCCTATGTGCCACACACAGAGACACACACACATACCTGATTAGAAGAAGAAGCAGTGTAGCAATACTGTGACAATGAATTTCCAATTAAATTATCAAATGATAATATGTATATATTTTTGTTAAATATCTTTGTTGTTGCCAGTAAAGATGAGGAATATCCATGTAGGAAAGGGTACTAATCTTGCGTAGCATTTCCTCTTTTTATTATTATTAAATTATCTTAATTCTCCTTTCCACAGATGAAGAAAAGTTTTGAAGATTCAGACATTCAGATATCGATATAAGTATATGTGGTGAGCACACAGGAAGTAGGTTGTTTGAGGTCCCTTACCAATCACTAATTCATCATGAGTTTGGTTTCATTTGAGCTATTTCACCAGGATATTCTGTACTAGCTTCTGTTTATACTTGTGTCACCATCTCTCTTTCACCACAAAATGAGATGAGCCTGAAAAAGACAGCGAGCTTTAACATCGTGAGCTTATAGACCCTGTCATATTACTTGGGTAGAATGGCAGAGTCACTATAGCCCTTACTTGCGCTCTCCCTCAGCCTGGTCCGTCCTGGTGGTCGAATTTTGTTCTCCACAATAAAACCCACTGCTGAATTCTGTGAAAGGAACAAACACCATCACTATGACAATCCATAGATTAAGATATCAGAGGAAAGGTTGCCTTCAAGTAGTCCTCACTACACCCTGGATGACGAGATGTGCAGGCATTTATTTTTAATAAATACTTTAATGTAATATGGCCAGTCTTTAACAGGAGCATAGATAAATCATAAGTATACACTTTTTTCACTTAGGCCTGAAAAATATCCTATGTATATTAAATAAGTTTAAAATGCAGCAAACATCCTAGTTTGAAGGTTATATTTTAATATTTTACAATAAAACAAAAAAAATCCTGTTTGCCAATATACATAAAAGCTGCAAAAAACTTAAAAAAAGATTAAGATGATGCAAAACATAATGACATCTAAAAGAATCCCACTTTTTGAACTAATTGTCTTTACAGTTATGGAAAGGATTTAAATCTAAGCGGTTTTGGTTGGTTGGTTGGTTTTGAGTTTATTATTTTTGTGTTTATGTAGTAGAGAGCAGTGCTATTCCATGTGCACATCAAGACCTTTGTCAGATACAGTAAGAATAATTCATGGTGATGCATATTTTATCCAGTTAGTTAGTAAATTACTTTTTATATATGTATTAAAACATGGATGAATAAACTAAGTTTGGATCCCACTGTAGTTGACATTACACATATAACCTTACCTGAGTCAAACAGTTTATAGATGAATGTCCTGGACTCACTTTATGTCATCACAGTGTCCTTGCTGCACATTTCAAGTTAAAGACCTACAGAACACATAACAGCAGGTAGGTAAAATAAAGGTGACCCAAGTAAGAAGTTAATTGTCAATTACAAATGGGGGGTTTGTGCAAACTATTTGTAGTGAGCTATTAACAACTGCCATGGCAATCACAACTCATACAACCTTAGCCGTCAATTTTCTAATGTAATTTTTCCATTATAGAATTATAAAGACGTGTATGTATACACCACATACAATATATGCATGTGCTTGTATGGATGTGCATCTAATATTGTCGAATTGTATCATCATGTCAGAACATGTAGAAAAAATGTCAAATTATGTGGCCATATTCTACTGTTGGTGTGCCAGAGGCAAAAAAAAATATTTCAGCTGAGATGAGTAAGTAGAAAAGAACAGCATGGGCTAGTGAAACAGCAAGAAAACTGTTTATTCAGTACTTAATAACGGGGAAATACTGAAAATAAAATAAGGCCTTCTTCAACTCTCTATTTCCTATAACAGTCCTATGCTAATTGAAAAAAAAACCAAAAAAATTGAAAAAAAGGCAAAGGAGAAAAAATAAATTTGTTGGTGATAATAATTGATAACTGTGTGCTAAGAATAGACATACTCATTAACACTGCATAAAAAAAATCAGGCTATGGTACTGGGAATCACATTCAATACTTTTTGCACAGGAAAAGAATCTAGCAAGAGGTAAGTAAGGATTGTAATCTTAGAACCAGAAGATTATATTCTTATGTACATTCTTCTAAATCCATCATAAAATCTCATATGAAAGTGTATTAGTTCAGAATCTGAAGAAGGCATCAACAAGGGGACTGTTAATACTAAACATCAATCACTTATTGAAAGGAACATAGCAGTGCAATAATAATGAAAACAATGACAGATGTCAGAAGGCCAAATATCAAATAATAAGATGTCAGCCCCCTAAAAAGGCTAAGTGCTTAATCTTGATTCCATAGAAGTCCAGGATAAATTTGCTACTTATTGGAAAGAATGCAGGATTCGATCATGGCTACATTTGATTTAATAGGTTCTAGTAGATGGTATTCTGACCATAAGGTAGAAGTTGGTGAGGAAGCTAAAACGGGCTAGTATATGTGCTAATCAGAAATAAACATGAGTTTATCAGGAATACATTTCCTCAGCAATTCATCCTGGCACAATTCTGCTTGAGACAGTGGCTACAATTCAACAAAATGTTTGTATGTTTCAGCAGGCGCACAGAGACATGGAAAGAATCCTGGAAATGACTGAAGAACTGTAAATTTTTGCCTTGTGCTCAGAAACATTTAGTGTTCTCCATATACTTATCACAAAGATAGTTCAGGAATGACTTGATGGCACAGACTACAGACTTTGATAATTTTGATAGTATAAAACATTTGATGAGAGGGATGCAGTAAAACCCCCAGTATTTGGGTGCTGGTATTAATGATATTCATGTTAGAAATACAGTTTATCTCTTTTTTTTGCCGTTTCAATAATGTGTCATTGACCATGTCCAGCACATGCTGAGCATTGTAGTCAGTTCCTCAGCCCTGGAAAATGCTCAGCTAAAATCAGATTCTTTTCCAGAAATCCTTACTGTGAAAGTTAAATTCTGAGAAAGCCTTTGGCAAAAGCTCAGACTAAATGGTTAGAGTGGTCCCTTCTGGCCTTGTCTGCCATCAATATTAAGGTTTTGTGTTCAGAATAATTGTCACTATTTTTTTTTTGTTAGAAAAAAACCCTTAAAACATGCAGATTTTGTAGGATGCAAAAAATCCTGTACCAATGTATGAATCTTTTGATTCTATGGCTGGTCAAGAAATTCTTCCCTTCAAAAAAGACTGTTGTCTTTGGATTTTTGAAATCTGCAGAACTTTTGGAAATATCAATAAATGTATATAAAGGAGAAATAGAAATTAAAGTTTCAAGTTCAAAATCTTTCTTACTATGTTTATTGCCATATGCTCATTCTGGGTCTCAAGAGTCTTTTTAAAAATAAAAAGTACATCCTGATCTCCTGTGCTCATTCTGCTTCCTCTTCTGATTAGCAAACACGTACTGTTCCCATTAACAGGACATATACCAGGGGATGACATGCACTAAGGAATAGCTTATGATTCATTTATGTGATTTTGATGGTGAAAAAAGAAATATCACTACTCTGTGGTATAACTAATGTAAAAAAAAATAGTGATAATCATGCAACTTTGAGTTCCCTTAGCTGTGTAATAGCTGTGAGAGTGTGGTTTGTTGCTAGTTTAGCTAACCATTGTGAGAAATTTACAGTGAATTGGGATTTACTACATTTATCTGAACTACTTCCATTCTTTCTATTTGCAAGAAACATTTATTTTGCTGATACCATCACTTAGGTATATGAGATTATAGCAAATTCCATTATTAAGGGTCCAGAAAAGGATAAAAGGAGCACTTTCACTTTAGGCTATGCATGATAAATCCATGATTCTTGTCTAGTAATATCTTCCCTTTTCTTCCATCAGTATAAACAACTTCTATTGCTTTGTCTTAGTCCCAAAGAATACATCTCTTACTGCTGTCCCAATTTTTTCCAAACTACTCACTGTCTTTCTTGTTCCTGGTTGTCTCCCTTCCTTACTTGATTTCAATCTGATTTTCCAAAACATTGCCGTCAGAAGCTTTATTTTTTCTCTCCTGTTATTTTGATTTTACCCTACCCCCCAATTCGCTCTGTGTAGCACAGCTAATTCAAATGTGTTGGGTTTTTGCTTTAGACTGCAACACTCAGCCTTGATCCTCTCTTTTCATCTGCCACCTCTCCCATCTGTTCCACGAGCAATGCCAGACATTCCATGAGCAACTCCAGCATTGTTTTTTATTCTTATCATATTCTTATTCCTTTTCTATGCTGACGTCTATGTTTAAAACATGAACTATACTCATTTTTCAGGTCAGTCCTTAATAATTGAAATTCATCTTTAGCCTGACATCTTTTCTGTCACCTGTGAGAAATGTGTTACTCATTTTTCATGAGAAAAAGTGCTTTGGAGATTATGAAGACATCAGATTTCATATATGATGGACTGTAATCTGCTGAGTTATGGTACTTGTCAAATTCCCTCTCCACCTCAGTTCCCTACATTCATGAACAGCAAACCTAAATGTCAAAAGGTAAATAGAAACTGACAAGAGCATTGTAGTCAGCCCTCTATCGATACACCTGCAGTACACTTTCGTTACTTCTTCTCTCATCTAGGTTTAAGGTTGGACTTAATGATCTTGAAGGTCTTTTCCAGCCTATGTGATTCTGTCATTCTAAGTCCAGAAGGTGAGTTCTATCATTTCTGCTCGCTTTTGACTTGGGCCTTTTTTCTGTACAGCAGAAGAGATTTGTTAAAAACCAGCTGGTTTATCCCTCAGCAATTACAGCACTATGTGGTTATCTCACATCTTGAGAATCCCAAGCAATGATAGTGAGGAGAAGCTCCAGGTCCACAACTGGAGACAGACTGAAAACTAGGGATAGTATGTGCCATTGATAATAACACCTTTTTATGCGCTTTGCGCAAACAAACATTATGAATATTATAGGAAGTTGTTTCTGTCATTGTAGTGTGTACAGGCAGTATTTTGAACAAGGATACTGGGCAAATATGAGCCCGGAGGAAATGGACCTTGTAGTGATCGTTCTTCAGATGGAGAAGGCATGTTCTTCATTTGATGTTTCATTCATAAAAATTACCCGTAAAATATATGCATACTCCACCTACCTTAGAAACCTGGAGAAATCAACTGATCTTTTCCAAATTTGAACCTGTTGCAAATCTGATATCTTGACAAGGTCAAAGAATGTCAGAAACTTGACTGTTTTTTTGTATCCCAACAAGGTAAAATTAGTTAATGAACACTGAACTCTTATAGAGAGAACAGAAGTTCTGTCAACACAACAGCATTGCACTGTTAGTTAATACTGTAATTTGTTTTACGACTGCACGCGACATTCAGGATAGCATTCAATAAACTTTGCAGAGATGCTTTCAACCACAACTTTTAGGCTAAACTCCTTAAATTCAGGTAAGACAGCCTCTCATAATATATCGCAGTGCAGGAGCGGATTTCTCCTACTTCTTGCTGAAACAACATCTATGTGATCTCACTCACATCCTTTGCACACCGCTTCAAGGCCAAGAGCACTTTTGAACAAGCAAGAAAGCTGCAATGACAATGCCAGCATTAACCCTGCTTTTGGCCTGGAGGCCAAACTGGTCAGGAGCCAACTCAGGGGAAGAGCAAAAAGCTATGTGTCACCCCCGTCCCTTGGGCTGGGATGCCCAGTTCCAGGCTGCTCAGTAGACCGCAGGCAATTTGGCTAGCTGTCAACATAGTGAGATATATATACGGTTGTAGCAGACTGCTTTTTTGCTTCCTCCACAGTGAAGTGGAACAAAATTCACTGCGGTCGCCAAGGGAGTAAATGAAACCTCCATTTTTCTTCTTCTGTAGAGGCATTTCTCTTTTAAATCTTACAGAAATACCAGAAGGTAGGCAGGCATCAATTTATATTTATACTGACGTCATTGGTCACAGCCATAACCACTTTACACTGAACTGGAAATATAATATGGTTTTATGCGTCTGCAAGAAGGTGAGAATTAGGTCATAGTCTCATTTAAAAGCAAATTTGTGTGAAACTGTTTTTTTTGTTGTGTTTTTTTTTTTCAATTTAAAAAATTTTAAAAACACAATCTTTTAAAAAGAGAGGCATTCATGTTATGGATTTAGTTTAAAAGATGGCTATGTTATTACTGTGCATTTTATTGAGATCACTTTTATAGTTTTACAGTCTTGCCAGGGCTTGTGTCATTAGGACTACAAAGTGAAATTTAAGCTAGAGTGAGTAAGAGATTAAACACAGATCAGTCAAATTTTCCTTGATATATTTTTCATAAAAATAATAGAAAAATTGTATCAATCATACAAAAACACTTGAGAAAATGTTAAATCAATGTATTTTATGACAAAAAAAGAGACAAATTGTGCTGTTGCAGAAATTATACTATGGGACTTAAGCATCTAGCAACATTAAAAACAAATTAAGTTGGAGGAATAGATAGAATTGCACAAGACAAGATAATAGTTCATTTATTTAGAAATATCCAAAAGACATAAAAAAAAAATATTTTGTTCAATTACCTACTACAGGCATTTTACACTATTCTTTGAAAAATCCCATAAAATAAGATACGAGATTGTCACAGTTTAGCACTAGCCTGACCAATTTTGGCAGCTAAAACCAAGCAGTTGGGCTCCCAGTTCCCTCCACCCCCAGGGAAAGGGAAAAGGGAAATGAGAGGAAAAAGACTTGCAGGTTGGAAACTAAAACTATGCTTTAATGACTTCATCATCATTATCATCATCCATCATAATCATAATGTAATAAAATATATACAAATACATGAAATCATACTCCCACCCCACAATGACTGTACGTCACCACAAATGCTGCAGAGCAGACATGTGGGAAAGGGTCCAAGGATATGAAGGAGCTGGACTCAGCGACTGGATTCAGGAACACACAGATCTGGGATCGGCGGCAAACAGGCAGATGAGGTCCTCACTGGATGTCAGCCATCAAAGAAGAAAGTGAGACCCTTGTGATCTCAGTTTTATACTACGTATGATGTATATGGGATGGAATACTCTGTTGGTCAGTTTGGGGTCACCTGTCCTGCCCACCCCTCCCTGCGGGTGTGACCTTTTTTTGCCTCTTTGACTTAGTGTACTCCACCAGATTGAGGATGACCTTAGTTACTATAGGAATAAGTATAACCAATGGCACGTCTGCATACCAATGTCCCGTGTTATCACTTCTAGAAAGAAAACTGAAAAACATGCAGTTAACTTTCAGAAAATGAAGCTACTTAGACAAGACTTAGCTGAAGTCAGAAAACTGATTCTACTTTAGCTCAAACAACAACAAAGATTAAAAGGATTGTTGTAATTTGGAACATCAGCTCTCTTATTCCTTAGTATTATGATCTTTCAGCAACAGAAATAACCTTTTGGATTCACTGTTTACTTGTTTGGCATCAGTAACATTTATTTTGAGAAAAATCATCCTGTCAAGAAATATCTCACCCAAGATATCACAGTAATGTACAGAGTTGTGCTCAACAGAAGTTTATTTTTAGTTCTCAAAAACCACTTCAGTGGTTCAGGCCCAGAACTAGTTCATATCACAGATAGGAGATATTTTTACTTTCACTTCTGCATAGGCATACCTTCTCAGAGATTAACTGTGATATAGTGGGGTGTTACCGGCAAGCTTTTATAGAAGGGAAACCAACCAACCAGAAATGTAAGGAAAAAGAAACTATTCTTATGAGGGGCTTAATTGCGTACTTTGGATTAGGAATACATCTACATCATAGTAAATATGCAAAAAATAACATTCTTCTAATTGCATGATTACTTTAAATCTAGGCTTTAATTGCAGTGTTTATAGTAGAAGAATTTCTGATTATAATATTTGTGGCATTAAAGACAATTAAACGATGCTGCTTTTCTTTACTGAAATTTCATTGGTGTTACAATGGAAAGTCATCTTGTATAGATTAATTGCTAGCCATTTTTAGAGTCTCTGCCATTTAATCTGAGGCTTACCTTATTTCTTGCATTGCCCTAAAAAGATGTACACACAGAGATGATCTGCATGGGTAGCTGAGTTCAGAACAATTTTAAATTTATGGTTTCTTTTCATTACAGGTCAACATGCACAGTATAATGCATCAAGGTCTTAAAACTAAAGGGGCAAGGTGATGCAGTTTCAAGGGCAGCTCAAAGACAGTATTTGTGAATACACAACAAAAACCTAACCTGGAATTTAGAAACATCACTATCCTGAGTCTAAACAAGCTACAAAGCAAAACAACCTACAGACAGACAAAGAATTCATGCTAAAGCTAGGAATATGTGGACCAACAACAGGAATGCTCATACAGGGATCCATCATCCTCTCCCGCAGATTCTACTTGTCCCCAACCTGTTAGTACCAGCTGTAACAACTGCTAATATAGCCTTTATTTCTTTCTGTTAAATCAAACAGGCCCTATTAATGTGATCTAATGATATCAGTTTCTATAACTAAAACTAGAAAAAGTGATCGCTGATGGTAGCTGAAGGAAATGTTAGTGCTGAAAGGCAGTTTCTGAAGGAGAACACTCTCTGATGTTTGCCTGTATTCTGCTGGGCTCCCTATGGTGTTAGTAGTACTAACAAAATAGGACCTTAATTTTAGAGGCTGTTTAGCTATAGCAAATAAATGTCAAAGGCAGTGAAATGAGCTTACCCAAAACAAACAAGATCTTTGAAAAAATCAAGGGAAGTATAAAGAAGATGAGAAACTTCTAGCCTCAAACTTGTATCCAGAATCATCCAGTTATTTCTGATGTTTTCATACCAGAATCGTAGCAATAGTTCAGATTTTCTTCACAGAGAGAAGAGTCCAGTTATTTGAGGATTATTTGAGGAAGTTAGGGAAAATCAGAAATCTCACAAGGACTCTGAGCTGAACAGGATAGCAGAATGCAATATTACTTTGTAGCAGCTATTGCAGCACTGCACATAAAAAAATCTCTGTAACATAAATGTGCTTTGTAGTGAAATTTTCTCCATTCATTGTCTGATTATTTTATAATCTTATTAATTAAAACTCATCTCAATAAAGTGCCTCATCACAACAACAATTTGGTATTATTGACAAATGACTGCGTGATACATATGGATAATCAATTACAGTGACATACCATGAAACGACAGTGAAATTAAATGGATTGAAAATGCCACCCTTCGTGGACTCACACAGTCTTTTGCTTTTGAATGTTAACTATGAAATAAGACTTTGCTTTCTGACAAGTGTGGTGCTGGACTCCCACTCCATTATGCAGAAAGCACTAAGCAGCCTATGAGTCAGACAGATGTGTGGCATTCACTTCTAGCTTTCTGTATATAAACCAGCCCATGGGTGTTTATATATACATTGTTGTTGGATTATTGTCCTATAAATGAGAGTCAGTGTTACCTAATGCAAGCTTCCCTCCTCAAGGATTTAGCTAACAACCCCCAGGAAACTTATCCATACTTTTTAGTACACCTTTTCTTAGTTTATTTACTAGTAATCAGCTTAATATACTGAACATTTACCATATAACCTTAATAATATTAACAAGTTAGAAAAAATGAGATACCAATTAATCACTGTTTTTCTTTGAAAAATAGTACTTAATGGTTACATTGTATGTGACAAAACTTGTTCTGAGCTTGCAATTGAAAAAGCTAATCCAGTATGGGATTTAATATCCTGTGGTCCACATAGCTCACTCAGTGCCATGGCAGGAGATGATTTATTTTACAAGAAACTGAAAAAAATGCATGGTGTGATATTGATATACTTTGAAAATACTTGCAAAACAAAATAATACTAATGGAAGGGGGAAACACTAGTAAATTATTAAATACTGACAAGTTTTTTTTTAAAAAGGTTTATTCTTAAAAATGCCATTACATTAAATGTGGCTATTTATCCATATGTACATTAAACAATAAATTTTAAAAGTAACATTTCAAATGATACAACTTTTTCTTTTGTTATTCTATGGATTCTTCTTCAGAATCTGGATCTGAGAGAGAAATTATGAGGTTGTTTTAAAAATCCTTTTTAATGATCAGAAAGGAGTAATGTAAAGTGAAGAATGTATACATGCAGTGGATTTGATCCTTCTCTGAGAGCAAATCAGAAAGAACTACAGTGTAAAGCCAATGTAAGTAAAAGGGGACTATCAAGCACTTGATATCAGAGCCACATTACTTCCAGAAATGTTAAGAGCAGGGGAAGAGAAATACAGATATCACTACTGTACAGCACTGAATCTATTATAAATAATGACTGAAATATTTTTTATTATTATTTGTGCACATTACTGTAGTGCCTCGAGGCACTGTGCAATATATAGCAAACAATTATTTTCATCCCAACCATATCTAACCTAAACAAAGGACTGTTAGGACAATGGAAAGCACCCTTGTTATCATCTATCATTCGATGCAGAGGAAACAGTCTCCCATACTTGCACAGGAGATGTGGAGAAGGGACACCTGGCTTTCTTTAGCTACTGGATACTGTTCTGAGCTACAAAATGTCACTTCTGTATGAGAATAAAACTTACGCTGTATATGGAGCCATGCTTTCAGTCAGGCACCCTGCACCAGTCAGCTAACAGCAGTCATTTTTCTGCTTGATCAGAGATGAAATAATTTCATCAATTGAATTCTTGCAGCATGAACTGGTAGAAAGACTGTATTACTGGAGAGCATGCTGGTCAGGGGCAACTATGAGGTCAGTATGGACCTATCTGGTCTTTATTCTACAAAGCTGTATTTTTCTTTTCAGCTGAGAAATGCAAACTGTTGAAGGATTCAATGCTGTATTGTCTTTTAAGGCAGGAATCTCCTTTCAGCCAAAATAATTTATTCCAATTGTCAAAGCTCATCAGACTCTCAGCATGAGTCTTGCATAAATGGATTTATTCCTGGCTGTTTCATTTGCACACTCCATGAATTTTTTTTCCACCTATTTAATTTCATCAAGACTTTCTTCAGAGAGACCAGTAAACTTGCTGCAAGAGTACTGTAATGTAGAGGTGCTATCTCTTTCTTACATTCCCATGGAAAAAAATAGGGTAAAACATGATATGCTTTAATAATTCATATAGTTAGAAGAATTCCCATTTTAAAATGATGTTCCCGAAATAGGAACAATACAGAAGCATATGATAAATAAAGTAATAAAGCCACACTTATGTGTAACAGGTAATATTAAGTGCTGCCAACTTGGATACACATTTTCTGTTTAAAGTCTCCCATGGTGAAATTCATTATATTCTGTATTCCACAGTAGTGTTGTAAAATCCTCCTATGAAACCACCGTGTCTGGGATTTCTACCATGGCATCATTGTTGTTATTTTTCTAAATAAAATGCCCTTCTGCTGCAAGAAAACTCATCAAGTGGAGAATGTGATGAATGAGTTATTGCAAGGGTGCAGTGTTTGAGGAACCTGGCTGTGTTTCCCTTTGCCTGGTTTGCACTGAACAGAGCTGTATAGGGCAGGTACTGCACAGGGCATCTTGTCTTTGTCCGTGCTTCTTGTAGGACTGTTGTAATGACTTAAGCAGAAGTAGCTCCTCTGAAGCCTCTTGGCTTTAAGACCACAGCAAAGGAAGAGCTTTGAGTCCAGGGAAAACAAGCAGCGCCAATGAGATCCTCTCCTGCCATTATGCACATTTGTTTCTTCATTTAAGAAATTTATTTACTTAAGAAGTTTTCATCTCATGGAAGCAACCAACTAGAAAATATGAAGAATTAATAAAGACTAAAGTTTAATTCCACAAAGTAGATTATAGCTCACAGTGGATGCTGTACATCATTTTTATTTGCTTGATAAAAGGAGATTGTTTCTGTAATAGCCTGATCGTGAAGCACATCCAGGAGGGGAATGGAAGCAGAGCTGCCTCAGAAGCCGACACAATCCGACAGATATTTTAAAAAGCCTACAAAGATTTTACTCCCTCCAGTAGGCTGAGGCTAAACAGGATTTGTCAGAAGAGGGAGCAGGTAGCAAGATAGGCTTTGTCAAAAAACAGAAACTTATGCCGGAGTGGATTGGTCAAAACCATTAGTCTTTACCCTCAGTTCCTGTCAACATTAGGGCTTTGAAATAGCCAGTGTTCAAATTAATGTTTTCCAATGAGCTGGCCTTGGGAGGCAAAGAAACAAACAAATTAAGCTGAAAGAACGAGCCTGCCTGAGACACTGATAAATCTATTATGACAATGTAAGACTTATTAAACACTGAGTAATATATTTCTGTAGCCTCTGGGACAAATTCAAGTTTTAAGGTTAAAAGAAAAAATTAACATTAAAAAAAAAGTTACATAAACTACTTTTTCTCACATTCAGTTTTTGTTAAGAACTTCATGATTCAATAAACTTAACTCAAAAATATAATGCACATAGTGAGATGCTATCCAAATAACACAATGTTCTGAGTTGTAGGGACATAGCTGAAATGCAATAGCATGGATGATGTTAACATTTGAGAAACAAGAGTCTCAGGTCTTTTTGTTTATTACTATTCATCTGTTCTTGAGCATTAGCACTGGTTTGTCCTCATGAACTCCATCACAGTCACACACATGATCTTTTCTCTGACTGTATGGAGATGAAAGGTAGGATAGCTGAAGCATATTGCTGAGAAAATAACTCAGTCTTGATAAAAGGAGTGCCTTGCAGAGCAGAAAAGCTAAACAGTGCTATTGATTATTATGATATATGCTGCAGGGAAAGAAGGCAGAAACACAAGGGCTGCCTACACACAGCTTTTCTCCTAAGCAGCAGCCGTGGTTTCAATAGGGATTTTTCTTGCAATTTATGGCATTAGAGGAGGATTCCTCTGAGTTGAAAGGTTTTTGCAGGGGACAGAGGTACAGCAACTACACCTGCTGTACTCAAGAGGGTTTACTGGGGCCAAAATCCTTAAGTCTGCTTCCTCAAGTGAAAAATTACTCCAATTGTGAATGTTTATAGAAAGATTTAAACAAATATCTATGAAAAAAACCCATGCTATCCACTGCCACAGCCTGAAGAACTCATCAGGTGGAGAACAGTTATCCAAACCCTTATGTTTTCTACCCCACAATCCCCATACTTCTTCCTTTCAAAGCACACCATGTGGCTTAGGCAATTGCCTGGTGGCAAAGAAACTCTTAGTTATCCACAGTGTCTTACTGATTGGTTTATATTACTGTGAACCATGATTTGAAGCAATAAAGGGGAAGACTGTTCATTTTCTTGTACTAAAAGAGTTGTGTTTTATATACCTGCTATCTCAATGTATTAGTTAATGGGGCCAGTCAGACTTCAGATTTACCTCAATGCTCTAAAGAAGATTTCACTATCGAGCTTGAGTCTTTCAGATATTTTCTGTTTGGAGGGAGGCAGTTGATGCTGTTGTCCAGCACCCTGATAGGTGTTGACTTGTTGAGAAACACCATGCTGAAAATAACTCAGTGCCCCCCAAACTTAGGGTTGACATCCACAGGCAATCTAGAAGTCAAAAAAACTCTTGTGTAGTCCTAGTCTCATTAGTCTCACTGCCTATTTAGACTCATTATTCTTTTAAAAATTTATGATCCAATACTCATAATGAGAGTTAGGGACTTCAAACAGAATTGTTCTTTTAATGTGTAAAAGTAGGCAACCTCATTCATGCTCAAGTGGGTGAATCCAGCTCATTCTTTTACACATGCATTGGTTCAGGAAGATGAGTTCAATTTTTGGCACTATCAGTGGACACTTTTAATACACAGAATTAAATATGGCAGAAATCCTGTATGTCATCAAGAGCCATAGAGTGAATATTTTACAGTGACCTCGTTCACATCACCAGTGGGGAAAAAATAATCCAGTTCTAGCAGAGAGTGCGTCATACAGTGTACATCTACATTTCACAGACACGGGCCAATAAACACCCACATGAGCTAACTTTAAACTGTTTTGAGAGCTATACCCAAGGCAGTATAAAGCTTTGTGGGGGTTAACACCAAAGTATATTTTTTTCATTTTGTATGCCAGCAGGTAGGCTTCCCAACCGGAGCTCACTGTCGCCATGGCTACGTTGCCAGCCATCCCCAAGTCAGCTAGTTTAAAGCTAATTTGGATAAACCTGCATTGGCTGCAGACATTTTAGTGACTGCAGTGTATACCTACTCATAGCAGTGAGGGTTTTCAGAAAGATTTCAAAATAGCCATACAATTTTTAAAAAGTGTGTGCTGACACTATTACTGATGGAATGAGGACAGGTGCTGGGAGGTATATGGGCAGATGACTTCCTTAAGTAAGTCAAAATGCAAGGGAATGCTGCAAGCAGCCCAGAGGGTTTGTGATCTATGTGACACGATACACAAAACCAACAATGAAAAACAACAATGAAAAACCAACAATGAAAAACAACAATGAGAATTTTGTTTCTTTAAAATTGCATTTTGTTCTCTGTATGTTCCATTGTTTATTCAAGTGGGGAGCTTCCTATGAAGAGAACTAGTTGCTGTATCTTTCTGGCACCACAGATGAGCTTAAGTTTTCTCTCTTTTGCAGCAATTCTTTATATATAAATAAAATAAATTTTATAGCATATTGTTACTATATGGAGCATTATATTGTTAGACACAATTGAATTGTCAACACAAACAAAATTATTATTCAATCTCTTTGCATCTGAATTTTCTTTTCTTCTCACATTATCTTCCCTAATCCCAGAATTAGTATAGTAAAGCACCAAGTAACAGCGTCCTATCATTCCCTTATCTGCTACACATCACATTTGTACACATTTCAGCACTAAGCTATCTCTATAGCCTGAAAAAAAATCACTTGACATTGCATATATTCAGGTTGCACTGCCTTGGAAATAAATAATTTATTGTTATCTATTCTATAAATATCCTCAGTATGAGTTATCCAGTAACCGTAACAGTAAGCTGCTTTAATTAAATGAGACCAACTGTCTCAGCTGTATTAGAACACCTCTTAATAAATTGCCTTAACAACTATGAGAGACTACTTATATAAATTACTGTGTCTCTTCAGAGTGAAATATTTTTAAATAAAGGTTTCTTTTAAGTGCATTTCATTCCAAATGATCGTACAGCCAGATCAACCTCTATGGGTCATGCTCATTGAAAGCACCTCAAAAGGCAGTGTTACTTCTTTCACTGTACTGGGTAGTAGGGCACTGAAGATACTTTTCCTTTACCCACACATTTCCTGTTACCAAGTCCAAATTCATTTGAAGACATTCAAGAATGAAAGCTGCTTGGAAATGTTTCCAAGCAAAAGGTCAATCTTCTGTGTGCTGCATTTACAGAAATAAACTCCCTTCCTCACTCAAAATACAGACTGCTCACATACACCATCTCAGCTACAATTAATGTGAGACTGAAAAAAAAAAGCAGGTGCCAAGAAACACTACAGGGCTGCTCCTAAAACTACATGTCAAATATCAGTCAAATTAGCACAAAAAAGTGAGGTATGGATTACTCCACACAGTGCATTTCACACATCCGAACAGGGAATTAATGTATAGCAGCTGATGTACTTTTTAAGTCACATCCTTACTTGTTGTATAGCTTAAATTTGTGGATGCAGTTAGAAATTCATTAATTCATCTCCAGGGAAATTCCTGATGCACTGTTTGAATGTGTTCTAAAATCCTGAAATAGAAAGGTATCTAAAGAGCCATAAATCTAAGAAAGAAAGGAATTAACTACTTGGATACTACCCCTTGATGCTTAAGAGCCAAGAATATACTGAGGCAGAACAAGGTTAGAGACAGAACAAAAATTTCTGACTGTCCTATAGTAAGCCAGAGAAATTTGAAAGAGATGGTCTCAGAAACAGATTTTTCATTCATGCAGTTTGTTCAGATATTATAACTAGTTAATCTAGTTATTAACATTTACTTCATGAGCCCCACATTTGCTGACACTTTCATATCTTAATTTCTGCAATTTTATATTCATACTGCATGGCAAATTTTATATAGTGGTCCATGAATTTTACTTAAATTTATTTTTAGTTTATTTTTTCCATTCACATTGTCGTTATCAACTAACATCCTATATTGCCTACACAGTTTCATATTTGCATCTTGTTCTGGAAATAAGTCAACAGGAAAAACATTACAGCTAGAGGGTGCTGGAGTACCATAATGTAATATGGTATGCAAAACTCAATGACCTTTAATGGAAAGAAGATAAAGAAAATGAATCAATTATTATGGCTCAGTAGGAAAGCAACTATATTCTGAGATAATAAAAATATTGCAATATTATCTAGTATAAGTTAAAAGAAAATTAATATTTTGTAGCTGATACTATTTTATTTTATTTTTTTTTCAATTTTGCAGTTAAACTTTACTTCTGTCCTTATTTTTGTGCGATAATGAATGAAAAGCCTTTATCTTAAAAATACAGATTCTTTTTGCTTCCTGTGGTGTGAGTTGGAAAGCAATTACAGTGTATTATTGATTAAATGCTTTATGATAAAACATAAAACCCATCAAATAAGAGGAAAGCAAGAAGGAACAAAGATTAATTTAACAATAAAATCTATAATTGAGATTATACAGATAGAATGTGGACATTAATTACATATAAATCATTTAATACGATTTCTAACAAGAAAATTATCTTCCAAAAGTCATATAATTTTGAGCACAGGGTAATTATTTTCTTTCCTTCCAGTACTGTAAGAAAAAATACAAGTATGAGAATAAATAATATCCATAAATAGAGCACTCTGATTCTAGGTATAAAAATTACCCCTCCTTTCCTTCCTCTCTTTGACTATCCTTATTGCTTCTCAGTCTCTGACAAGTCTGTTAACACCTTCAACAGACAGCAATACTGAAACTTTGAACTAGACCTTAAAGATTCCTTCCCTGTGGATGAGTAGTATTTGGGATTTCTCTTCTGTTTCCTCTGATTAGAAAGAAACCCAAAGGAGAAACTCTGTCTGCCTAGTAAAGTGGTTCCCTGAAATCTCCATGAGAAGATGGTCAGGAACCTTATAGAAGCATATGCTGAAGAGCAGATGTCTTTAACCCAAACATGAAATGTAAGAACCAGGCTTTGATCATAAAGTGGCAGTGGTTAGAAAAAAACCCTGGCTGTGCAGATCAGCTGGATACCCAGTGAGGCTGGTGTGGTGGGCTTTACTTTTTTCATACTCCCACTTCTGATCTTCTGGTTGTTTTAGGCTGGCCATACGTGGACAACATTCATGTTATGCACAATACCCAAATGATACGACAGCCCATTTGTAGCCTGGATTGGCTCAACACATCCTGAGCTGGAAGTGTAGCACAAGAGGGATTGTATCTGTTTCCACTCTGTGGAAGTTTTCAGGTCTTTAATTCAGTCCCTTCCTTACCTATAATCCTTATTTCCTTTTATGAATTGCCAAATTAGTGAGAACTGTCTTGTTTTCATATTTTAACTAATGGCGGTGCTCCAGCTTTGGAAGTGGAGACATGTTTCTCTATGGCACGCTCACAAGGGCTGAGGCACAGCCCCTGAGCTTTTCCAGGGAATACATGCTGTTCAGATGCCTTACATATGAGCAGCTTTCATTTGACTGCATTTCTCTTCATGACCTGCCCTTATGAAGAGGTATACCCTGGCACCCAAGGGAGACCACAGATCCTGCCCTACACACTCTAGGGAGATTATGTTTCCGCAGTCTCCATGCCATGGGATTTCAACATGTAATATGGAGATCAATCTCCTATCAGAGCAGATTCACATGTAAGCTGCCAAATCAAGGGCACAAGGGCTCATAATATATTTAAAAATCTCAGGCCTTTAGACCTTTAGACGCTTCTTCAATTCTACAATAGGCGAAAAAAGAGTATAAGTAGTAATAAAAATGGGATTTAATCTTGACAACTGGTTTGTTTGAAAGCTTTCAAGGGGATAAACAAAACAAATTGAGTAAGAAGTATCCCATGTGATATATATTGCAGGTTTGCCGCACAATACAGAAGACAAAGTAATGTAAAAAAAGTATAACATAGCCTGATACTGAACTGCATCTTGTGATGTTTCTCCTCAAATTTCTAATACCTTTAGTCTAGAAAGTGGCCTGTTTGTTTTTGATATATTTTATCTAGTTTGTAGATACGGAAACAGCAGTCAAAGTTTGGCCCAATGTTTTTTTTGTCAGCATGCTCTCACACACTTAAATGTACCTGCTTGATGCATACAATTGCTGTTTTTTTCTTTTACCTCAATGATCCGATTTTACAAAATTAGTAGTTATCTGATTTTTGTTTTTCCATATAGAGAAGATCAGCTTATTTAATGCTGCCTTCACTTACGAAGTCTGAGTAGTATGAATTACAGCTTAGCTTTTTCTTCAGTGCCATCTAAATTTACACAAGAACAAAATGTTTGGGGATTTCTTTTCCCTCTGGAAGTCAGCAGAAAAGCTGTTAAATACTACATATACTAGAATATTGATTTTAATAATACTCAACGTGCACATCAGTTTCATTTTCAGAAACAATTTAAATCTCTGTATGTTACTAATAACCAAAGAGCGTTATTCAGCTTGATATTGTAGTAAGCATTGTCCTTCATATATATTCCTAAAGCAGGATGTATGCTGTACATTTATATACAAAGTTGGCTGGAGCACAGACATTGCAGTGTCATGCTTCATTCAAATTTCAGATGCCATATGTTCAGTACAATCGCATGGCATCAAAATGCAACATATTGCTTTGCAAATGCAAATAATTCACACAGTGGCCTTCATGACTGAAAAGGGGTAATGAAATGGACTATATTTTACATATATGAAAAAAATAAAAGATTTATCATAAATATATGGACCAGTATATGACATTGAAGAACAAGAAGCAAAAAGGGAACAGTGCTCTTGCATAAAGATCAATTCTCTTTGCAGCTGATGGAATGACAGGCTTGGGAGGAGGAGGCTTCTTGTTGTTCTTGGCTTGAGATTTCCCGAGCCCATTGTTGACTTCAATGGGCTTCCCATAACAGTCATAATTCGACAATTCAAAATCCCTTGGCAAGCTTCCAACGATGCTGAAATCATTGGATCTCAGATCAGATTTCGACGTGCAAACTTTTTTGCATCTGGTCTCACCAACCTATGAAATAAAGTGAGGGGAATCATGATCTACTCACCATATTTCATTAAGAAACTTAATGCAGTTGCTAGAGAACACTGCAAACAAACATATAGGAAATTACTTGTTGATAGGGATACATTACATCAGCCTAATTTGCTGAATGGTTGCATTATAAAGTACTTAAGGATGATCAGTCAATCATACAAACTAATCCAAACATTCATAATTGTGTAATTTTTCATGCACTGAGTGCCTCATGCTGTGCAACTGGCTATAGTTAGACTCCCTCATTTTAAGATGATAAAGAGCAGAGAATATTTCTGTAGAGAGTATTTTGGAAATGGGTCCTGTGCTGGTAAACCTGCAGGATAGACACTATTCAATACTTACTTTTTTTCTGAGGGCTGGAAGCTACAATCAGAATTAACCCTAAAATTCAGTGTTTGATGCAACACTTGAAGTCTACACAGTAGCCAACTCAAGATCTCATCCTAGTGTGAACAGCTTGCATGGCTAGAAAGCACTTTGTTTATACCTGCAGTCCTGGGTACCTCTTTAAAGACAAGTAGCAAAGACTTGACCACAATACCCGTCTTTCTTCCAGCTCCACCAGTGCTTTTGTGGATCAGGTACTACTGTGCTATGGGGTAATCCCAAGTCAATGATTCTTTTTTACAGTCTAGTAATGTACTCAGGTTTACAATGAACATTTAAAAGAAAAAAGTATTTGATATCTTCAAACTCAATTGTTTTGTGGAGAAAAAAATGTTCCTGCATTTGCTACCTTGGATTTTATAAAGTTTATATTTCAGGTACAACAAATCTCTCGGAGGCCTACCCCCAAACTGTTCAGGGACCTTGATGAGCCTACTTGCAAGGTACTGTTCTATGTGACTTGGATACACCTCTCCCATTGAATTTCATTTCAATTGGACTACTCAGTAAAGTAGGATAAAGAAGGAAAAAAAGAAAAAAATACAGGTCATCAAATTATTTAACTGCATTATTAATAGTGCCATTTGCTCACATATATAACCTGAGAGTTATGGAAAAAATGCTGCTTCACAGATCAGGTTGTACACATGGGCAACTGACAGTAAAATGTTTCACTAAGGCTTCCTGGAGCCGCAGATACACTAAAACTTGATTGGTCCAAAATGAGGCCTATGCCTCCTTCCCAGGAGCCTGTCTCCTCTACAAAGCCTTCAGGCATTTTACTCTCAGCTCTCTTCATCTCTGAGGCTCCTGCAGTCTTAGGGTAATGGTTCAGGATATTTGCATCATCACATTTTGTAATTAAAATAACAATAGTGAAATACAGTACCAGACATGGATGAATGGAAAACATTCTGGAGAACATCATTAGCTTCTCTATGAAAAGTGTCAAGGTATCCTGGATGAAGAGAACTCTGGCAGTCAGGAAAAGAGATAAACTTTGATTGGGGCTATAATCAGCCACTAATGACAAGGCTGATTCTAGTGCAAGATGGAATAAAATCATGGCACTATTACCCCAGCCAAACATATTTCTCAGGAAAAGAGTAAATTTTGAAAACAATGCACTAAAAGCAAAGTGCAGGTTACACTACAAAACCAAGATTACGGGTTATAAAAAAGAAAAACAAGATAGATGTTCCATGATTGCAAGGCAAAATGCTCTCATTTACAATACAGAATATTCCTGTTCCAACTGCAGTATCTAGAGACTCATTCCCTTGGGGGAGAGTGAACTGGGGAACAGCTTCTTGGTCACCTGTGTCTTATAAGCAGAGGACTGTTCACATCATGCTCACGTGCAGCTCTGCTTATTTTAGTGTCAACTGGAGCACGGATTTATCAGGGTGACACAATTTCCCTTGTAAGAGCAACCTGGCCCAAATTTTTCTGTAGTAACTACATTACTCTTACAAATAGTTTTTTTCATTTCCTTGCATTTATAAATCTAATGTGTTTCTACTTTCTATATTCTGTCACTGCCTAGACGCATTTTTTAACTTCTCTTACATCTCTTGAACTCTTCCAATATTTCTGTTGAAATATTTGCTTCAGTTGATCTGCAACTTTCCTTAAACAAACTGAAATAATATATATTAAAAGTAGTGTATCTGCTTTTTATTTATCCTGTCTTGGTTTGTACTAGAAGCACGATACTTCTGACATACTCCTGACACTTACCAAAGGCTACAGGAACCGTTTCTGGGGAAAATGATACCACAGGATTTGATTTTAGAGTACTGCACTGAATACGTGTACAGAAAGTGAAACATTATACCCCTTTGACTTCATCCTGACACCGAACTTGGCTCTGCAAAACATTTGACATTATTTGCCTTATCCTGCCCAGCATTGTGACCCAGGGACCAGACCGAGCCCGCAGGGTGCTTCCACCAAATCTGTGGCTTTGCTTCTGCAGGGGATGGGGAGCAGCTGTTGAGGAGGAGAAGGCTGCTGGAATAGTGCAGCGCCTCCCCATGTCCCCTGTGGAGCTGGCAGCTGCTCCTCATCCCTCCAGTGTGGAGGTAGGGAAGCTGAGGAGGGCGTGGGAAGGTGACATGGTTTTGTGGGCTTGGCCCAAAACACAGACCTAGTTCCCCTTTCTCCCAGCACTGGGCCACATGCTCAAGGTTTGGTTACTTTGGACAGGACACTTGCTTTTGATGAACAGCTCCAAAACACCAAAAAAATGAATCCTAGAAGCCAGAAGACCCCTTGCATCCTTTCTCACCTTGTACAAAATTTGGGCTGATGGGTGCCCACTGTCAAGCTCAGCACCTGCTGCTGCCCTGGATGCTCTGGTGTCCAGAGCTGCGCTGTGCATGTCAGAGTGGCAGGGCCATAGCTGGCTCAGAAAGCCTTGGTTTGCAGAGTTAGGGGAACAATTGTAATAAGAAAGTGGGGAAAGAGAAGACAAAAGAAGTGCTACGAGTGCACACAGACAGGCAGGTAGGGGGAACTACCTCCCCATCTCGGCCTCTCCTGATTCTGGTGTTTCTCATCACTCTCCACATCACTGCCCAAATTACTTATACCAGGTTTCCTTTAAAAACATCTTGCAGGAAGATTTTTTTCCATTACCTTGTTCCTCATAAACGTATGTACCTTATTCCTAATCTGAATTTATTTGGCTTCAATTTTCAGACACGAGGCATGACTGTAGTTAGTCTGATTAACTGCTGGCATTTACAGATGGTTACAAATCTAACCTTGATTTTGCATAATTCAGATGGTGTAACTAGGCTGACATATGAAGCCGATTCAAATGTTCTTCAGAGTTTCCTATGTCCACATCATTACTTCTGTCAACCTAATTGATAGTATTTTTAAAAATTATATTGTTTGATTAAATGAATAAACACATAGATCAGCTTTAATTTCACTGACCCATTTAAATTTATTAGCTAAGATGGGCCGAATTGTGAATAAAATTATTGATAATTAAAACATATGAGTAATAATTACTAGTTAGCTCTCTGTTAGCAATGCAATATTTTTCACTGATTGATGTCAGGTTTAAAATTATGCCACTTAGCCTTTAAAAGAACTGGCATAATGTTAGCTTCTTGCTGTTTTTTGGAGTCCTCCCAGTTTTAAATGATTTATTAAAAAAATCAACATTTACGTTCCATAGCACTCATGAACCAGCTCTTTAAAAAATCCTAGATGCAGCTTAAGCTGAAATCTCAATTGTAAAATCTCTAACTTTAATAGCTACTCTTTAACATCCTCATTAGCTTCTGACAATGAATGCCATTTCATCATCTGATTGACTATATCTGGCTTTTTCCCAAATACACAGCAGAACATTTATTCAACACTTTTGCCTTTTCTGCTAATTCTTGATTCTTACAGCATCTCAGTCTAGTAGAACTAGTTGAACTAATACTCTTGTTATTGGTTTTTGTATTTTTGCTATACATGCAAAGAAATTTCCTGTTGCCATCAATTATGCCAACCATATATCCCTTTTGTTATGTACACTTACTATGTACACCTATTTTTTTCTTTCAACTCATATTAATTGCTTCAACTTCTTCATTTGCCAGTGAGAAGAAAAGAGAAATGCTTGAAGCTGAGTTAGTTTTCAATCTTTAGTGAGGTTTTTTTTTCAATTCTGCAGTTTGTTGTTTTGTTTTTTGTTTGGTGGGGTGTTTTTTTGATATTAGTATAGCTTTCCTTCTGGTCTATAGTTGTTTTTCACATTATTAAATAGCTCACCAGAAACACTCATATTTTTTTTTAATTATTCCACCCAGATAAGAAAAAATAGTTTTCAAATTTGTGAAATCTCTCCTTTGACAGCATCAAAAGTACCAGGACTCAACTAAAATTGTTTTGTGCAAATAGAATAAAGATCTTTTTCTACTGACTATTCATCCTGGATCAAGCCCTCTTTATGTGTCAGGATGAAGTGTAATATAAAATGCCATCATTTTAGATTCAAGAAATTTTGAGAACAGAAATGTACTGTATATAATTTCTAGAAAAGTTTCAAACATACTATAGCACTGGCAGCCTCTCAAGCTCAGCACGCATCCATCAGGCTGAAGTGCCTCCCTACTGTAATGCAGCATTCTTTGCCCTACACAGTACCTTTTCTCTCCCATAAAATCATTTCTTCTTCATACAGCCTCTTTTGGCATGCAGATCTGTCAGTAGTGCTGCCAGTTGTGTAAGTCTTCCATTCAAGATGAAGGAGTAGTTCTAACAAATTCTGTCATTAATCTTTCTTCCACTTGTTTTGTGCTTTTTTCTTGCTCTTGCCATAATGAAAGATGTAGATCATCAATAAAGTAATGATTGTTTAGCATTAGTGTGTATTCAGACTGAGTATGTTTTCTGGTGCAGCTCAGCAGGAATTTACTGTCACATTTCAAATACTATACTCATTGCAAACACTCATTGCCCCACTAACTG
Source organism: Tapera naevia (assembly GCA_033556795.1). Lineage (NCBI taxonomy): Eukaryota > Metazoa > Chordata > Aves > Cuculiformes > Neomorphidae > Tapera > Tapera naevia. Next base: position 1,421,125 of record JAUMJJ010000172.1, on the reverse strand, counting down.
CAAGGTACAGAACGAAACTATACCTACAATGTCACAGAGTCACAGCTGAAGTTTGCAGGGACCTCTGGAGATCATCTAGTCTGACCTCCTCCTTGAAGCAGATTGCTCAGGGCTTTTTCACAGTCATGTTCTGAATTATCTCCAAGGATGGATACACGAGTCACTAGAGCGGAAAGTACCTACCCTGTACCTGAAATGCTGTCAGGAACTATTAAAATAGATTTCAGGCTGTGGTTTTGTGCACACGATAAAATATAGCTAGGTTTCTGTTGGTTCTGCAAGAAAAATCTGAGTCTGGACTACCACTTGAGGGGAAAGGACGATGTGGGAAGATCGAGTAACCACTGGTCACTAACAGTGGTCAGGTATATTATAAATCAGCAGAGATGGTTTCAGAGCCTAGATGCAGCTTTGACAAGATAAGCCAAGAAATAACTTTACTTTTCTTTAAAATTAACTCAGTTTAGAGCTATTACCACCACTTGCATAGCATTATTCATTATCTGCCAGCACCTTTCTTTTATCTAATATTCTCTGTGGTCATCAGCACATTGTCTGTGGGGGACAGCTTCTATAAATGGGCTTGATGCAACTTTTCAGCTTGAGGGGTTTTATAGTTAACAGTGCAATCTCTCTTGGTAATCACAACACCAGTGAAAGCAAAAAGAAACTGATTCATCTTCAAAACATTTCCCTTGTTGCTTGTTTTTCTCACTGTATGATGTTACATTGCTAGGAAACACATTCAGACTCCTACTGAGGATTCCCAATAAAACCCAATGCCAGCAGTTACCACCAGGTTGTATAATTTTCTCCTCTGCTTAGAACAACAACTACTTGCAGCCGCTGAGCTGAGGGAGCCAAACTGTTCCTTCTCATGGCTTCTTGCCCGTAAATGCATAGACACTGCAGCTCCTAGCAAACACAGCAGAAGTGCTTATGTTGATTTTTCTCTTTTTTCTGTGGATTGAGGTTGATCTTGCCAGATGGACCACTTGACTTTAATCAGACTGTCACGTTGATAAACCTGTGGGCTTAAAATGGAACTGACATTTCAAGAGTTTTTGTTGGAGGGGGTATGAGTCATAAAGCATGGACTCAGGGGTTTGGTGTATGCTGGCAACATACAGCTTTTACGTCAGTCAGTACCCAGGATTTGGTGGAGAGGAGAACCAGCTATGCATCCATGGAAGGCTTTCTCCATCTTTGGCTGATTCTCAGATTGTGAGCATTGTTTTCATCCTGCCATCTTCACTGTTGCTGTTGGTGACTATCGGTTGTGATCAGTGACTTTACTGACACGGTAATGCTTTTCCACTTCCAAGTGAACCCTTAAAGATTCTGCTATAGAGGATCTCTTTTGCTCACTTTCAATTACAAATGGCATCAAGCTTTTAATTTTTAGGATACTAAAAAGTTTATCCCTTTACCCAATTTCTTATCCTAAAAAAGGAACGATATACGTTTGTGTTTTTAAGTATGATCATGTGATTTTGTTACAGCTTTTTTTTTTTACTAATATCAAACATGCCAAGCCTCCAGACCAGATGTGATTTTTATCTTTCACAAATGGAGCAAGTACATGAAAGCAAGATGTTCCTTCAGGGCTGAAACCAGAGATGTCCACGGATGCACCTCACTTCCTTCCCTGCCCTCTCTCTGATCCTGCCCATGCCTGGGATCTTCCTACCCCAACAACTCTGCTGTATCACATGTACTGCCCCACTCCCCAAACACCCTGCAGAGACATCACTGTTGCAATGTTGCATGAAGCAGCAAGAGCACAACTTGACAGCAAACTGCCCTGGGATTAGGATCTGGGGCTTTTTCATAGAATCATGGAATAGTCTGGATTGGAAGGGACCACAAAAGTCATCTAGTCCAACCCCCTGCAGTGAGCAGGGACATCTTCAATGAGATTAGGTTGCTCAGAGCACCATCCAACCTGACCTTGAAAGTTTACAGGGATAGGGCATCATCTACCACCTCCTTGGGAAGCCTGTTCCTGTAATTTCTATTTTCAAACTCTATTCCCCTCTAATAACTTACAGATATGTATCAGCACCATTCAGTTAATGTCTTACAATAAGTAAGTGCTTCATTTAAGCTGCAGAAATATCTATAAACGCAATTATTCTTGCTCTTTGTTCTTCCCTGCATACAGTCTTCTGCTTCAAGGTCTTTCCTGTTGGCTTTACCTTTGAGCCCCATCTGTCTATTCACAGCTTCAAACTTAGCTATGGTGAGATTTCCAGCTGAGTCCTCAGTCACTTTTGCCTTAGTATCACCTCCTATGTGGAAAGAGAACATCCTCAAACATTTCTATAGGATGTACACTCATGTCAAGTCTTGTTGTTACAAGTTGTCCTTTTCTCCTAAAGCTATATATTGGTTCGCCTAAGTCTTTCCAGACACTTAGCTCTTATTTGCTCTCTCCTCACACACAATCCCACATAACCCTGATGAGAAACAGCTCCTGAACTTCTGGGACATCACTCTGGCCTCTTTTTTTTTTTTTTTCTCATTCTTTCTGCCTTTCAACATACAGCTTTTTTCCATTACCTGTTTCTTTAATGTTTCCCTCCCTCACATATTTGCCATATGACAAATGCATTCTTGATCATTACTAGGTCTATAGGGGAGCAATCCAAACTTTGTGGGGCAGGCCTAGTTCTGGATTAGGAGCCAGAGCCACCGAAAGATTTAGATCTCTTCTAATTTAGAACTTTAGTACATGTTTCTCCAGGGCTGAGAATTTTCAAAATACTCCTACAGGGTAACTGGTTTACAGAGAGAATTTTCAGCTAGGCAGATTTATAGCATGTAAATACACAGAATCTAGTGTCACTGTCCTGCCACATCCTGATGTCAAATGACTAATCGGACTGGGACTTTTTTCTATATCAGCCTGATGACCTTCCCAGAAATTGCCAGCCCAGCACACCCTTCCTCAGGTAGGTTATATTTCAAAGCAGGTGGCTGGATACAAGCAGGATCACTAGCCATGAGGGGAGGTGACCAGTCAGCCACATGACCAGCTTTTACAGAAATGAATATGTATTTCCAATATGTCTTGGTAAACAAATGTTTTGTAACTCTCTGTATAAAGATCATCAGTAGCTATGTATGCCCAGGACTCCATATAAATGCAACACATTTTATTTTTTGGAATGTTAAAGGTGTCTGATAACAAATTGAGAAGCCCCTGAAAAGTGCAGGTCAAACATGAGACGCTGGACATTGCAAGATCAAAGATGGGAGGAGACACTGCAAAATCTTAGACAGCAGACTGGAGTCTGAATCCTAAAAATATTTAGCCTACTACTAGACACCATTCATGAGAAATGTTGTTTAATTTTTGCACACAATGACTTCTCTTCTTCTAAGTCTTAAAATGCACTGTGCACTCAAATTGGGTTCTTGAAAAGAATTTTTAGAAAGTGAGAGAATAGGTGATAAAATTTATCATTTTATTCTCCTTATGGCAACAATAATGGCAAACACTTTGAAGAGTGTACAGACCAAGAAGAGTCGGTATTATATCAGTTTAGTTTTGTTCACACTACTGGAAAACTGTAATTTCTTGTTAATATTGCCTTTGTTCAAGCTGTACACTTACATTTGTTAAGTACTTGAAATAGGAATAAACAGATTTTATGCTGCTCTGCTAGACAATTGAAACTATTTTGTCAAAAGAAACAGCTGAATTTGGGACCCACAAAATTCTGAACACAAAAGCATCACATTCAGTTGAGAGGATGTAAAACTGTAGCAGAGCCATCTTCCTTTCTACCCATTTCCTGTGTTGCCTAAGCTTGGGGTATTACTTGCGACAGAAGTCAAAGCAAACCTGAGATTGCTCTAAACTGAGCCTGGTTGCCTTCCAAAACAGTTCCCAGGAGACTCTTCTACCAGAGTTATGGTAGTCAAGTGCACTGCTCTGCGATATCTACACCTCCTCTGGGCTGTGGGTAGTTAGTTATGGAGCAATGTTATTTTGATAGTAGGGCAGAGTTTTTGCCATTCTGGCATAAGCTATTCCCTCCTTAAAGAACTACAGACATACTTTACGCTGCTGATATTATCACTTGGATCTGGCCTCGTAGTTTTATTTTACACATCTAAATTGCTGAGTCATTGAATACTATAGGTCAAATTTGTATTCCATATATTGTAGCATAATGTATTTTCTTCTGTATAAATAACATCTAAATACCACTCAGGACTGAGGAAAGTTGGCCTGGGATGTCTGATAACTCTTGGACCACAAAAGGGGAGTTACACAACACCAGGAAGCCACTATTATGATGGAAATCTTTGGCCTGAGCTAAGATGTATATCTCATCTTTATCCAAATAAAGAGATCTGACCAATGTACCCATAAACTTTATCTGACAACATAAGAAATGCAGAAACTTTCTAACAGACTAACAGACTTATCTCGTTTACAAATGCCAAGACTTCTGGATCCCAGGCTTCAGAGATTTTTGACATGAAATGTGGTACAGCTATGTCCATCCCAGGAAAAGCAATGAGACGGGTGATATTTGAGTACACTCTCAGCAAATACTGACTGAGAGTTCTGTCCTCTGAATAGTTACAGCTTGACAGCTGCTATTTATTATGAGAAAATAGCAAGTGTAAAGCTACTTGCTACTTTATTTACCTGAAGCTCAGCAGCAACCATGGCACTAGGACATTAAAAGACTAATTTTTCGTTTAGTACATCTGACCCCAAATCACCAGGGACCAATTGGTCAGATTGCTAGCCATTAATTACCAGTATGTTTTAAATGTCTTAGCCACTTCTAAGATTAAGCACTATCTAAAACTATTACCACACCATATTTCTGGAATTGCATTAACAGAGGATAATGCTGGTTTTGCTCACACTGCTTAGCAGTTCTTACCTGTAAAGTGCTGATATGGACAGGAGTCCCTGTGCCATTCACAGTGTTCTTCTTAGCAGCATTTCCACCCTTCCCTTCTGCTTGCTCTGCCTTGGCAATCTTTGCTTTTTCGGCTTCAATTCTCTTTGGATTGTTTAACATTACCTGGACCACTGCATACTCCACCAGGGATGCAAACCCAAAGAGAAGGCAAACAATCAGCCAGACATCTAAGGCCTTCACATAAGACACTTTGGGAAGTTCAGCGGCAAGAGTCGTACATTCAGATGCCAAGCTGAGCACCGAGAAAATACCTACGGAAAGAAAAACAATATGTTGACTTAAGAAAACTTACCCTTATTGACACTGGATGTGCTCTTCTTCTCAAACAGACAACACTGAATGATGTTTGGTAACGGTGAACGGGGCTACACAATGTGGTTGGTGTATTTTGCAGCAGGTAGACAAAGTGCACATGCCTTCAGTTAATGAACAAGTTAAATCAAATACTCAGGTAGGGTAGCACAGTTAGTGATGAATTATTAATAATGCATACCTTCATTTTATAAACAGAGAAAGAAAAAAGTGATGCTAAACTGCTTGCTGTGATTTTCCTGCCCCAGAACACCACACACTACACATCCGGGAAATGTTTTTTTCAGAGACTAAACTTAAACATGCATCTAAGTCTAGCCAGATGGAAAAGAAATATATGGTACTTAAGTCAGAACACTCCAAGTCCTTTAAATTGCTCTTGAAGAGCTGCGGTCATCCCAGAAATCTGAACTGCATTGCAGCAGGAACAATTCTTTGAATGACCTGATTACAGGTGTAGTATGCAAACCTTAGTTGAAAGGGAAGGTTTTGCTGAAGAGCAAAGTGTATCAGCACATTAAAAAGTCTGTGTTCGCAATTCACTGTGAAGATGAAAACACTGAGGTGACTGAGGCCATACCATTGTTCCCTGTTCAAGCTTACAGAATCTTATTGTGAAAAAACCCACATTTGCAAAGGCTGTTGAAAGGTCACACTCATTTTCAAACTAGGTTTCAACACGCATTACTCCTTACAAAGGTTTCAAATGTCACCATCAATGCAGGGCTCACATCCCAAGAGACAAAATACAAGTCTGATCTGAAAGAGGCTCCAATGAAATGGAAACAGCAGCATAACCAGCTATGTTTTGAAAAAGCTAACTTCAGAATTTGTTGTCACCTAGGGAAAATCTATTCCAACCTCCCAATTCAGAATGTCCCATTTTGGTTTTGTGAATGCTAATGACAAAAATCTTCTTTAGATAGGAGAGGGCAGCTTCATGAAATGTAATTGATGCCTATAGAAAAATGTTGGCCAAAAGGAGATGCTAATCTAGTCCTAACTGTGTTTGTTATATTTGTCAGATGTGCTATTCAAAGTATGAAATAATTTTCTTCAAATCGATTTTAAGTAACTGAGAAAGTGAAAATCTTAATAAAACTGAAAGTATCTGTATCAGCCTATGAAAGTAGTCAAATCTAGTTGATCATAAATAGCATATTATGGTGCTGCTGTTGCTATTTAAATAGTAATGATTGATACGATACTTTATTTGGTATTAAACTCAAACAGGCAACCTATTAGCTGCTAAAACACTGAAGAGAAAATATAAACTATTGCAGTTATATGATTTCAAAATATAGACTTTTAAAGTATTTTATTTAGAAATGCATAATATTAACTTATGATTGCAAAGCCGAATTTTTTTATGCATGGGGATAATAGAAAACAGTCAGATGTGTGATATCCAATCAGAATGACATGGCATATAGTAAACAAATAAACCTCAGTGTCCACTCTGGCTTATTTTCTGGGTACCTGAAATATTCAAGTATAACATGCCCATTAGGATAGAAAGTGAGCATAGAATAGTCTCCTGTTTTCCTAATTTATTCTTACTCACAAATATCAGCTGTCTTGGGCTGAACATTAAATACGAATAATGTTGAACTGCAATAACAAGTATAAATAAGGCTGTATTGCATCTTAATATAAAAAGAACACTTTTGCCCATGCCCAGATTTCTGTTCATTCCTTAACAGTGTAATGTATCATGTATCACTACCAAAAGGCAGCTTCTACTCTAACCATGAATTACCAAATTCACCAATGACATGGAGTGGTTCAACATCTGGGATATTGTAATTTTTTCCTACTTTAAAAGTCTTTATTATCTTAATATATGAGTAATATTATCATGTCTGGTGCTGAAAACAATTGCACAACTACTTCATAGAGCTTAAAATATTGACCATAACAATCTTGGATTTAATTCTACAAAACTATCTTATAAATTCTATAGCTGACAAAATTTTAATGGACCTTTCATCAATTTGTTCAGTAGGGCAATTCACTTCATGTCACTAACCTCCATTTTCCTGGATTCCTAGGATGAAAAGTTCATTCTCAGAGTCCAAGAAACTTCTAGGTTTTCAAGGTAAAAATAAAGTGAGATAGAAGCATAGAAATATTCTTTTCAGCAATCATTTGCCACCAGATCAAAGTTGACATAGCCTTGCAGACCAGAGTTGTAAATTACAACTTTGGCAGCAGCTGCACTACGTACCTTCCTAACACAGTCCAGAGCCCAAGGCTCCTACTGAGTGAGGAGAATGACTAAATAATCTGCAAGATTAATTATTAAAAAAAAAAAAAAGCAAACAAACCAATTCCCCTTTTTCTTCTCAGGGAGCACTAAAGAGAAGGGACAGAGCTCCTTCCTCTACACCTGCAAAGTGAAAGTTGGCCTTTCTAGGAAATACCTCTGCATTTTGGCACCCCTCTTAATGGCAAAGGTCAGCTTATCGGTAACAGTTAGATCTCAGTCTAAATTATGACTGTACAGAGCTACTATTTTAAAAATACTATTCATGTGGATAACAACAGAAAGTGCCAATCTGGCAAAATACTTCAGCATGTGCTGCCAGATAAATAAATCTCCATTTTTTGAATCCATCAAACTTACTGGCCTCAGCACCATCTCCTGGCAGTGAATTCCACAGGTTAATTATACACTGTATAAAACAGTATTTTATGGTTTATATTACTGCTTTAAAAATGTCTGGCTTCATCTCAATGGTGTTATTGAAAAAAGGTAATATTCTTTCTTCCTTTCCTTATAATTTGATATCTCAAACACATTCTCTTCTCTCATTGAAATTCATAAACTGAAAGACATGCTTGTTTCTATCTTTTGAATTTAAGGCATGCTACATTTTCCCCACAGTTTTTTTTCTTAAGATGTTTTATGGAATGCATTCTTTGTTACTTTTCAAGGTAAGAGATTGTATTTGGTACTGGTTATCAAACTGATATACATTGTGACTCCTTCCCAAGTAACTATTAATATTTTCAAGGGTCAAGAAAAATAAAGCTGACGTATTCTGAAACAGACCCCTAGGAAAAAAAACGCAGTAAATATGATTAAATAGTGATTTTGTTATATTTAATTAGAGTGAGATAGCCAAAATTGACTCAGAGGCCAGTTCTGGTTCTCTAGAATTTTTACAGCTCTTTAGTTTATTTTGCCTGTCATATCGCTAGAGGAGGAAAAGGTATGGTAGATGACCTGAGAAGGGAGCCATGGGGATCAGGCCAGGAGGTATGTGGAGACTTTACTCCCTAATAAAACTCAGCAGGCACCCTTTCTGCTACAGGCGGCTCTTAACACATGGATTTCAGCAACCCACTATCGCAAGACTCTTCTGATCACAGAGGCAGACTGGTAAGGTGATGTGGCATGTCCTGATTCCAAGGGTCTCCAGTGCTTATTGACACATGTTAGGCTGCAGAGGACTCATGTCCTGTGGGGGTGTGGATGTTCAAGTGAGGGTGAGAGGCCTCTGAGAAAAGCCAGGAGCTGAACGAGTTCTGCAACTGCAGCCCTGAGGTCTTGAAAACAGGTGCACTGAACCTCCTGGGAAAAGATTTGGAAAATAAGGGATATGGAGTCGTGGAGGAGTGTGAGGGAGGGGGAAGGAGAGGTCATGGCATGGAGACAGGAATCCAAATAGGAGAAAAGTCAGGATGCAAGAGCCTGGCTGTGGATTTTATTAAGCTCTTGGGGTCAGGTCACCCCAGAGCTGGAGTATCACGTGCAATATAATTAGTCAAGAAAATATTGTTTTGATTAACACTATGTCCTACTATCTCACAATAAATGAAGGGCCCACCTGCTGTGTTGCGCTGAGCAGCATGGAACCATGAGTCTGAAGTGCTCTTATGAACTAAGCCTCTAATGAAATAAAGTCAACCAGGTGACAAGGATGCTAATTATCTTCCAGAAATCATTTTGTTTCTATTAATCTTTTGAAAAATTGTTCCAAGAGGTAGCTCTTTAGAGCCTTACTGACATCCTACTTTCTTACTGATTATTCAAATGTTCAAATTCCTTTAAAGTGCACATTTCCACATCATCACCTGTACATGGATAAGATCAAAATTGATCAGGTTGAGAGGAGCAAAGACAGTATGCTTATCACATAAATGCTGGAAACATTTTCAAGCAAAGTCTCAATGTGGAGGTGGATTTTACAGGACTAGGAATGAGGAGGTTTTAGTGAAAACGATGAGCAGATAATGGAAGTGAAGTTGCTTTCGGTGTCTGGTGTCATGTTGTCAAAGCAACTGTGAATGTCTTAATGGCATTAAGGAGGATTGTGACGCTTTGTGTAAACACAAGTTACCCAGTGGGACTCTTGCAGCACTTGCATCAGGATTGATCCAAAATGACAGCCAGGACAGAACAACAATTAGCAGTGTAGGAGCATAAACACCCATCATGTAAAATCCAACTTGTCTTCTTAAAGTGAAGATTACTTCTACACAAGTGTAATAACCTTTAAAGAAATAAATGCATTAATTTTTAATGTGCTTTGCAGGTCTATATCTTCTAGGCCTTTTTCTATTTAGGTTAAAAGCAAAAGTTCAATGAGTTGATTTTCTTTATATGGGAAAAGACTTCAAAAAAAAAAAAATGTTCAAAACACAGATTTGCCAAGCATGATCAGTATGTGATACTCTGTGCTCTAAAATGCACCCTCCATCTTTTCAAAGCACATCAGTGACAGACAGTCAGTTAAAGTCACTCTCATTTTGATGCTGGCTTCAAGATGTGGTCCAGATAAAACAAATGGGGTCTACCAGTCACACTGGTTTAAGATCAACGGAAAATCCTACTTAGCATTAATTTGTGCGAAACATTAGTGCAGAAAGTTTAGAGATGATCTGAATGTGACTCTAAGTAGAGATTCCCCAGTCCTGAAAGCTGGTACAGATAACTTCTAAAATTGGTACAGACTTCTTAAAAAAAAATCTGAAACACTGTAAATTTTGAAAACAAGGAATACTGCCTCAAATCCTTTAATATAAGGATCTAAAGCACATAAACATTCCAGAAAATTTCATTTAAGATGAATTCAATAAAAAATAAAACTGTGTATACCAGAGGCTTTGCTGGAAATAACATTAGGATGTCTGATAACCTGAAAAAAATTCTGTTCATATTTTAACTCAATTAGAAGAACTGGTATTTTTATGTTAATGTTAGCATTGTAAAAACAACTTCATAAACTATTCTTCGACACAAAAAAGGCATTCCCATTTCACACTACAACAATTTCAAAATTCAGAGCAGTCTATATCTATAAATAAAGTTGGTGTAAGGCTAATTTAGTAGATAGAATCTGTCAAAAATATATCTATTTATCTTCTATATTTTAGCAATTAAGTGCCATAGAATGATAAGTCATCTTAAAAGTTCCATTTGAGCATACAATAACCAAAACAACAAAACAATGAAACATCATTTGTACAAGCAAAACTGCATCCTGAATACCTGACAAAATCTTTAACTGAATTAATGTTAACGATATGTGCAAAATCTGCTTTTTAAAATACCTTCAGTATAAGAAATTACAGCAAACCAAACAACTACTGATTACTGAAAACACTCTTTAAACATACTCCATAGTACTAAAACATTCCATTCACATTAATTAAGTATTCCAGTCTTGATTATGAGATGAACAAGGATGGTCTTAATTTTTAAACAAAAAGGATATAATTACAAAAACTTTTAAAAATTGCATGTTGTCACTCCATCAACTCTGATGGTTCTCTAATGTTCCTTCTATGCTGTTCGTCACATACATGCACACAAATGTGACCGTTTTACTGAGCACTTTGTGCAGCGACATTTCAACTTCTGCTCATGAGGTGCTGAAACTTGAGAGAACATACTAATTTTTTTTCCTGTTTAATTCTAAAATGTAGAATTCTTAGATTTTACTTTAAGGTTCCTAAATATTGATAAAATATATAAAGATTTCTTATATGTTTAATTTTGGTTTTAGGGCAAAACTCAAAATGATCATGATAACTTCAATAATAATATAATAATCATGAGTATTTCCTTTTTCCCTCAAATAGAATGTAAGTCTATTTTTCCATTTGCATGAATTTTATTTAGGAATTGCAAGATCCATCCCTTAATTTTTTTCCCTACTTTATAGCTTATTTTTTGAGTAAATTCATTGTCTAATTAAGAATAAAATATTTTTCTCACTGCTAAGTGTGCTTCTACCATATCCTACCTTAGATTTTAATGCAGTCACTGCCAGTTGTTCATTATACATTCACAGATTCAGAATTTTCCCAAGGACAGCTGATTTCATATTATTTGCTAATGGTAAATCACCTGAGATACTGAACTGCATAGTTAGTTAAGAACTCATTAACTTTGCAGTTAAAAAATAAATCTCATTTCGATTGTTATTACTCTTTTCAAGTTAAATTCCTCAACTCTGAGATCTACTAAGGTTATTTGAGATCTCTTCAGGGCCTAGCTGGATGCAAATAATAGACCTTAGACTTCAGCTCTATAGTCAACAAGAAACATGCAGAGGACACTCAGAAGCTGCAGCCATCCTGGTTGAATTTTAGTGGGAGATTTGCTCATTTGATGGAAGAACTCTGACTGAAATACACCCTTCTGATTTCTGTTTTTGTGGAAAGCCTTGCAGTTGCCACAGTATGCGAGTAGTTTGGATATACTTATAGGCAGGAATCAATCAAGGTAGAAAATATAAATCACTAGAAGCCTAAGTCCAGAAACCATTGGATAAATTTGTGCCCGATCTCAGAAAATAATCATAGGATTGAATAAATACAGGGCTAAGGATTTCAAGCAGCTTTCTGTAATGACAGACTTTCCAGAACACTTAGAGAAAAGAAGAACCTGCAGGATGAACCATTTGAAGTTACTCTAATACTATCCACTTCAGAATTAAAAGTTGGACTGGAAAACAAAAATTACTCTAATTTGCTGCAACTGACGTAATACTATGTGAACATCCCATCAGAAAAGTTAGGCATTTACAAGCATAAAATGGTGTTAGGACTCTTAAAAAAACAGAACAGAAGACAAGTTAGCAAAATGAACAAAATCATTTAATCTCATCTTCAGGCTAGGAGTTTCTGTATTTGAATTAATTTACGGCAAATATAGGCAATACTTGCTATTATATGAAGTACTAATTTGTTAAAAGTAAGAGTATTAATCATTAAGCTTAAACAGTAATTGAAGGAAGCTCAAGGCTTTTTACCAAGAAAAACAGTTATATTACCTACCTGTGCCTTTATAATATTTGGTACAATTACCATATTCAATATCCTCTTTTTTAATATCAAACTGAGGCAGAGCAATTTTCTCTAGCTGTACAGGATCTCCAGACTGCCAGATAAACCGTAAGTCATCAGTTGTGTAACCAACTACAAAAACAAAATAATAATAATAATCATTTAAAGAACTGTTTCAGTTGGAGTAAACTGTAAGAAAATCTAATGTATATGCGTCTTGTTTCTTTCACTGTTTTTCTTTCTATTTCCTGTTAAAAAAATTAAGTATAAAAATGAAATAATGCACAACTGATTTTTTATGTATGCCCAAATTAGGGCTTGGTAGGTGGAACATTACATTATCACCAATATTACATTGATTAAGAGGTGTTTGTTATAGTGCTTACTGTAAAAGAAGAAAGCAAAACTCTATTCTCTCTCTGTCTGTGAAGCCTCTGGATTCATTCACACTCTACATCAACAAAGGATGAAAAATATATTGAACTTTAATAGCACTCACAAGCCCCAGCAACTTTTAAAGAAGTTAACAACTCAATTGCTGCGTGGAATCTTGGCTGTCGTGTAAAGCAACATTTCTGCTTAGTTTTTCAGATTAAAGGCTCCAACTTACGAAAGCATTGTCGTTCGTGAAATGCTTGACCAGGTATCTAGGTAGATGTGTAGTCCTACTTAAATCAATTCAGAGCCTTCATGATCTGCTGAGTCTGGACAGACTTCAGCACACATCTGAGTCTCTAAATTGTGATATACACAACACCACCAGGCGACAGGCAGTGAAAGTTAAGCTCACAATATTAAAGTATAAAGCAGTATTGATTAATTAGGCACAATCATAATCATGATTTTACACGCTGGTTTTTTTCTACTTTCTGTTTATTAAGGATTAACTTAATTCAAACAGAGATAATGTGTGTTAAAGGGGACCAGAGATGGGGAAACATAAAAAGATGGGAGTCGGAATGCATTGTTTTGCAATTCAAAGCCTCTGAAAAAGTTTAAAGATCCATTGTTTTTCTAGAGGCATTAAACATTTTTTTTAATCTTTGAAAAGCAGTTTTGATTAAAATAGTTAAGCTATTGATAACCTAACTTCTCTATGATTCACAACAATTTAATAAAAATTGAAATGTCTCAGATCTCCACGATGGAAGATAATATAAAAACCTAGTTGTTTAATGTTTCATTCTTAAAATCAGTCTCACTCCTTATAACTTAGAGCAAATCATGAAACTGCCAAGATCCTTTATGTTAACAATTACTGAACAGTGCAAATTTTGTCTATAGGGAACATGTAGAACTGATGATTGTAACTGTAGATATTGCAACAGTTCAGTTAAAAACAGTGGCCTATTTTGTTTTGGAAATCTAGCAACTAGAAAAAAAGTATTGATTTGAAAATAGTTTAAGTAGAATAAAACTGCCAATGGCTCACAGGGAAAGCAAGCCCACTGTTGGAACTGGAGAGACAGACTGGATGCCATGGGTACCATTCTTACTTTAAGTGACAATCAAATATAAGGTAGAAGAAATTTTAGTGCACGCTCTTTTTCTAAATGAGAAAATTCCCCCTGAATTTCAATGTCATCAGTTTAGCATGGAGAAAGACAACATAGTTGTTTAAATAAAGTTTTTGAGAATTTTTTATGAGTAGTTCTTCCTTGAACAGTTATACCTTGCAATGCTTGTAAAGCAACTCAGACTGAGAAAGCTTGTGCAAACTTCTATTAATATTACTGTTTAATTCCAGTTTAACCCCAAACTCATTTGAGTACCATAAGAGTTTACTTCAGCTAATGTATATACATATGTAGTGATGGGCAAAACTACTGTGGGCATCCTACAATTCTTCAGGCAAATGTTGGCAATCAAAAACTAGATTGTAAAGCTTCAATATCATCATTATTATTATTACCCTTGTCTACACCGGAATGCTCTGTTCATCTTTGGTTAACCTTGCTCTTTATTCACTTTTGTCTTCCCTTCCCTAACCTCATATTCCTCAACTGACCTGGTGGAATAACAACTGAACAAAGTTTTTGTATTATATCAGGAAAGGGCTGGAGCAAGCCACTTTCCTTCTTTCTGCTTCAAACTTGTCCTTACTCAGCAAAACAGTCTGCAATGAAAGCAAGATCACCAGGGGCTGATGTATAGGGAAAAAAAGGTGTACTGGAGTAGGAACCCTTGTTTTTGAGGAAGCAGAAAAGAAGATTGGCAGCAACTTTCAGCATGGCATTCAAAGATGAGACCTGGCTGCCCCTTCAAAAGATCAAATCACTTAAGACACCAGGGAAGGCCTGGTAAGGGAAAGATACCTGACTACATCCACGACACATCTTGAAATCACTTTCAAAAGTTTTGATATTAAATGCTCTCAATCTATTGGTATCAAACACTTTTCCTTTCTTACCATATCAAAAGACATTCTACAACACTGTGCATCATCAATGCAAGGCAGTAAATCGAACTACAACAACCTACAAAGCAGCACAGGTTGTGGAACTTAAAACAAATTGGGGAAACCATGGATTCTTTTTTCCAAATTATAAATGTTTCCATTTTGCTAAGTTTATTGTAAATGTTTGCATAAAAGTAATCAGTTGCCATTGCATTTCTAAGCAAAAGGTAAAAACAGAGTGCATGGTGCCATAAACATAAGAAATATTTTAGATAGGGAAATGTATGTTAGTGAGAACCAGTGAATATTAATTTCAAGACTCATTAAAAATGTTGACATAAACAATAATGAATTGTTAATTTTTTGTTTGATTCTTGAGTATGCCTGGAAGGTAACTGTTTTATGCACAGACTGATCTACATACAACTTTCCAATTGCATCTTGCAGCGCTGTGTATCCATAGGAAACAAGGTCAAGTCCAAAGGGCATGACAGAGTAATAGACAATCTGAAAATACAGAAATGGAATTTAAATAATAGTGTGAGCTGCCATGTAAACAGTAGACTGCAATAAGAAAAAAATCACAAGTATTTAATTTTCAGTTTATAAAATAGTAGAAAAAATACTTAAAAGTTAAAATAAGTAGCAGTTTGAAATTGAGCTATCTCTAGCAGACTGAGAATAAAATTTTATAAAGAGTTTTAAACGAATAGTAGTTCCCAAATTAAAGACCTACTAATACATGACAAAATATTTGTAGGTCATAAGAATAACCAAACCAAAGGTTTGTACAGAACAGTGTCCTGGCTCCAGTAGAGGCTGATGGCAGACTCCTGAAGAAGAATATGAGACTACAGCAATCAGGAAATTATATTTCACCAGATATTCAGCACCCCCCTCCCCTGCACCTTGCACCTCAAGGACATGCTAAACCAGAAGTGATGCTTCAGTATTTAAGGAACCTTGACAGATTTTTTTCCTTCCAATAAGGTGCTTTGCTTCTGGTTGCTTTTTAGAGTCCATGCAAGCTTTAATCATGCACAGCACCCTGCAGCAAGGAATACCACAGCTAAGCAGCACACACTTTAATTGTCTCCTTTTGTCTATCTAGAGCCTGTCTCATAGTTCTTTTACTAGAAAAGAAGGTGAAAAATCAATGTTCATCTATTATGTCTGTGCCATTCATGATTTAAAGACCTCTATGCCACCGCCTTAAATATCTTGTTTTTTCCACTGTGAAGTTTCTGCCTTGCTTAGCTTTTCTTTATAAAGGATGCTGATCTGTACTTGTGAACAAGCTTGCCTCCCTTCTTGCAGTGGGAGGACCAGAACTGCACCTTGTACTCAAGATGCAAGTGTAGCATGAGTTTATACAATTGTGTGCTATTCTCTTTAATCCCCAATACTTCTTAGAATGAAATTCACTTTCTCAACCAGTGCTGAGACCCTAGCTGACATTTTCAGAGAACTAGACATTATTGCTCAAAGTTCATCTTCTTAACTGGTAATAATCACCAGTTATTTACATAATTTAGGTAAAGTTAAAATATTTTTTCCCAAGTGAAAAATTTCAGTCATTTACTTTGAATTGAATCTCATACTTTGTTGCCTAGTCATCAGATTTACTTGCAATATTCACTGCTGTCTCTTATCTTTGCTATCCTGAATATTTTGGCATCATCAAAGACACCTACCAATTTACAGTTCACCTCTTTATCCCGGTGATTTATGCTGAACAGCATGGGTCCCAGAAAAGATTTTTTTGCAGGACTGTACTGCTTACTTCCCATCATGTGTGAAAACTGGCTGCTCATTCCTACATTGCTTCCTAATCCTAAACGAGTTATGCAGGCAAGAGCTTTCATTCGCATGCATTTTGTCATTCATATGTTTTGATAACTGGAGAGTTTTTCATTTATACGTGATAATTTCTGTGTAAACTAAAAATACAAGGCATAGCAATTACATACTTTATACTTCTAAAAAAATAAAATCTCAGTAGAATGTGACCACTGTGCCTCAAAAAATTAATCTTACCTGCATACATATAATTTATGAGCATACTTTATTATTAAAATCAATAGAATATTTTTAGAGGTTGACATCAATTTCAAACTTTGTTGAATATGGTTTTACTATTTGGAAGATTTCAGAGAATTTTTTCCATCAGAAACACTTCTCTTAGTATTCACTTAATATTCACTATTCGCTAATCTAACCTGTTCACTGAAATAAGCTCATTGATGAATAGCTGTAATCTGAAAAAATATTTGAAAAAGAAATCAATGATTGATTTAATGTTTGCTATTTCTAATGCGAAATTTCTTTCATAGCTGAAAGTGATTTTATATTTTGAAACTTTAATTTCTACAGATTTTAAAACATGCTACATAATCAATAGAAATCAGAATCAGGACCTCCAGAGTGAGCCAAATGGAATTGAGTTTTCACATTCTGATTTGGAATGGGTAAAAAAGAACCCAGACTCTCCCATCGTTTTTCCAGGCACTACTGCTCCAGCTTCACGTGAGTGGTTCAGAAGTGGTTCCCTCAGTACCTCTTTAACGGTAAAGTTGCAGTATATTTGGGTAATCCTTCATCAGGGCAATATGTTCATTCATACCAGAAGAAAATTCACTCACTGCTAGGAGATTGAGCCTAATCTCTACAAATCATTGTCTATAAACTCTCTGGTGTCTGTAATTCACCATAAGATCCTTTTTAATCAACCAGTTTGCTATTTTCAGTAGATAATTATTTTTATGTCATGGTGTATGCCTTTGATAAAAAAAGTCAAACCACAAAAAAGTACACATTAATTACAATGACATTAAACAATAATTTGGGGTCTTCTGAAAAAATCTATACCCGGTAAGGCATAGAAATTAATCAGAATTATGTATAGGACTTTTACAAAACGTTTAGACTGACAGGTTTTGTAATTTCTGCCTTTCCCTATATCATTAGTAAATAATCAACATTTTCTTCAGTTCAGGTAGAAGTTCAAGTGGTGTGGAAATTATACTGTTTAGCTGAATGTTTAATTCATATATTTTATCCAATTCATTATGCATCCAGAAATTTAGGCAATTATCGAAAGGGCTTCAATGTTGTTTCCAATAACAGTAGTTTACTTAATGTGTTAGTCTAACATGACATAAAAATCTACCTGCACTTCAAACTCCTAGTACTTGTTGTACTATCACCTTACACATTTTAAAGCATCTTCATTGGATTTCTTTGCACACATTTAATTTATAGTACTACTGTTTGCAAATTTTCATATAAATTTAAATATTAGCCATAAAATGTATTACGTTACTAAGTCTAACACAGCATATATTTTTCTTATCAAGTCTTTTTTTTTTTTAAAGAGTAAAATATATCAAAAAATACCTCATGCTGACTAGGACATCTCCATCCCGAAATATAAAAAGAAGGATATTTTCTTGTGTCACATCATGAAAGTTAGCATTCTTTTCATTTGCAAAGAATAAGTCTGGCTTCCAAAGACATTTAAACATTGTTGGGTCCACTGTCAGCGTGTCTGAACCTCTCCAGTCATTGGGCAGTTTGAGTCTGGGGTCATTCCACTTCTGTCTTAGAAAGATGTTGACTCTATAATCCTGATGGGAAGAATACATAAATATTAGATGAAGCAAAAGTCTAGCTAAAAATCCATAGAGAAAGAAAACCATCATCAGACTCTGAAGAGAAAAGCAATTTATGCCTTGATTTTTCTGTCACAAAGATAGCAATCACTATTCAAATGACATTAAGATGTGCTAAATTTAATAGACTTTATGACAAATAGGTAGATAATGCCTCATTCATGTTCTGAATATAGTACTTTTCTTTAAGAAAAGGACCAAATTGTGTCTCCCAGAATTATTCTTGCATTCCCTTGATAGTGTACCCCTGTAACATTGCTTCTGTTAAGATATCCTGTGAGTGTAAATTCCAGTTGTTCTCCATTTGTCTAAGTGGCACACTGATGGCAAAATATCACACTCTAAAAGCAGAAAACAGACCAAGTAGATAATAGATTTTACACTACACACCCAGAATACTATCTCAGACCTTATAACAGTGATTTAGATCTGTTTTGGTAACTGAGGAAAACAGATGCCATCTTGCAATCCAAGTATGATGTAGCTTATATGAAAGCAGAAACAGAATAGGGATCAAAGAGACAAAACCAAGACTTTACACACAAGAGGAAACTTCCCTCTGAATTCAGCAGGACTCTTGCTCAAGGATGGACAGTAGCAGAGCCATGCTCAATGAGAGCCTAATTTTGCCTTCAGGAATTAATGAGCATGTGTCTCACAGCAAAATGATATCTGCATGTATTCTATCCTCAGTGAAATCTGTGTGCATCTAAAGGAAAAATCTGACCCAGTATGTCAGTTATGATTTTTCAGTCTTTCTTCTAAGTCTTTTTGATTTTTAGAATTACATTTAATCCAACATCTTTTTTACATATATGTAAACTAGGCAGATCACATACAGTAAAATAATATAGGTATTGTTGAAATAAAGTAAAAAAAAACCCAAAACAACAAAATAAACCAAAATTCTATATGTTAGACAATAAACTCCAGTCTTTATAATTGTCTTCTGTGGCGTGCTTTGTTTTTTCATAATTGTCTATTGGGAACAAAGTATCCTGAGATAAGGGCTGTGCCTTTTAGGGCAGTGAAAACATTGATACTGCTTTACAATTATAGCAAATTTCTAGAAATCTGTGAGTGAAGATTCTCAACATATTTTTTGTTAGTCAATATATTCTGCATAACAAACTAATTTTATAAAAGTAGTTTACTTTACACATTTA
Organism: Tapera naevia; assembly: GCA_033556795.1. Classification (NCBI taxonomy): domain Eukaryota; kingdom Metazoa; phylum Chordata; class Aves; order Cuculiformes; family Neomorphidae; genus Tapera; species Tapera naevia. Next base: position 1,401,327 of record JAUMJJ010000172.1, on the reverse strand, counting down.
TGGCCTCTTATACACTTTTCTGTCAATACAATGTGAGTTGCCTTCTACTTTACTTACTATACCGTATAAATTTACTGTCCAAAACACGCACCATGTTGAAACAGTTTTGCTAACTCCAACAGGAAGGAGCTGCTCGGCTAAGACCTCATGCAGTCAATACACCCTGTTAATTGGAATGCAGTGCCCACTATCCCATGTCCATTTGCCAGATCAGCCGAGGATTTAATTTATTACACTATACTGCATAGTATTTTTCCTTACTGCATTGCAATGAAAAGCAAAGCATCAAAACTAAGCAGAGAGAACTGAGGTAACATTAATTAATAATCTTAGTTCCGAGACATACGTTACTTCTTGACAGTCCGTTTTTGAAAAAAATATGCATAGCCTGACTCTTATTTATACAAAGACCTATATTATCTTGTCAAAGTAAAGAAGAAGTATAAAATAATAGTTGATATGAAGTGACGTTGTACTGGAAGTCTCTCATAAAGAAGCTTCAGAACAGAAGGGAATTCAGGTCATTATCTCACAAAGCATCTTTTTGATCATACCTACATAACTGAGTATTTACTTTACTTGCTTCTTGCTGAAGTTCCTATTCCATAGGCACTTCTTGTCTCAGTGAAAACAAGATCCCATAAACCTAAAGGTTTTAGATAGGTTCAAACCTACCTAAATCACTAGGAACTTGTAACAGGGTGTAGCTAGAGGGGAAGGCCACCAACATACCCCAGTGTGTGCTCTACTGAAGAAGTGGTCTGCATGAAGCACATGGTCTTCCTACTATACATTTTACAAACATTCTTTGAATATTGTAGAATGATAGGCATTTTATAATAAAGGAGAGTTAAATAGCAATTAAAAAGCCTGAGACAACGTGGAGGTGGAAGAGATATTAATCAGCATTAAACCTAGGAGGACCTGGCAGGTAAAAAGAACAACAAAATTATTCTACAGGGCTCTTCTTTCCCATGAAACTCCAACAGAGTGGAAGTTGTTTTCAGGGAGGTTGAAAGGGGAGGCATTCTAGGAAATATTTCAAATGCAACCTACTAAACAGTGGGCATGTTGCCAGAAAAACTCCTTAGGCCAGAAACTAGTCATAGCCAATGCATCTCTTTCTGCAAACTGAAGCACACAGAAGTTCATGAAAGGTTTTTTCTATATGAACTGCACTCATACAAAGAAAGGATAGTAACAGTCTGTTAATAAAATATAAAAAGGCATTTTTAAGATTAAAATAATGAAACTGAATTTTCCTTTATATACCTAAACATTAAAAAGACCTTTCTGGAAGATTTTAAAATAAAAGAGAAGGAGGAAGTTGTGTTTTGCCATTTGAATCAGCAAAGAAATGTTATACTGTAAGCAGAAAGCCAGATCATAAGCACAGCTAAAATATTACAGCCCTACCGGTATTTATACCAGAAAGGATCTATACTGAGGAATCCTTGACCGGTCATCCAGCCTATAACACTTTCTAAATGGGACATAATCATCATATTATCTTACAAATCGGTAGTCCAAAAAAAAGCACCTGCAATATCAGAAGCAGAGTGGATCCTAGAAAAGTAGTCTAAAGAGCTAGAAGAAAACAAGTTACAGAATGCAAGAGATAAAGGGAGCTTACTGGAAGGCAGCAGCTCTGCTATAAGCTCTTCTCCATCTTAGCTTTACAAATTCTTAATTACTCTGCAGTTAACTAACTTTTTATTCATTTTTTCCAGGTAACTTGTTTGATACATATATGAGAATGTTGCAATTCTCTCGAGTATTCAACAACACAACATGAACACTACCCTTTCTAGACCCAGAGCAAACATTTACCCTTCAGTTCCTTCACAAGGGTTTGATTAAAGCAATACAGGCTTCTGTGCACAGCAGCCACACTATGTGTCCTATTTTGCTTCAAATCAATATTACTTCAAACCTGTCAATGGTGTTGTATAAATAAATTCCCCTCTCTCTTTAAACTAGGTAGACTCTACCTCAGTGGGAGGTAATCTCTACACTTTTTCATTGAAGATGATCTAACTGCATAGCTAAGAATGCAATCATCATGAGTCCAGAAGGATAAGCGTAAAATAATTAAAAATATTTTTGTGGGATTCCTGAAATATGTGAGGAACCATCAGAACCAGCCACCATGAAACTGTGGGAGCCTGTTAGAAGTTCCAGACATAAAGCTGAGAGTTGGCTGCTTCAGAGAGGAGTCTAAGAGTAGGATATAGGAAATTTTGTTGAAGATCTTTCATTCTGCATCTCTTTTAACATCCTTCTGAAGGAACGTTCAGCATGCCTAGTGGCCTTTTCTCACTGGTACTCTACACTTTTGTTTCTTGAGTCTTCTACCACCACGTCATTTCCAATTGCCTAGCACCAATAGTTATTTTTCCCCCACCCTTCCATCACTCAAAAGAAGGAATCATCTCTTTAACATGGCTAAAATAGGATGCTTTACTCCCACATAGAGTTTGTGAAACCCTATGAATTCATCTATTACAGCCAGAAGTGGCTACAAAGCCAAGAATCATCACAATAATTCATTGAGTTAAATACTTATAAATACATTATTTCACAGCGTTTGATATCAGTAATGATATCACTCTGAGCAGTTTAGTAGCCTCTGGTAATTTCAGAGACGGTCAAGAAACAAATATTCCTCACAATTCACAGCAATGGTTGAGACAGTACAGATGCAGACAGCCACTCTTTTCTCCAACATTGAGGAATCTTTTTCAGCAGTTCTGTTACTGCCTGCAATGGTCTTTCCTTTCTGAACTCAAGAGGTCTCTTTGGTCTTTCACAGAATTGGTGCCTCAGCTCCCGGAAACACTTTCCCCTATGATTCTAGAGGTGTAAGATTTTTCTTAGTCCAAGGTGCACCGTCTGGTGCATTTCCAGACCACTTGAAGACAAGTACCAGGTTATCCCCAAGACAGCAGCAGCTCCTGAATGTCCAGGGGACACAATGCTCACTGCAGCAGGAAGAGTTTTCCAAGCGATATATGGAAGAACAAATAGACCTTTTATTTTGTCGTTGTTTCCTGTGATACGATATGACAAACAAGAAGTAATCCTAACATCACATAACCATGCCTAGCTATCACGGTGATTGGCTGGACACAGAAATCTAAATAAAAGCATAAATTAAAGTAAGAATGGTGCCTGAAGTTCTGAAATTTGGAGGACAGCATGAATTATCTTACAGAACACCCTAGGTAATATGCGAGTGACCATATCAGGAATTCACAGACAGGCATACATGCATTGCTGTACAGAGTATGCTTAATTTTTTACAGGGAAGCATACCCTTTACATTCACATTTTGTTACTATTTGGATCTGGGTGAATTGTAAAAAAGCCTCTGTAAATGTCACTCTCTAAAGCATGCAATAAATTTCAGAAACTTGAAAGGGCCATCTGGCCTAATATACATGCCAACATAGACACTTATCTCACTCCCACTTTCCTGCTCTTCCTCCCTGTCCCTTCTTAAACTTCAGTCCCCTTTCTGTTTTCAGAAATAAATCTCAAGGTATCTTCAGCATACTTCCATCCCTTGTTTTAATATCATTTCCCACTAATGCCATTACTTGAATTACTATCATTACAATCAAATCTGAATCTTTATCCTTTCCTAGTTAAGGAAACAGAAATTTTTGGCCAGGCTGTACAAAATCTGTTTCAACCATGACATATGTTTAACTTTGAGTGGTTCTGCATTCTGAAATGTGATGTATCATGGAAGCTGATTCTGAATTGTGAGTACATAATCCCACTGACAGCAAAAGGTGTTTTATTATTTGTTAGCTACACTATGATTTGTTGTTTCTATGCTGAGTAAGAATGCTACCTTAGTCACAATACTGAAAAAAGTAGACTGATTTGGGGAACTGCCTCAACACTTTAGATGCAGCAGATAAAAGAAGTTATTTCTAAATGGGATGCTCAAGAAGAACCTCAGAACTCCCATGCTGAGTGCATGCACTGGCTGTGGCTTCTGATGTACTGGCAAAACATGGTGTACTTCCCTCTTCTTTACACAAAAATAAACCCCTGATTAGTTTAGAATACCTTCAAAAATTAAATGTAATATTTTTGGCAATATTTTTGACACTATTTTTTGGAAATACCATTGCAAAAATGATCTTCAAGTCCCTAAATATTGGAAAGGGCTTTTTTTGAAATGACTTCTTATTTTGAAATAGATTTCTTTACCTTAAGAAATGAAAAAGTAAAAATTGTAAAGAGGATTATTTGGTGCTATTAGTGACAAGTTGAAATTTTCTGACTGAACTTGAAACACATTTTTAGAATCTTCAATCAGTTAATGTCTCTCACACAGTAAATAAATAGGAGTAAGAGTATAGCCATTGATGGTCTATGCCTTTACTTGTCTTCCTTCTATTCCTCTACTCCTCAGACCCACATAAAACAGAGAACGTGCATGTTTCAGCCTTATGCATGTATGTTCTTTTTCTCTCATATACAGTCCTAGTAATACCCCAAGAAACCTATATATTAACTCTCAGTGAAACTACTTAATTCTACTACTTAATTCTTCCTCTAAACTTACAGAAATATGTATACTGTCTGCATCTTAGAAACTATTGGCTACCTTTCATGTGCATCAGATTCTAAAAGTTATAAAAATCAGTAGACAAATATAGATTAACAGGTTTATGGCATAAAGCACAGTCAACCTCTCACTAACCCCATTAACTCAATCCTCAGTGTCCATATAACAATCATTTCTACTTTCTAGTTCATAATCATCAGTCCAAAATTTTATTTAATAAGGAAATCTTCATGTGTGCCAAATTAATTTCATTTCATTCTTACCATAGTTGTCTCTTGAATTGACCCGAAGCTGTTAATGAAGATGTTGACTGCAACATCAACTGGAATTCCTTAAAAAAAAAAAAAAAGTTTTCTACTGAATTGCACAATCCAGTAAACGTAAGTTATCCATCTTTTAAAGCTCTTTCGTACTGGTATCACAATGTGAATTTTTTTTGTAGGGTCATACAACTTCATCTTTTCAAGCCACTATATACACAGTTTCCAAAAGCTATGGTTTAATCTATTCCCATTGAAAGCCAATAGACATCACAAAACCTCTTTTCAACCTAGTGATAGGAATGCAGAATAAAAAATCCGTAGTCCAGAATGCTAAGCTTAAAGCGTTTCACAGATCATAAATGTGAATAATTTTCTAATTCCATGATTTTCTGTTATCACAGAACATGCAACCCAGTATTACTTTTGCACACAGCATAACTGATAGAGGCAATTCACATTTCTAGCAGTGGGCACTTTTAACTGTCAAGATCATAATGATGATCTATAAACCCAAATTATCTGTTCACGATTTATGATGAGACATTTACTTACATTGTAAGAGGATATTTCTTTTTGCAAGTCTAGTAAATAACTGTAAAACATGAATACAAGTAGGTAAAGATTGTTACATGTGCCTTTCACAGCTATCTAGCTTTGGTACAAGAGAGCTGGAAAGCTGCTCCATTTTACAATGGTCACCAATTTGTCAAGAAAAAATTCTAGAAGCCAGCAGCTGTAAAGATATTAAGAAGGCCTGGATTTTTTCCTCTTTTCTACACACTGGATTCCTGTAGTTGAAGAGGGATGGTGTGACAGCTGCTACATCTGCCCTCTGTCACCCTGTGGGAACTGATTGGCAGTCATTTAATCTGGTGTTAACAGAGAATTTTCATCAAGCAGGGCGAAGTGAACTGAGGTTTTGAGAACTAATTATGGTCCATCGATTGTGTTTAGCACCTATATATTGAGAGTGTCAGTATGTACACTAGATGCATGTATCTGATCTCATTTACATCACTAGAAGTACTTAATTCAGTGAGTTTCTTCCTATTTTCGGAAAAAAAAAAGGAGCTGTAAGAGTATATCAAGACTATTTTTAGAGTGACAGAATACAATATAAAATAATATATACCTCATCTAATAGCTTGCTTGACTGCCTAAAATATCTTAGTGTACATTAACATAACTTCAAACTCATTCTCTTGGTTCACCAGAAAATCACTAGGATGAAATTTCACTTTTTTTCAGTTAAACCAGTTTGTTATTTTTTTAAATGAGACCAGTTAACTAAATGTGATGTTTTTGGTTATGCAATAAGCGTAATACTTTATTTAGTGCCTGATGCATGTGACAGATCATCTACCACATCACTAGTAGCCAAGACAGTACAATCTCCTCCAGATTTGAATAGGAAGTGCCGTCCAAGAAAATCACTCATGCGTGAGGAACGTTTTAACATGGGCAAAACACTTGTCAGAAAATGTTCCTTTTCTTCCGCCTCCCTGTGAGTTAACATTACGTGTTCTCCCTTTTCTGTCTGCCTTCATTCTTACCAGAATGCCAGCAGGCTTATCAAAAATAAAAAGAAATCTGCAACATGCTTTGTGATTACAAGCTGATCATGCTGAAGAACAGGTAGAGCAGAGGCTGGACTGTTATTTTTTGTGACAAGGCTCAGTACTAAAAACAGATAAATACGATTCTGAAGAGAATCAGAAAGAAGCAGGACACTTGCTGACAACTGAGTTTAACATATTTATAAAAGTTAAACAGAACATCTGAAATTTTCTGTTTTTAAATGCAAAATAAAGATTATAGATATCCAAATTTCTCATACTATTGAAATACATGTTAAAATATCTCTTAATGTGCATCTAATTAAACGTAAGCTCTCAAATGAAAGAACTGATTTATATAAACTGCAGTGTCTGTAGTGTAATAAAACTGTCTTTTTCCTATAAGGAGATGGTCTAATTCCTGGAAAGTGTAACTTATGGTTCTATGAGTTATTAGAGGTTTTTGCAGAGAATACATATTTCAACCTTTTCTGCATACGTCAGGAAATCACAATTGCCTACATGGAAGATTCCTAAAATATTTGACTACCAGGGAGACATTTTAAAGTCAGAGAATGTGTTTAAATTCAATACCTAGGTGTATTATTAACATACTTTTAAAGGATGCAATAACTGTATGGTTTCTGAATAGTGATACTGCTGATACCAATTTTTGCAAAGTCATCTTAAAGGATGTCTATAGAGAATTTTGATCCTTTAAAATACTTTAAAGTAATGATACTACTGAAGACTAACTAAAATATAGGGATATAAAGATATTTTTAAAACGTATCCTATAAAATCAAATTGTATTTAAAAAAAAATTCATGTTATTATTAGCAGTAATAACAATAATGCCTCAGAGACTATTATAATGAAATCCTATCACATTACCTTTCAGCTCAAAAGGCTAAACACCGTCTGCAGTTTCACACTATCTAGTGAAATTTCCATTAAAATAAAAAAAATTGAAATTTAGGTTGCGAATATTATCTGAATATAAATTTTCTATTTGTGAAAAGAGCAAAAATTAAATTCCAAAGATTTTAAAAATAGTTGAAATATCTGACAAACCTTTGAAATTAGGCCTTATCCTGGGATCATAACTGAGCAGTAGCCTATTCAAGATATTGCTGGTAGAATTGACTGGTACTCTTGCAAGGTCTTCAGCTGACTGCTGGCTGTAAAAAAAAAAGTGCATTATTTACTATTAAGACAGAAACAACTAACTATGTGCTTAAACTTAAGTAATTTTAAAGTCATGCCAGAAATGCCATTTCATGAGAAAAACATGTGCATTATTTTTAGGTTGCACACTATGCAGTCTTCTTTTCATTGTGATGTTACAGTATTTTTCAAGAAAGTACAACAAACATGAAATCTCTCCAGTATACTTCTAACTGTAAGCTTGGATGTAGATAAATCCCATTTCACTAACTGACCCCTTCCCTAGTAACACAAATATCTAGAGCGACATGATTTCTTCAGCAGTAGAAAGCAGCCACCTGAACTATTTTTAGTGACTGTCAGATAAGGAACGTAAGTAAACTGACAGCCACTTCGTAGGTGCCAAACCATGCGGTGGCTTTTGGCAGTCTCCTGCTCTTGCATGCCAGTGCCAGCTACTCCACTCAGAGCTGGAGCCATTGCATAATCTCCTTGTCAAGTGCTAATAAAAACTTTGTTATGGAAAACAAGGCCTTGGACTCTCCTATCCTTTTGTACGGGAAGTTTAAATATCCCCATTTACCTTGCTGTCATTGTGTTGGGTGTTAATCTAAAACCACTGATAAAATTAAAAATAATCTGTGGCAGGTAAATGTAGCTACAAGATTAACATGAAATTGAGTGCAATAAGAAGAAATGAGGCTGCACCACTCCCCAACCCATCTACTGCACACATCTAGTGGGCTGAGAATGTCACAAAAATGAATTTATATGTTGTTTGTAGAACCCATTCAGTGATGTTTTCCAATTTTGAATCCTGTCTTCTAAGCACTTTTCCATCCATTTTATGAAGACTACTTTGTTTATTTTCTGTTATTATAATTTTGCAACCAAGACAAACACCCTACAGAGGCATGTCATTTACATCAACACTTACCTCTAGCAAATGGATGAATATATTTTTGAAAATTATTCAGGTTTTTTTTCTAAATACTTTCTGTAATCAGTATCAGCTGCTGTTTCCTCCTTTACCCTGCATAATCACTTTTTTTCATTATTCCTTCTGTTATCAATGTCAGCTTGACAGACCTGTGGGGTAGTCTTTATAACATCTTGGTTCACTGCTAGTTTTCTTCTCATCCTTCAGTTTCCTTCATGTCTCCTGGGACTTCTAGATTATTCAAACATTTATTGAAGAAAACACTAACTCTCCTAAAGGCTTTTGCCCAGTTTTTTTTTAAAAAACACATGATTGTATCAAACTTCTTGATTTTTAACATGTCCAGTTATAGTAGCTCCTGTTCAGTGTCTTCCTTCATGACTAGGGGGTAATTAATCATTTAATTAATGAATAACTGTCACCATTGCATGACTTCACTATTGACACACCACAATGAATTTTCACACTATTATGCTGAGAGACTGCTGTAATGGATGGATACCCACAGTCATGAACTTAACCAACTTTTGTGTGGATAAATTATGAGTTAGCAATTTACATATATATATATTTAAAGATATAAGTAGTAATTACCTGATAATGACTTACATGGTATGTAATAAGGGGTGCAAAGTTATAATTTTAATTAATTGGAGTGACTCTGATTGTCACTTGGCCTTACTCTAAAGTAACGTCATTTTCTGAAAGCTAACTGTATGTCTTTCAGACAGTTTCTCTCTAGAAGTGATAAAATGAAACACTGGTATCCAGAAAGGCCAATATTTATAGTTATTCTTCTAGTAACCAAGGCCAAACTTGAGCTAGTGAAAGAAGGCCACACCTTCAGGGACAGATGGACAGGACAGGTGACCCCAAACTGACCAACTGAGAGATCACAAGAGTCTCACTCTCTTCTGCAGTGGCAAATGCCCAGTGAGGACCTCGTTTGTCTGTCTGATTCTTCCTGATTCCAGATCTGTGCATCCCTGAATCCAGTTCCTGAGTTCAGCTCCCTCCTAGCTGTGGATCCACTCCCCCATGTCTGCTCCACAGCATTTGTGGCAGCGTACAGTCATCGAGGGGTTGGGTGGGAGTGTGATCTCAGATATTTGTACATATTTCATTACTGTCTAATTATTTAAATCGTTATTACTATTATTATCATAATTTAATTAAAGCTGTAGCTTTAGTTTCCAATCCGCAAGCTTTTTCCTCTCATTTTCCTCTCCGTTTCCCCTAGAGAGGGGGAGGGTGGAGAAATCTGGGAGCTCAATTGCACAATTTTTAGCTGCCAGGTAGGGGTTAACCATGACAGTTCAAAAACTAGAGATAGGACCAGATCCTAGCCTTTGCAGAACTTTTATGAATAAATTCACTGTTAAAATTGGCTGTTTTAAACCATAAGGGAAACAACAGGAGCATTTGAATAAGATCTGCTGATGTGGTAACTCTTACTATGCCTTCTCAATGAAATTTCATCCCCTCAGATAATATTTAAGAGTTAAAATGCTTACAAATAAAACTATGAAGGAGATCCCTGTTATTAAAAATAAGTCAATCATTGATGATAACATAATTTCATTTTATTCTATCATTGTCTCCTTGATACCCTTTGAGCATTTTATCCTTCAGAAACAAAACAATCAGATATCTGTTTTCCCTACTGTATTCAGGATATTTCTGAAACTAAAGCTGCATATCTGTTGAACTATTTACTTGTATTTCTTTGCTGTCATACAAAAGGAAGAAAAGTTTGCCAATTCAATTACGACAGCAAATAACCACCCAATTCTCCTTGAAATTTCAGACACCTCATCAGTCGCTAGCAGGATTAATACAAATCCTGAAGGATAACCAAAGATTCAGCTACCAAAAGGTGTGTATTCATGAGGACAGCTTAAACTATAACATACAAGATGAGAAAAAAATGTGGAGCAGCTTGATGTACCTGCATTATATAACTCCCAACGCACCTATTGCAAACACACTAAACCTGTTGCCAAATTTGACAACCTCATAGGTGAACTACTTGTTCTATCAGCCCTTATCCAGAGGTAAACGGCCCACTAATAAAACAAGGAATTTTTTTACTTTCAGTAACATGCTAACTTCCACTACTATGCCCTTGTTCAGTGTAAAATAAACTTCTGCTAATTTAATATTTGACTTATTAAATAGCAATAGATGTTCTAACCCCTTCTCCCAGAGTTGTGTTTATGGCTTTTTATATTTGATTTGGATTTTGATCATTATGCGAAGGAATTAGTTTATTTCTGTCATTTTGATATTTGCGTTCAGTTTTCAGTGATGACCTTTACCAATGAATAGGTTGCTATAGAAACATTGTAAACCAACTTTGTATGGTTTTTTATGCAGTTACCACTAACTGGACATAGGAAAATATAACATTAAATGTTAAGATTATTATTTTCCATTTTGTAGAAGGAATAAGCCAGAAAAGAATGTTCATTTAACTATTTAAAAGGCAGGTAAACACTCTGTACACTGTACACTGTATTCTGTCTGACACAAAAAGGTTCATGACATTGCTTCCTTGCAAGTTGCACATCTTAACATCTAAAATACCTACATCAGATGCCTACGGAAATTATATTTATAAAAGTAAGGTCTCAGTTTGACCAATTAATCTAAATAAATCTTTCTAAATCACATATGCCCAGTATTAATGAAACAAAATGAAACCAAACAAAAGCCAATGAACAAGCATGATTTTTTTTTTTAAATTTATGATATGGATATACAAAGAAGTTCATTAAGTAGTGGTGATGGTAATCTGAACCACATAGGATAACATGGACACATAAATTAAATACAAATGCTCATAAAACGCAATGAGGAAAAGAGGAAAAAAGTCTGAGAAATTAAATGAGTGAGCATCAAACAGCAAAAGAAAGCAAAATATAGCTGACAGGTTTATTTGCCTCTTCAAGGAAGAGGAATAAAGCAGTAGTTAAATACAAATATCTGTTCAGGCTGTTTCTTCAAAGGTCAACCGTGAATTAGGCAAAAGAGATTTACTATACTGGGAAGACAGTGATTAGAGGAAGAATGGGTGGCAGCACTGCTTTCTGATAAAGAACATCATGATCACATCTTTCATAAGTTGTTGGGTAGTGTCTTGAACTTATACAAGTGGAACGCACACACATTCATCCCGATTTATATAACAATCTAGAGTAACACAACAGCATTGGCTGTTTTGAGTTGGGAGAATCCGAAGCACAGAGTGTTGGAAATTGCTATCTTTTAAAGGTGACTTTGAATGAAGTGGTTGGAATAGATGTTGGAAAAAAAGCTTTGTTGAGTAGCAGTTGTATTTTCACTCTGATCTTTTAATCATGCTGTCATTGATCTACCATCAGTAAACTGCACTTATGTGACTAAACATCGTCACAAGGACTGGATTTCCTTCAGAGAGCCTTGCTGATCAAAAAGCCTAAATTTCACCTGCAAATAAATAAATCGTATGTGCAGCTTTTGATGAGTTAAGATATTATGTCACTTTCAGAGTGACAGATGAGCAGAATGACTTAACGGTACAGTGTACAGAATGTGTTACATGATTGGAGAAACTGGGACAATGCATGCCACTGAGATATTTAAGTACAGCCGCTACCATCCCTGCTTAATTGGCCATTTTGGAATGAATTCAAGATAGGCAAATGTGTAGACTATATGAGAGAAAAAGAACTTGAGCTGAGATCTCCCTTCCTAAAAGGAGCAGAACTTCAATTTTTCAAAGCTTGTCTAACTCCTATATAACAATCACACCAATTGAGAGACTATTCTTATTCAACCTACAATTTCCACATTTTTGAAAAGCTGATGACTAGCCTAAGATTTCCTTAGAATTCCACCAGTTGTAGCATGCATTGTGATTTTAATACATTTAGTTCAGCTTGCGCTGAATGCATGAGGAGCTACTAGAAAGCATTAGGAAGTGGAAAAGCAGTAGCACCCTTCACAGTAACTGATGACTTCTAAACAAGATAGAGTGAATACCAAACAAAGGGTAAGGCAACATAAGTTTCACAATTGCTATAAAGGGATCTTAACAGTAAGTAATAGTAAAGCTAGAAATTGCCTTAATAAGAATTTTGCCTAAATAATTTTTTTGGGGAAAAAAGTATTTTCAGTTAGTCTTTCCGCTTTTGAAGAATATGATTAACAATTTCATTTGATGGCAACAGACAATTATTTTCACAATTCACTAATCAAAATCCAGAAGTTTAGATAAACAGATATGCATGACAAAACAAAACATATATTACACTTGGCTTGAAATTTATATAGCTTCCTTAGGTTTGTATTAGGCGGATGTGTCAGAAGAGATTATATCTCTTTGGGTTATCATGACATTTAGTCTCTCAGAACTCACTGAAGTTACAAGAAGACCTTATCACATGCAGTGCTACAGCAGGATAACTGGAGAAAAGAATATAAACAATATTATAAACAAGCGAGAAGGAAAACCTTTGCTGTTGTATTAGTTTGCCTATTGCTGTGATGCCTGGTCTTAAGATCTCATTATGCTGATGAATCTCTAATTTTAGATAAGAACACGAATATACTTTTCACTTGTGCGATGACAACCGGGAAAATAGAGATACATTGCAGGGCTATATTTACATGCCATCTCATAATACATTGCATTTCAGACAGTCAGGTAGCATGCTTATTCTATTGTTCCTGTTTGCTCAGAGTACATAGCTTGGATAAACTAGCTATGCCTTTGCAGAGTTCTATTTTACTATCTGACAGATAAAAATATATATGCCAACTCATACTGTCCAGTTATCGCTGGCAAGATTTCCTATATAATGCTGAAACAACATATTTTATTACAGTTCATCTAAGCTATGTTATGGAAAGTGACATTTTAGTCATATAAAATAGCCGTGTGTATCTGAGAAATATGAAATAAGTTTTGGGAAACATAGCATCTGTGATCTCACAATATATCGTAAATACCATTTCCCTGATATAAACTATCGGTTTACTGATTTGCAGGAATTTGATTATCTGTGTAACTGAAAGCATAAAACCAGGTTGATACAAATCAATACTACATAATTCTTCTGAATTATCTCTATGATCTCCAGCATGCTTAATAGGTACATATTCAAAATGAACTGGGTGACATTTCTGTTACTTGTAAGAATAATTATGATGCCTCCAATGCAAAGTGACATCACTCAAATTATATTAAAACAACGGAACTCTGAAGAACTTTGTATATCCTTACAAATGCAGTTGACAGCTGAACACCTAAAATTAGAAATGTAACTTCAGTAACTAAATTTGGAGGCAATGCAGTGTGGTAAACAAAGAGAAAGGTTCCTTCATAATGGAATTTGAAAGAGAAACCCAGATTGGGCACTGTGAATTGTAAACTCTGAGTTGTGGGACTGAAACAACTCATCTTTTGTCTGTTGTAGATAGACAAAAGGGCACAGTGTCCTATTGTGCGTATGTAAGCAACTCTCCTGAAGCTGGGTGGTGTGGATAGCTCAGTTAATATCACTACTTTAGTCCCTGTCTATCACTGGTTTCAGTTGGGATAGAATAATTTTTTTTTCCCACTACTTGATATAGTACTGTGGTTCGGATTTCGTATAAGAATAATGTTGATAACACACTGATGTTTTAGTTATTGATAAGCAGTGCTTACACTAAGTCAAGGACTTTTCTATTTGTCATGCTTTGCCAGTAAGGAGTTGCACAAGAAGCTGGGAGAGAGTATAGCCAGGACAGCTGACCCAGCTGAGTGTGAGGGAGGAGTTGCATGGTGTTTAGTTGCTGGCTGGGGTTAAACCACTACAATCAGAAAGCTCTCAGTCAAGCTTTTTGGGTTCACATTCAGCTTTGCCAGGGTTGGACCCCTTAGGAAGTGTTTATATGGTAATCTACGCCAGAGAGACGACAGCCCCCAAAGAAGTAAAATCAGGTTACTACGCTACTTCAACCAGCCTGACTAGTGCTGGTCACAACAAGCAAACTGTGTTTCCATTTCTAAAATTAGTTTGTTGCTCCCAGCATCTCTGCATCCTACCAAAGTCACTATCTAAGTGACCCTTGTGCATAACTGGCACCCTTTCATGTCCTGATATGCAGACATGAAATATGATCAGCATCCAAATGTTTATGCAGAACTACAGACATTTTAAAAATGACTTATCTCCATCAGTTCTATGTCCCAGACTTACTTCTGAATGCAGTAAGTAGTAAGATAATACATGGATCTTGATAAAATATAACCACCTTGTATGGTGATATAAGTGGAAATATATTTTACGTGATTTGTCTTTCAAAGATTCATTTGGTGGAACTGAGAAGAAACTCTCGTCCTATGTTTTCCCTTGCATTTATTTTTAGGGGGTGTAATTTAACCTGCAGATTCCAGAATATGGAATACAAAGTCTGTAACTTTACCACACAATTGTGGTGTCTCATCACTACGGTGTTCAGAACAGAGTACATGGTGCTCACTGAGAGGGAGAATTACTGAACAAGAACCAGCCAACCATGCTTAATTACTGTTTTACAAGATGACTTAGGTTTTGCTTATATAGCTTTATCTTCTACTCCCCATCGTGTTTATCCACTCCAAAAAAAAATTCCTGAACCTCCTGGAATGCGGCTCTATCTGTTCGGGATCACAGCTTTCCATCAGTTACATGCTACAGAATAATTAAACCATTGACCAGCTGCTGTTAATATGGGACAAAAGAATTTTTATAGGAACCAGACCTGGACTCTGCAATGTACTTATCTTCAGAATGAGTTTTAGTAACTGCCTCCACAATGAAATACAAGCTTTTCTTTCAACTTCCACAAACTGTATCAACCCTCTCAACATACCTACAAATGCAAATGTTTACAGCTATAATCTTGTGTCTTCTACAAGATGGGAATGAAGACAGAGATTATTCCACTTTTCCACCGTTTACATTTTGGGTATTATCACATATCACAGATAGGAAAGACATATATCCAAACACTCGATATAATTTTAAAAAATCTTTGTCTATGGGAAGGTGGAGAGGATTCAAGATACAAAATACACTTTGAACTCTACTTTAGCCTTCATGGCATGTCAGAAGCTGACAGTTAACCAAGCGAAATTTTAGGACAGGCTTTCATACAACTCTGTTTTAAACGCATCAAAGGCTTTTTTTCCCTAGCTCCACTGTCTTTTGTTGTTATTTTTTAAAAGAAGCTGTTTATTGAACCTTGGCATCTGTGACCTTTCTAAGCTTCTGCCCTGGCAGATGGCACAAGCCATGTTTTCTGGAGGGCTTAGAGGGCCATTTCACAGTTCCTGAAGTAGCTGATATGCTTTATTGAATACAAGCCAAAATATGATTTGTACTCTGTTTTGTGGGTAAAAAAGTCTCTGTAGATATCATACAGCATTTAGTTAATCACCTACATCGATATAAATCTCCATGTGGAAAAATATATAAAGGTGAGGAGTGACACTATTTTACAAGTACAATCTTGATATCCAGACAAAAGAATGAGATTTAGTGATTAAGGTTATACTCTTAGCATTGATATAGCATTAGAGACACTGCGGGATTTTCAGAAGTGAACACTGTGCAAGTGAACAGCTGAATCATACTAAAACTATAATTAATAGGGATAGTTGTGATTATGAGCAGTCATAACTGATTTTGTTAGCTGCCATTTGAGACTCTTATATCTCAGTGCCTCCTATAATGCCATAATAACCAAACTTCCTTTTCCTTATGATTTCATTTACCTAGAGATCTCCTCTTTTGTGAGAGACCTTCCGGGTTATTAAGGATTTTGGGGATAACAGCAGCAACTTGAAAATCGTAAAATAACTGAAGTACTTATTGTGACTAACAAAAGGAAAAATATTTTTCAGTAGCACTCTTAGGAAAACGTCACAAGATATCCAACATGTTTACCAGAAATGGGTATTATGAGGAATTATGAAGAAATTAATAAGAAGTAAAAGAGGTATTGCAGCTGATAGGTAACCTACAATCAAGAAAGAGATTTAGTGACTAAATCCATCTGTAGCTGCATCAAAATCATCTATTCATTATAGTGAATTTCAAAATAGGCAGAAGACAGAAGACTCTAGCCCGCAAAAATCTTATTTCTTTTCCTGAAGAGGTGGATGTCTTTGCTTTTTAAAATATTTTCAGTGGAGACAAAAGACACTGAAGTTACACTAAAGCATTATATGCTATTTCATTATGAATCTGTGAAAGCCAACTTCTCAGATTTATACTGCAATACTATTACAGGATTTTAGGCCTAATATTTCAATTACTTTGTTAATCAACAAACATTCAGGAATCAGACACAACTATAATTACTTTATGTTTCATTTGGAAAGCCTGAGGTAAGAAGGATAATGATCTAAATGTAAGATGTGAAATCTTACATCTGTTCTGAGCAAGCATTAAATCAAAATAGGAACCAAGTGATTAAGCATCAGCTTTATGAGATACCTTGATAAAAAAGCTGGGAAAAAGTTTCAGAAGTAAATGAAAATAAGATAGCAAATCATGCCATTACCACACAATGCACTGAGAAGTACAGCATTATGAATAATCAGAAGTAAGAGTTTTTGCTATAAGATGCAAAACAGAATTCTCCTAATTGAAGGAAGCAAATGTCTGTTTATGAGAGAATAAAGAACTTTTTATAGGCTTTCTAATCAGTTTATTTTCAGCTTATTCTAATAGTAGTTAATTTCATGCCAGAGGGGTGCATTTGGCGAAAGGCTTGTATTTGGAGAGCCATAAAAGATAAAGCTCAGCTATGTTCAGTTTTCATATACAAACAAATCCATGCTAAATCCCAGGTCAGTCTTATGATCATTCACTTCATAACATCAAACTAAGGAATTCAAGTAGTAACATTGGGTTCGGCATAAACGTTTCCTAGAAAATTATTTGCACACATTTGAATTTCATCATAAAGTTTCTAAAAAGAACACTCTTCCTTATGTAATTACTAGTGGATTTGTTCTCTTGGGGAGGTAAATTTTAGCTTTTCACATGTTGTAAGGAAACAAAACACAATAATTCATTACAATTAAGCTTTGCATTTTATTGCACTAGTAGCCAATGAAAATTAAATGTAATTACGATTTTGTTGTAAATTTACATTTTGATTAGGAATTTGTACCATTCAATTTTAGAAATTATGCAAAATCCTGTTTAATTTCTATAAAAATATATTCTGAATGATTATTCTAAAAGATTTATTTTGTGCTTTACCTAGTAAATTTTCATTCATCTCTCTCCTTTGAGATTATTTTCACTTCAGTCCTTATACAGTCACTTAATTCCCACTCCACTGTGTTGTGTTTTGATTTGTTTCTGAGGACTCATTTTTTTTTTCCTAACAACTAAAAATGTTGTTAACCAAACCCTTTTATACTGCAGAGTGCCACCAAGTAAATAAGTTTTGTGAAAGATTATAAAAGATACGTTAATGATTGAAAATTTGCCATCAGTAGCCTGCATTAAGAGAGTATTAGGTAGTTTCTATGCAACACAGCACTGACTTTTCATTCCTCATTCACATTCACATGAGAGGTCTTCTAGGTGCTGGGCACATGAACAGCAGTTGTACTGCTACAAGTGGTTGTCCATTATGCTGTGAACTTCAGCCAAGTAAGATACAGACAACTTGTTCATTATTCATAAAATCCAATAGAGCTTAGTGCTACAGCAATTAAATGTATCTAGCAACACTGCACATGCAATACACAAAACAAATAGTGTATTCCTCTAGTATTTTCACAGAAAACTTCAGCTGGCTGGAACATAAAAGTATCACTTTGAAAATTGCAGCATTTCTTCAATGCTTTTCAAGTATATTAGTGACAAATTAAATTGTATTTAATGGTTGTAATGTCAACTGGTATCGAAAAGAACAGGGTACCCAGAAATAGTGTGTTTGATAGAAAAACAGCAATAAAAAAATCCACCAATTTACAAAGATAAAATAACATAAATATATTGAATTCTAATTATGACCAAGTCAAGAACGGGGGAAAATGCCTAGCTGCTTTGATGAGACCATGGAAGACCTAATTTTGGCTTCCAGCTGTGTAACTTGCTTTCTGAGGATTTCAGTGCTTATAACTGTCCTAGGATCTATGATGTCCTCTCCTTGCTACAAATCCTCACAGTAGCTCAGACCAATAGCTCCATAAAGAGCTCAATTTAACTGTTCAAAGGAGATAGAGTGGTAGGGATAATTTCACATGAGTCATGATCACATTAGAGACTTTTATATTAATATATTCAAATCAAAAGATACATTGCATTTTTAAGGTTTGACATAAAGCCAGAACAAAACAACCCACTATATGTAGAAACTTTCCAGGAATTTTGGGTTACAAATAAACATCACTGTCAATATTTAAAAGAGTTGGAACTTTAAAAATTACTATTCAAACATTGCTTCCATTTGGTAATTCTACTTAATTTTTTCTTTTCTTTGGAAAAAAAGTCTATTAATGTTTACTATCCAGTCTCATCTTTCAGTCATCTTCTTTTATGGTCAAAGAAGAAAGGTCTTTCAAATTTGTCTGAACAATTTTATCATTTCAAGCATAGTGCTTTTCTATGCTTATTGGCAACTTATTATATTCCAATAATCTTTCCTTCAGATATTTACACCATAACACTAAAGAGATGAGCAAGGCTGGCCAAGAAAATGAAAAAAAATACATTCAAAAATGAAATTTCTGCATTGTCATATGGATCACAACCTAAAATGTGGCAGACATTGGAAAGAGAGAGTATTTTAACAACAGGTAATCACAGGTGTCCAGAATACATTCTCTGTTCAGCTGGGCAATCACAGATCTGAATTTCTGTATTTTTACAGATTATTCCATAATCTCTTTACAGCAACATGCTTTATAGCAATAAGTAATCCATCTCCATTAAAGTACTGTAAATCATTGACTGAGGATGCTGAAGACCTGAGTCCTATTCATCACAAAGTAAGAATACGTGTAGAACAGGTCTTCTCTTACAGAACTAAGGTAACCAGAAACCGAATTTCAGTATGACGCTTTGCTTTTCTCACCATACCTGCAATAAGATGCCAGACAGCATAGCATTATGAGAGCACATTACATCCATAAACATTAAGACACTGCGTTGGAATACCCCACAAAGAAATAAATCATTTACTATAGCTTGGAGTTTTCCTTTCATTAAAACAGAGGATCTGCTTCAGAAAAAACCCACACTCATTGACAGAACTTAGTTATGATGCTGATCAAACCCTCTTCCTCCCATTCCCACTCCAAACACCATTTTTCAATGGAAAGCATCGCCTTCTACTTCAATTGTCACGTTATTTCCACTGTTAAAAATATGGCAGGATCACCATCATAAAACAGAATAAAAGAAACAAGGAACATACGATGGACATAGGTATTGCTTCTTTTTCCCTTTTCCTTTCTTTGAAGACTTCTCTTTGGAATAGACTTCTTCAACCCATAAAGAGAATGTGATAAAAAAGAAAATCGCTAGTAAGAACTTCATCTTGAAGATTAAGCTTCAGAGAAATCTTCAGTCTATGGCAAAGGAAAAGAAAGAAGTTTACATTGATAGGGTTAGATATGGCAAATGGGAACACATGCCTAAAAGCAAACAAATGTTTTCGGTTTTGGTTTTGTGTTTTTTTAAAACAAGGTTGATCTTAGTTGCCATGGGATGGAGTCTGTTGAGATATACCCATGACATGGAACCAACTCAAACAATTTTCTGGGAGTCAAGTAGCTTCCCAAAGTCAAGGGAATGACAGCAAAGAACAGATTTAAGTGCAAGTTTGCTCCAAGGTGTCTAAGAAATAAACGTGATATCCATCAAGGGTTGCCTAAGTAAAAATCCTCAGAAACTTGGAAACAGAATTCCTCACAAATGTGTCACCTATCAACTGCATTAAATACGGTTAAACGACCAATGTAGCAAGGCAGAGAACTTCAAGCCCTCTATGACCTTGCACAGACAAAATAGCAATCACTTCAATGCTAGTAAAGAGTAAGGGTTGTAAATTTAATTTTATTCACAGAATTTAAACATAAATTGCTATATTACATGAAGTATTCTTGCTGCAGAGCTAGCGCTGAGACAGCCCGGCAAAGATGACTAACACAATCTGCAATACTGTGCTTCATAACGTTGTGTTCAGTTTAATATTTTAACTTCTCAGGAGCTGTGTTTGTGTTTGGCCAGAGCCAGCCCCACTTGCCCCTGGTTGCAGCCGCACAACACAATGGGCATTTTCCATTTTTTCCCCCATCCCACAGATATTTCCCAGGCATTTCCTTGGGTCAGTGGAAATCTCACGGATGCCTCAGCACCGGCTGCATTTCCTACTTTTACTTTATTTATTTATTTCAAAACCTTTTTAAGGAGCACTGGCTGCTTCTCTCTCCACTATTCCCTGAGCCACCCCCACCTCCCCGAGGCATCGGGATGCTTCAGTCCACACCGGGAGCCTCAGCCCCCCCTCCCCACGGTCCTGTTGTCTCCTTCCCCTCCACCGGCCTCGTCGACCCGGCCCGAAGCCTCCCGAAGAGAGAATGACCTCCGTGCTGCCGGCGCACGCGGGGTGGGCGAGAGGAGGGACGCGTGGGGCCCTCCACTTCCCCCCAGGCCCCACTGGCGCTGGCCGAGGTGCTGAAAGGGCCCAGGGTCCTGCTGCCCGGCGGATCCGGGCTCTGGGGCCGGACAATTCCTCCTCCGCTGCCCCCTCCCCGCACTCCGCGCACACGCAGCCCCGCCACCGCTGCGCCCCTCACCGCTGGTGCCCATCGCAAGACGCTCCATTGCAGTTCCCCCTCCCCGCCCCGCTGTTAGGTCTGGCGGTGACCGGGGAACCGGCGGCGGGCCATATCGCGGCCCGGCCGAAGCGAAACCGCGGCTCCTGCGGCGGCGGAAAAATCCCCTACCTCCGCCGGTGCCCTCCGCGGCCAGTGAGCATGTGCGGTGCCGCGGCGCGGAGCCCGCCCAGTGAGCATGGCCGCCCGCCCGCACATGGGCACTGGGCTTCGCTGGGGGCGGGAGGGCCGGGGGAATGAGCAAAGGGGGGTCGCCCGGGAGGCGACCTCATCTCCCCAGTCTTCCCACCGAAGAACACTGATGGGTCAGCGGGAGAATAATAGAATGACCTGAATTGGAAGGGACCCACAAGGATCATCGAGTCTAACTCCTGTCCCTGCGTAGACCACACCCAACATTCACACCGTGTGTCTGAGGGTGTTGCCCAAATGCTTCTTGAATATTGTCAGGCTTGGCGCCATGACTGCTGTTTCAGTGCCCCACCACTCCCTGAGTGAAAAGGCTTTTCCTAATATCCAACCTAAACTTCCCTGGCACATTTTCCTGCCATTCCCTCGAGCCCTGTCATTGGTCACCAGAGAGAAGAGATCAGTGCCTGCTCCTCCTTCTTCTCTTGTGAGGAAGCAGTAAACTGCTATGAGGTTTTCCCTCAGTCTCCTTTTCTGCAGGCTGAAGTGCAGCAGAAAAGCTGATGATGGGGAAGCACCCTCTGGTCTTTGATGGGAGGATGATGCATTCAATGATGCTGCTGACAGATGTCTAACAGAGTTGTCAGGAGACAGGGAATATTAGTAGAGAAGGGCTGAGGAGGATGGGAGGAAGACAAGGTTCAATGCTGCGCAGATTATATATACATTTTATACATATATATATATACACATTTACCCAAGGGATATTCAACGCCCTTAGACACATGGTGTGAATGTCAGGGCTGTCCTATGCAAGGACAGGAGTTGAACTCGATCCCTTCCAACTCAGGAAGTTCTAGGATTCTAGGATTTAGCCAAGTTATTTGATTGTCTGATAACCGGTTGAATATGAGCCAGCAGATGGTTCAAGTGTCAAGAAGCCCAACAGCATCCTGGCTTGCATAAGAAACGATGTGGCCAGCAGGACTAGGGAAGTGATCGTGCCTCTATATACGGTGCTGGTGAGGCCACACCTTGAACACTATGGTCAGTTTAGGGCCCCTCACTCCAAGGAACACATTGAGCTGCTGGAGTGTGTGCAAAGAAGGGCAACAAAGCTGGTGAAGGGTCTGGAACACAAGTCTTATGAAGAGAGGCTGAGGGAACTGGGGTTTTTAGCCTAGAGAAAAGGAGGCTGAGGGGAGACCTTATCACTGTCTACAACTACCTGAAAAGAGGTTTTAGCAAGGTGGAAGTTGGTGTCTTCTCCCAAATAACTAGTGATAGGACAAGAGGAAACAACCTCAAGTTGCACCAGGCTTAGACTGGATATTACGAAAAATAATTTCACCAAAAGAACTGTCAAACATTGGAACAGGCTGCCCAGGGAAGTGGTTGACTCACCATCCCTGGAGGTATTTAAAAGGCATGTAGATCTGGCACTTAGGGACATGGTTTACTTGTGGACTTGGCAGTGTTCTGTTAACGGTTGGACTTGGTGACCATAAAGGTCTTTTCCAACCTTCAGTCTGCAGTATGATAAAAGAGCAGCATCACCTGAAGAATGCTTTATATTTTTCAGAATGGATCCCATGATTAAATGTAATACATCAATGGACACTTTCTGCAACGTCCTGTAATCCTCATCATGCCTCTTTGTGAAGCCCTGTTAGGGTTTGGATGATAGCATAATGACAGATAAAAAGTGAAGAACATCATCTGTTTGGCAAATGAGAAGTAAGTGGGCACTTGATCTAATAAGTGTGCCACAGCAGGCCACAAGCAGTGTATAGATTCTGTAATACCCAAATATAGGGTACTCCCTGGTCCACCTTCTGAGCAACATTCCTGTCCTAACAGAATTATAGACACACTCTGGCAATAATTCCATGTCCTTCAGAATTTGCTGCCATGTGGTATACATATACTTCCATGTACATATATATATATACAGGTGTGTACCCATCCTTACACGTTGATGTAAGAATCTGCTGCTATGGTTCAGTTTAAGGCCACAAGTCTATCAAGATAGTTTTCCAGGTCAAATACAGAAACTTGCAAAACTCAACAGAGTGAAATTACTGTCTATGTGCAGGAAAAAAATGTAAGCTTATATTTTTAAAACTGTTCTGGACTTTGTTTTAGGAATAGAGACCAAGATGCTGTAGTTGTTCTGAAAGGACAGGCATAAACCTATCTGAGACCAGGTACCCAGTGGCTGTCATTTCCATTTTTCTGCATTTTTGTTGTTACTGGGCATGGGGACATGAAAAATAAGGTGGCAATATGGCTTAAGGCACGAGGACAGACATGTCCCCTGTTTGTGTTAAAAAAGCCTTAACACAGTAGAGCAGAGCAATCATCTACAACATGCCATAATAGTGGGCAGCAGAGGAAAAATGACTGTCAGCAATAGCAGCCCGAGATACTGCAGCCACAGCAGGCTCTGCTTTCTGCATGCTCTTTCCTGTAGCCACCGAGTTTGGCTGCTTGCTATCTTCTCTTGTAAAGCACCTAATTTCCTCCTTTGGGCTGTCAGCAGATCCACTGTTTTTTGCAAATGCTTTCCAATGCAACCACAGTTGTAAACACCTAAGGGTAGATGAATATTTGTGGTAACTCAACAGGACAATGCATAAAATAGAAACGAATCTTATCCATCCCTCAGATTCACATTATGTAAGAGCATACAGCTAATATCTTTCTACAGCTAATAAAAGCTACATATATGTGACAAAGACAAGAAAAACGAGCTGCTTCAGTAAGATATCTATGTAGTATATTTAGGTGTCTTGTTACACCTCACAAATAATATCAAACATTACAAGAAATGTATCAATAACCCTTGTTATTTTAAAATGCATTAATATGGAATATATATTTCATATTTCAGCTCTCAATCAATTGCCAGCACTGAAGGATCTGTGGGAAAAAGGCCTCTTCTCCCTCCTCTCACCATATAAAATCTGGCCAAGGTCACAGACAGCTGCTTTCTTACCAGACACCATCTTCTTAGCAGGCCAGCAGGGACAGAATAATCACACTGCTCATGGCACACCCTTGCTTGAAACTTGCCAGAAGAAGCCAGAGGTGTCACACATGCAGGACTTTCAAGGATAGCCCTCATGCTATCCAGACTCATGCAATCAGGAGTCTGATTGCAGTGCTGGCTGACCTAGCAATGCCCAAATGGGAAGGGCTGGGGAAAAAAAAGACTCCTATAAAAACCTTGTACCAGCAAGTCAGTGGATCATGAGTAATTGGCCAAGTTCTGCTCATTAGTTTTAGTGATGCTTCGTATTTCAAAGATCCTCTTGCTACTAAATGAATGTATAAGGGCAAACCTACCTCTGTCTCAGTATTCATTGTATTTCAGAGTGCAGGAGTGGATTTAGCTGTCTATCTGCTGCTTGCCACTGCTATAATGTCCACTGTTGGAAATATCTAACCATGTTTATTTCTCTGATTTAGGAATAATTACCAGGAATTCCTGTTCTTAGATGTTATCCTACCTACTAGAAAACTGTTGTCTAAACCATAGACATACTACAAGACGACCTTTCTTTAGTTTGCAGTAGTGGAACATGGAGATCTGAAGATCCAGCAGTCTAGCTCCGCTGTTCAATCACACAAATAATACTTCATAGCTGTATAAGATACAATTTATTTGTTTTTATTTCTCTTTTTAGCCTACAAAAATCAGAATCTCAGAGATATTAACTCCTGTATGTATTGTAAAGACAGGTTGAGCTAATGTTCCTGCAGAAGGGAAAAAAGTGAGAAAGAAAGCAGACTGGAGATTACTTGACATCAGAAAATCCACTTGGGAGAAAGCTAGTATAAATACTTTAAACATGAATATATTTAATTCATAAAGTATCTGCCCTACTAGAGGAAGAATTATGACTGAAAACCAGGACTTCTACTGTCAAATAGCTGACAATATTTTATTAAAGCCTTTACCAAGCTTTTTACCAACATTATAAAAGGAGAACCCATGCTGTAGCTTTCAGATTAATTTAGTTAAAAAGTCAGGCAACCACAAGAACCACACTGACTGTAAATCAGATTTCATTAGTTTCAATGCTTACCAACTATTTTTTCTACAAATTGAGTTGA
Organism: Tapera naevia; assembly: GCA_033556795.1. NCBI lineage: Eukaryota > Metazoa > Chordata > Aves > Cuculiformes > Neomorphidae > Tapera > Tapera naevia. The sequence continues at coordinate 1,375,691 of JAUMJJ010000172.1, read as the reverse complement.
ATTAATCCACACAATTAGAAAACATGATTTTAAAAAGGACTTCATAATCTGCAGCCTTTGTAATTACAGATGTTTTTAGTGTCACATCTTGATTGTTTTGATGATCTTCCAAAAGGTGTAGAGGTTTACAGGGCTACTAAGAAAGACCAGTTTCTAAAGGATGCTGAAAACACTTTGTTCATATTTCCTTTTCTATGTCTTCAGGATATTTTATCAGGTAGGAAACAGGGACAAAATAAGGGTTTGGTATAAAATGTTTCTCCCTTCAGGTATCAATGGCCAGAACTGTTGAAGGTGCCCAATTTCCTTCCTTCTGTAAACATTCATGATTTTAATTCTGTCTTTAAATATAGAAACTTAAAGTAGCAAACCTAGAAGCAAACAAAATAATTAAGAGTTGAATTACCAGATGAAGAAAATTATAGTCTGTCCTCCTCAGTGTTCCAGTTCCCTTCTCTCTCTCTCATTTGCAAATAGTGAGTGTGACAGATTATCCTTACAGGCTTGATCTGAATGCTGGAAAATTCAGACTATTACGCTTTGGTGGAGGCTGTAATATGAAGACTTTTGAGAGCTGCATGCACAATGAAGTGTCTCATTTATCAAAATAAAATAAGAAAGTCATTAGAAATGTGTGTACAGCATCAAACATGGTATCACTGGTGAATATAATAAGCCTAGGCTATATTAGGCTTTATGAGTTTGCTAGATAAAGAGCTTGTCAAAACAGCAATGGCATATATTGATCGTAATGGACATGATCATATTAATAATGCCTGTACTTCAAGGGAAGGAGCCACATGCCTTATTGTTGTCATGGATATATAGAAAATTGGGATCATACAAGATGCCCAAATCATACTTTCCTTACAACCTTATTTCTTATATTGTTTGAATTTCCTATGTCATTATGCCTCTGCTGACAGATCTCCACATGCAAAGCACTCTCAAACCATGTGAATGACTTCAAGAGTTTCCCCCCACTCTCTAATTACTAAAATGAAAGTTCTGGAACAATGACCCCAAGGCTGACAAAAAAACCCAACGGAACAGAGTACACATGCTACAGTCCCTGAAAGGACTGATCAATATGGAAAGCAGAGGTATACATATTGGAATAGAGCTATCTATATGTTAAATGGCAAGACCAAAGAGGGCAGTGTGCTGAATGGTAGTTCATTCTACTGTTCTCTAATGTCATTGCCAAAGAGATTAAAATTTAATCCCAGGTCACTGGAGCCAACAAGATTTGCATTGCTGGTATTAGTGGGTGGAAAAATTGTTACAGAGGTTTCAGCCTTAAAAATAATCTCCAAATTGATTAGATCCATAGTTCTCATTGTTATGCAAATAAGTCTAGGACCTGTGTTAATAATATTAGTATGTGAAGTTCTGTGCGTTCCTTAAAGACAGTCTGAGAAATTTATTAACTGTCAAAAAAGTGTTTTCCCATCTGAAAAACCTCTTCTTTTGTTGGAGTATTTTACTAATGATATTGAAGTACAAAAACTTTAAACTCTTGTTGCACTTTGTAAGACCTGCAGTCAGCGAAGTGCCTTAAAAAATTTTTGCCTGTTTGTGTGCATCTACATTTAAATTGTATTCCCATATTTAACCCCTATGTTTTAATAAAACTATATGACTTTTATTAATTGGCTGCACACAGTTAGTGCCAGTGTAATTTCTTTTGTGGATTATACTGTGATTTAAGAGTTGAGATAAAAATCGTTGGTGAGAAAGATTAACCTGTCAGCTTTAAAGTTCTTAAAGGCAGCGTTTGTTCATGCATAAATGGTAGATGCAAATGACTTGTGAACAGTTGATGCATGATTAGTAATTGTTCTCAACATGCTACTGGCATGAATTGCCTGCCTTATGAATAACTAACTGTAATGCAGCTATATCTGTTAAAATTAATAGAGAATATAGCTGTACATTGAAAAGAATCTGGAAGGCAGTTACTGCTGAAATGTCATTCAATGTGTTCTATACTTTCTAAAGGTACTTATTGCATGCAAAGTGCTACACAGGGTTAGTACCTATCTTTATTTCCTCTACTTACATAAGAAAAAGAAGAGACAGCTGTCTCGTTGTGCAAGTCAATTCCAGCTAATAAGAGTTTTAAGTGTGATTCAGGATTCCTCCTGGCTGACTGCATTGGAAAGATACCTAGATGTTCCTGAGGACAGAAGACAGGACAATTTGCAATGTCACATTGAAATTTCCTTTTTGCCGCACCATAGTGCATGCATTCCACCTAAATCACACTGCTGATGTACTTTACTGCAGTAGCTGCTCTTAACTTAAACTCTTCTTGATTTGCACTCAGTTTGAACAGCTGTCAGCTACCTGCTAGACATATGGTGCCAAAGGCCCACAGGGCAAATTTCTTATAACCCACAAGATGCTCAGTTGCAGTCTTTGGAACACTTCTAGCACACTCTCATAGTGTTATGAAGAATTGTGCCTTTCTTAGACGTCAACTCCAAAATATACGTGAGCCCCAGAATTCATAATTTGCCTGCTACCTAAAGAAAACAGATCTTCTTTGCTTTTCGGACAGCTGTTTTAGTAGAATCTCAGTATGAGGGCTTAGTTTGATTCTTAGTATAAAAAAATTGATAATCTCTATATTTGTGATATAATAAATAATAACTTTAGGATCTGTTTCCTCATCCAAATTTAGCAGTTCAGAAAAGGGATGCCATCATAATAAATGTGGTTTCCTGGAGAACAGTTTTCATACTTAACACCACTTAAAGGATCTGTCTTAGAAGATCCTAAAAAGCACCCTGAAACTAAAGTTTTGCTATTTTTCTTACAGAAAACCCAAAGAACTGGTGATGCTTGACTCCTGATTCTTCGGATAAGGAGTGAAATGAAGACTGTAATATGTAAGAGAATCATTAGCTATACAGCAGTGGAAGTCCTGGATAATGAAAGCACTAAGCAAGAATAACAGGTATCTGAGGTACAAATGCATGCGACACACTATTTGAGGAGAAATATTTCAAAGACGGGGAATGTTGGAGAAAATTAGGGATTGGAGCAGTCACTGTTACCTGAACCCTCTAGAATGAATACATTTCTGAGAGGTTTTAATACAACTAAGGAGGGAAGAAAGGTTGTATCCTCCTAGTTTGAAAAACGTACTTCAGAATAATCATAATTACACTCATATATTTGGTGCCAAGTTATTACACTATATGCTTTCTCAAAAATCATTGTAGTAATTAATAATTTACAAAACTGAAACTTGCAAAAATGCGTTACACAGAAATTCCTGCAGAAATCCCATTCATCCTACAGTGACAGGTTGTTATGGAAACAAGTATTTTACACATTATACACATTATGCCTGAAATATACACTGTAAATTACCCACCTTACATCAACATTATAAAGTAAATATAGTACTGACAATTCACAAAGCTGTGGTGAAATCTCTTGTGCTCCTATTTTTTCTTTTTTACATACTATTGCTAAATTAGTTACATCTAACTGTAAACAGAGATGCCAGGGATATTAACATTTGTTGTCATTCAGTGTTAAGGAATATACCAACATTTTACCGCATCCTTAGCATAATTTTCTCTCCTCTAAGACACTATCCTTCCTGTCTGAAACTAGGAAAAACTCATACATGCTATTGGATCTGACACCACTACTGGTAGAGAGAACTATTTTTATTCTGGAAATGACCTGTTTTTTTTAAAAAAAACATTCTTCTTTTCAGATTATATCTGATTATTGTTATATTTTTGCCTTTACATAGGTTAACATGATAACAACTCAAGTCAGTCAGCAGAGATTTTTTCTTTAGAACAACTATTCATGTTCTTAAATGTGATTTGAAGTGCTTTGTTTGGTTAGGCATTTGCATTTTATTTAATGCTTATCTTGAACATAGTAGCTAGAAACACAGATGCTGTAGACACTCTGAATGCAGAACTCAATGGGAATATTCCTTTTTGAACCTCTAAACGACTATGACTGGGGTTTTCCTGACCAGACCAATGCATTGTGTCAAAGTACTGTTCTGTTATTCTGTATAAAATATTAATGCAGTACTGTTCAAATGAATACCATGCAGTCCTTAAATATTTGATGAAGATTGTCAAATGACTACATAAAACCAGCCCTGCTACTTTAGACCACTGGACCCCATAGCCAAATATTCTATCTGCAACACTGGCTATAGGCAGATACCTAGGGAAGAGTGTGAACAGGACCAGCAGATGTTACACTACCCAAATACCTTTGCAAGCTCCAGCCATTTTCAACTCAGGGGACTTCTTAATACTGTTGTGAAAGTACATGGACCTTAGTATATTAGAACAAGGCACATATCAAGGACACTGCTGCCGTACCTCTCCAAGATTAGAAAAAGAATATGGGGCCACCTGAGTGCACCGAGGAATTGTCAGACTGCAGAGATACAGTCTGAGACCGGCTGTTGCAGCTGTCAAATCTAGCATGACAGCTCAGCTCCAAGGACCAAATTCCTGCTGCTGTAAGGCAAAAAAAAAAAAAAAGGATAAAGAAAAGCCAGAAACTTCAGGCCCTTTATGTCATTGTTTTTCTTTGGTTAGTGGTACACGTGCATAGGTATATATGCACAGATATTTGCCCCAGTGTGTACAGGAACACATTTTTTTCCTGTTTTTTTTCCCATTTTCCTTGTTTCATAAACCCTAAAATCACCCAGACTTACAAGTAACAGTAATTTTCCAATCTGCATCAAAATCCTTCCCCACTTCACCCCAGGTCTGCCCAATAACAGTTTGGGAAGAAAGGTTTTACGCTAGTATGGCTGTGTCTGGGTACAAACATACAGCCTTCCAGTGAAGATTATCTGTTTGAAGACCGGCTGGACAGCAACTATTTCTGGTTTCCAGTCCAACATCTAGGAGAATGTAGCCGCAAAGCTGTCCTGAGTACTTCTTAGAGACCCGCCTCCAGAAGCTGTTTTCTGTCTCATAAGAGTCCCTCATTGCCGAAAAGTGTAGCTGACCAGTGAAAGCCCACAGAGATTGCTGAGACTACACGTACAAAAGACCTGGCCAATCTCTTCGTGGCTGGCATGTGAACCAGAAGCTCAGACCAAGACATGATATCTTATAGTGACATATTGAACTGGATAAAGATGTCAGCAAACTGTACAGTGGTATTAGGGACAACCATCATAGTTGTTATATGTATCTACTGGCAGCAATAATGGCAGAAATGTAATTGTAATGGGCTTTACAGCATTTATAAGTCCTGTCAACATTCCCTAATATCCAGGGAGGCCTCTTTTCTGGTGGCTCATCTGGTCTAGCTCCTCACAGTCAGTGAGAATTTGGAGGCTCTGAGTTACTGACATCATCCACTGGCCACTTAATGGCCTAGATGCTGAGGGTGATGTTTCCCACTAGTAAAGTGATAGCATAAATAAAATGCGTCAGAGACAACCGGCCTCAAAATCACACAAGAATACTTCATGTCAGTGCTGCAATTACACTCCTCAATTTATATGTCAGCCATGAAACTCAAGAAGACAGATCATGGACAACATTTTGCTGCCATTCATCTTCCTTTCAAATGTTTTGCCATGGTTCGTCTCTGCTGCAGCATTGCATTGCAGTTGCAGTGCACTGTGGTGCAAACACAGCAACCTGCTGTCCTGAGTTTACAACCACTTCTGAATCTCCACATCTCAGACACACATCCTCAGCTAAACCCTAACCTACCTGACCCCGATTGTCTGGACCTTTTCTGCTACACAAACTATCCTTATTTTATTCTTTTCTTTAGCCACTGTGATTTCACTACACTACTCACTCAGTTCCTATTATGGAGTTTCTCAGTCCAGCCTTTCTGCACCAACAGTCGAATCTTAATGACTACTGTCAGCCAGTCCAATCCCAGTCTCCGTTTCTTGCATGAAGACATGGACACTAACGCAGAGCATGTGGGACAGATCATGGGTCTCTCACGCATTGCCAGCACGAAGGACTGAGTTCCAAACTGCCTAGGTGGGCTCATCAGTGTAGCCTTGGCAGGGATTAAAGAACCTCTAGACAATAACAACTTTAGACAACTGGCATAAAGGAGATGAGTAACACCGCTTAGGTTAGTTGTTTAGGCTGGCAGTCACAAGCTAGAGATCTTCCCATGGTGACTGAAGTGCACTAAGCATTGGGAATGCTGCCTAAGGGAGAGGGAACAAATTGTGATGTTATGTTGCACTAAGAGCTGATGATAAGGAGGTTAAATTAGAACGAATAAGGTTCAGACTAGATCACATTTCCTCGTTTGCTTATGCAAAGGCAGATAATAAAGTCCAGGCTTACTAAAGTAAAATTATTTCACATCTACTTTACCTGCTTACAGAGCAGGCTAGCTGCTCTCTGAAAGAAAGGTTGACTCGGTGTGTTTTGACAAGCCCATACTGTATGCTTCTTAGCACCTCATCTTTGAGGTGTATATAATTTGATGAAACAAATATGTGCCCTTTTGCTTTCTAGAATTTTACATTTCTCCTTTCCTCCATTTTCATGATAAAAAAATTGAACCAGCCATCAGGTTCACAGTCCCAGCATTGTATTTAGTCTCTAAATTTGTGGTTGACTTCCACAAACACTAATAATCAAGGGATTCTCTTAATTTTTAGGTCAGTCGCTAGACTGGTCACTTAAAAAATGGATTAAAATTAACTGAACATTTTCCTATCATAAGTACTTTGCCTTGGAGATTTACATAGATACCGATCAGAGCAAAACAGGAAGTCCACAATACAAAGAATGAAAAAGCCACATATAACTGATATTTCTCTATGCAACTTGTTACCATTATCCCTGAAATGCTCTAGTGAATTTCCCCAGTAAACCAAACAAAAAAGAGAGACCCGTTGACTAGTTAAAAATCATGGAAAGTCCTTTCTCAGTTATAGTTAATGGTAAATTCCTTTTTGGTTCATGTAAACCAGGACTTTAAGTTCTATTTATGGAATGTTGCTGGCAATGTAGATTAAAGAATTTTTTATTGTTGTTTTTGTTTTTCAATACAACTTTGTTGCCAATCAGCTATTTACAGCATAGTTCAGAGTAGAGGTTGAAAATAAACAAATGCAAATGTAGAAGTGTGAAGAACTGTAGCCAAACCCTTTTATTAGGTTCTCCAGAAAAATAGGCCACATAAAAGATCTTTATTTTTAAAATGTATTTTTTCCATAAAATTAGCCACTGATGTTTACTGAAAATTCATTACAAATATGAGCTGTGTTTCAACTTTGATTGACAAAACACCTATATCTAGCCCACACCTTGACCTACTTCGACCGCACAGCAGTCATGTGGATGGAGATACACCCATTTAAAGCAATTCCAACTCGTTCCACCCAGGCATCTTTCTATTCTGCAGGGAAACAGTACTGCTGGTCACTGATTTTTAGCAAGAGATGATTGCTAGCTCTGAATACACTGCTTCTTTCCTTTGTCCCAGGGAAAGCCACACAAAGCTAGGCTGCTTGACTTTGCCTTGGGACAGAGTTGCAACGCTCATATATCCCAGCAGCGAATTCAGCTCAGAAGTGAGGTCAGGTTTTGTCATCTCCTGAGTGAACTTGAACTCTGGCTGGGATCCAATTTAGGCAGTAAAGAAAAAAGGTGCGTGTGTAGGAACAAAATAGAAATTCCAGGGGAAGAAAAAAACATTAAAAACAAAAAGGAGGAAAAGAGAGGGGAAAAAAGAAAATAAAGGGAAAAGAAAAAAAACACAACATTATTCCCAAAAAGGATCTTGCAATATGCATGGAGTCCCTATACTTTCCTTTTTTTCCCCTTGACTTGACAGTTGTGCCTATCCATGTCAATGGGGAAAGAGGTTCTGGTCCTTGCCAAGCCTGTTTGTATTGCTTTTTTTTTTTCTGAGATGACTTAGCAGTGAAGTTAATATTAGCATTTTATTTGCTAAAATCTTCCCAGTGCTTCCATAAGACTCACCTTGTTTTCACTGTCTCAGCAATCATAAATAATTTAAAAGCTATTAATCTCAGTGTGTCATGAGAACATTTTATTGCTGGAGAAAAATGTTAAAATCTTACCATTTCTGGAATATATCTGCCTATAGACTCTTCCTCTCTTTAGGGAACTGAGGTATTTCCTTTAGTCTGGCCAGGTATAGATCTTCATTCATGAGAATGGACTAAGTTGAGATTTGGGCTTCACTGTTAGGCTGATGCAAATTAGAGACAGTGTTTAGGCATGTTGCTCTTTGTTGGCTGGAGAGACAATCCTATTTTAGGGAGCACTATGGTAGCCTTGACATTACTGAGTGCAGAAAGGAAGGAACAAGGGTATGATGTACTGTAATCCTGCATGATACGAGGACTGCATGTGCACATGGTGTGTTTGTGCAAATATTTGTCTGTAGGCACGCTCTGCACATCCCCGAAGAAGTAATGCTGCAAGTGGGATGAGTCAGGAACACTCCAATGAGTGACCTCAATCTTGGTTCCACCAAGAGGGAAACTATTTCCCAGCACAGCAGTCACACACCCTAGTACAATCTGCAAGGCTCCAAATGTAAGTGCAAGGCAAATTTAATGCCTGTGGTACACTAAATCACAAATGTACAGTCACTGTTCCCCCAGAGCAAAACAGTCATTTTGAGTTAACTTCACATTAGCCATTTAATGTCAGTAAAAGAAAATATCAGTTCTTTATGTGTTTCTCCCTGGACTGTAGGATAGGAGTAGTCTATTAGAAATCTATCACAGCTAATGCTTTTCTCTTTAAAGTAGGTGCAGCCACAGTGACCAATGTGTTGGGAACGCTTTTTCTCTTGATGGACAACCAAGAGGCACATTACACACCTCTGTCAGTGTGGCTTAATAAAAGAAACATGACTAGCTTAAATTTGAATTCATTTTCTTTGTTTGGAATTCTTATTAAAGTTGTGAAAATATGTTCTTTTTCTCTACAAATTATTACATCCTTTCCAGTTTATACAGAACTGTCACTACCCTGACACCAAACACATTTTTCTTAATGGGCTCAATCCACTGAAATCAATGAAGGGCATTTTTTCATCAGTCTTAATAGGGTCTGGACAAGGGCCTGTGTTTCTAAATAAAGCCAAACACTGGGCTGATTCTGTATTCAGTTATGGCCATGTAAACTGGAAGTCAGCCAGTTGGCAATTTCTTTTTTCTTTCCTCTTCTGTGTTTTGTAGCAGAAAAAAACCCCCCACTTTACTATGGTGGAAAGGGTAGAAGAGCAGTATTACAAGGATGAAACTGCTATTCTCTTTTCAAGTGATGTTACACTTGATCTGTATGCCTCAGCTCAAAAGGAGTGTTATAAATTATCCTGAGTTCAGCATTTTGAATAATTTGCAGCAGCCTTAGGGTTGATATGACTTAAATTCAGCTGCCCACATACTAAAAGAGACTTTTCTATTGCTACTGGCTAAGTATAACAACACTCAAACTGTACCTCTTACATGGCACCTTTGTATGAGGCAGAGCAAATGTCAACTAAAACTATCACGTTTCATTCAACCCTTACCCGCAAAGATTTCCCTTCATTTATTTGCTTTGGCAATAAATAATAATTAAATAATTAATTAAATAAATAAATAGATTTCTGCAGAGTCTCTGGCATCTCCATGTATCTAAAGATGCTATAACGCAATCCCTGAATTTAACATACAGGTGGATTATGACACAGGTTTACACAGCAGACTCTGCCAAAAATGCTTCTCATCTTTCATAAATGTTTAGTTCTCATGCTTTACCTCTAGAAAGCTTTATAAAAGTTTTACCACTTTATAAACTTATGAGATTAAATCATTAGCAGCAGACAAACTGCTGCTTCATTTCCTCTCCTTCATTCTTGGAGTTCCTCTTTGAAAAATTACGATTGATATAAAAAATCTGATGTCTTGCATGAAAATAGTGGTGCTTAGATACTCCGTATTGTTAAATCTGAAGATCCAGAGACTGGTTTTGACTGTCTCTTGCATAACAATTTATGCAATCAGGAATGGTGAAGAAATGACCCCTTACAGGAAATAGGATAGGATAGAAATTACATGAAAATGGAAAGTGGTGTGGGAGATCAGCAGACAGAGGAAAGCAGGCTTCCAAGGCATGCAGATACTGATTAATCCTGTAATCCTTTCATTCGGCAAAGGGACGCAAGCAAATACTTCCTGCCATCCCTAAGAACATGTCTCCAATGACAGATTCCCCATGAATTGTTCTGCATTTATCTGTTCTCAAACCACAATGTGATAAGGGCCTGTTTTCAAACAGGGATAAATGAAATAAGATAAAAATAAGCCCTTAACTCTTCCCTTACTGCTCTGTTCCCTGCTCCCAAGCTAACAGGAAGCTCCTGTTGGTTTCCACAGGTGGTGTAAGGATTGGTAGAACAATGAGGAGAGCATACACAGAGGATATGACCTTTTTTTCACCACCTTTCACGGCCTTGCCAGTGCTTTTATGTGGACAACAAGAACAGATTTTTCTAAAGAAAGTCATGCCTGCTTACAACAGTAGCGATCTGCCTCCAACAACATCACCTGGCACTGCCATACAGCTGGTATAGAGCTCTGTGCCCTGGATGGGTTCAGTTTAGTTGCATTTCCAAAGACTGTATTAATTAAATAAATGACAGAAACATCAGTATATAATATCAATTTTTGATCAGTTGGGTTTTTTTTCCCTAGGTATTAATCACTAGTTGGAGAAACCCTAAAGGATAAAAATATATAGCTTTCCCAGGAAGAAGATGAGAAAAAGTTTTGACAGAAGCACAGTTTAGAAACATTTTTGAGAATATCTACCTACAGGATGGCAGGTTGAGAAAGACATTTTCAGGCAGTTGTCATGATGGTGATAAGATATGTCATTGACCTACAAAATGAGAGTTAACCAGCTCAAGTTATCAAATCTTCTGACTTCTGTATTGAAAGAAATTTAAGAGAAACTAGACCCCAATTAGACATAAGTCCTACTCAGGCAAAAAGCATTATTGTTTAGGCTGTCATTCTGGCTAATGGATTTTTGTCACTTGCAAGAGCTGTGTTTCATCAGTTAGTTTAATTCTTCCAGTAATAACTCACTTTTTAATGGTGTTATATTTTTTTTTCTGAATCACTGTTTCTCCACGATTTCTAATCTAGTTTTTTAGCTTAAAAGAAAAACATTTTTCTTTCTGCTATGACTGAGCTTGGCTGCACATATTTAATAGACAGTTTATATTAAATGGACAGTGTATATTAGATCAATATACGTCCCACCTCTTTCTTATTTGGGGCATTACACTTATCATTTCCTCCTATTTTGACCAATCAACATTCCTTACCGCTTCTTGTTTTCGACGGAAAAAAGTGATGAATGATGCAAGGCCTCACCAGTGACAGAACTTTTCCATATGGAAATCCTATTTCATTTCAGTGCTTTTTAAGCTCTGAGGCAACATTTCAAAGACACACAGAGGATTTAGCCACACATTTTTCATGTTTTATAAGATGAAAGAGTTTTTGAAAGATCAAAATGATGGACATATTCCTTATGAAGTCTAATTTTTCATTTAATATGGCTTAATTTTCTGTATTCACAAGCTTACAAATTCTGAAGAACAGCTTCTGTTGATATGGGAATTTAAAAGATCTTTTTGTCTATATCTTCTTGACTATCTATAGTTGAGATCACATCCATAAATAATAAAATAATTATTAACTGCTTAAATTCTATTACAATTAGTTCTTTTTAAACTGAAAAACAACAAGGTCATTTTTTCATATATGCATCTTAGAGATCCTAATTGTCATAAATCTTTGAATTTAAATTATTTGAGATTGATAGATGAAAGTGTAATCTCAGATTTCTGTTATATTGGAGGCTGGCTGACTTTGCAACCTTGATAGAAAGTAGTGTGTACTGAGCAGTCAATCCAAGTATTCATTATTGGTCTTGGTGCTGAGCCTAATCTTTAATCTGAACTGAAATTTATGAGGGACTTCAGAGAAATCTTGCTTGGAGGTTTTTATGAACAAGTCCCAAAGGAACATCATGAAAGGAAAAGTATGTGAGAAAAATGAAAAATGTTTGCCAAATTCCCATCACTACTGACTAGAACAGCACATATCCCTGATATCCATGCACATGAGTATTCCGCACCTACCTACTTTTAGTATTGAAATGCTGAATCATTGTACTAACAATAGTAATTATTATTTACTTTACAGACTCAAAAGAAGAAAGGATTTTAAAAACAAAAATAAATCACTTAGGTTTTGCACTTACACAAGAAACAGCATCCACATGAAACCTCAAGAAAGGTTACCATAAAAGCTAAAACCAAAAGTTACTCAAAAAAGCAATTGCTCAATATACCCAGAACTTTGCTTAATACACCCCGAACTGCCAGCAGCAGTTTCCTCTTTAGGCTATTGATTTCATAACCTTACCCAAACCTTCAGGAACTTCCTGGTCAACAAGAGTTTTTGGAAGTTTTGTGAAAAAAAAAAAGTTGAGAAAATGGAGCATTGGTTTAATGAGTTTCCTTAAGGCTGAATCACTTCACAAGAACTCGGACTAAGGAATTGTAGAAGTACCTAAAAGTAAACCAGATTATCCCTGTAGAGCAATAGAAGCAAAAAGGCAGACAAGAAAGCTTGTTGGAAACAACCTCTTTAGACTATGATCTCGATGGAAGATTCAAGTATTCAAGTATCTACTGAATGCATATTTTTCTGTATTGGAAGAAAAGGTATTGCAACCTTATTTTTTTAATTTATTTATTTTTAAGTAATGGCTTCAGACACACTCACTGGTATAAAGCAGATGAAAGATTTCATGCTGAGAGTGTTAATTCTTCATGAAAGTTTGGGTCCTGATTATTCCTTTTCTAATTTAATATTATATTTACAATGGTGAATATTTCAACTTGTAGAAGTGATTCTCAATGTGCATTTTTTTAAAGTGCATTCGAATCAGAGAGGGAAGATATGTGTGAGAATACATTGGTTCTGTATTTGCTACTCTTTATTAATATAGTCCTGGCCTCAGTGAGCACCTTGGAGGGATTGCTTACACAAGCAAGCTCAGCGCATATGTAAATACTAGCCCTTGTGGACTATGTGCCTGTAACAAAGAGTCCCGTCTGACTCCTAGCTATAGTTATTGAATAATATTAAGAAGAGACAGAAATTAAAATATAAATATCCAGAGGATCGTTAAGGTTTAGATGAGAAAGTTGGGCTCCTGCATAAGTAAGGATGCTGTTATGTTTTCGTTTATGTAGGAACTTGGACAGCTGACCTGGCTGCAATCTATTTTAAAGGCACACAATACAAATCGTATCTATACTTTCAGACCTAGGTGTTATGAGATTAGCCTTATGAGATTAAGATGAACAAGTCAATATGGAACAAGACACAGGACTTACCTACTGCCTATTAAAAATATTTAAGCTACTTTTAGAAGTTTTCTCATTCTTTAACGAAAACTGGCATCTCAGATTTAAATCACTCAGAGAATCTTCTTTCCAGGTTTCAAAACTGTAAATTCAAACAACTGAATTTTAACTTTTTTAAAAAAGCTTATCACATAAAATTTTCCATTAGAAATGCTTGTAACTCGAGAAATGCTTGTAACTCGAAGAGTCTATGAGGGCATTATTTCCTTTAAGCAGAGGCTTATAGATCATGGAAGAGGTCTCCACCATGCAACATAGGTACATGACAGAAAATGCATCATCCTATGGGACACAAAGTCTTATGAAGGCTGTCTCTTTTTCAGTCCTTTTCTATTTTAGAAGGTTTTTAGAGGGATTGCAGGACAGGGAATAAATCACTAGTGGGCTTCATGGAGTGCCAAGAGACCAGAACTTCCTTCCACTCCAGAGGGCCATCTCTGTGGATGCTGATGTGAAGCAACATCAAGCTAGGCCTTGGCTCCCTGTTCAAAAACAGACAAGAACATGCAGAAACATTTACCAAGTGCTCCCAATTGTTGGGCTTTTTTTAACTTTCTTTTTTCATTTCAGTTCAGGAGTTTACTACTCTGAGCAACCAGACCTAGTTGAAGATGTCCATGCTCACTGCAAGGGAGTTGGACTAGATGGTTTTAAAGGTCCCTTCCAACTCAAACTATTCTATGATTCTATGAACTTGCTGGAGAGAAAAGTTAGGCTGTTTCTAAGGAAAGGATATAGTAATTAAAATAAACATAAGGCAAGGCCCTACCGGCCATTTTCAAACAGAACTAAAGTTAAATTTTTGCATTTAGATTAAAATTGCATGTCTTATTCGGACTCATGCTGGGTTGAGCAAATGCAAACTGTTAAGTATCCTTGAAGACTTTAAAGTATATCACTTAAGAGATTCAAGCCCTGTACTCACTTTTCCCAAGATTTTCATTTTAACAATATTTGACATCGTGATTTTAAGAACACAATGCAATTTCTTCTTGTTTTTTTTCATGACAGACATAGCTAATCTCTCTGACACATCATTCTTCTCCTGACAGTGGGGATGGTTGCAGAATCATCAACCCTGAGAGTGTTGATTGAGCTACAATAGGTGCTGGTCTTTAAAACACAATTTGAAAAAGTTTTGTTTTTCTTTAAAACTTAAGGTCTTTTTCTTGCTGCTTCTGCTTTGATAGCCTGCAGCAAACTTCTGTCTACCTGACACCCGCATTTGATTATAGTTTTTCCAACTATCTGAAACATAATGAAATTCCTGCCCTGAAAGCTAGGGGTTATGAGATGAAGGAAGAAAACAAACTATTGTTTTCCTGCTTGGGAGTGGCTTTCAGATTCCTCTATTGTCACAAATGTCACTAGAGGCCACACTTCTTTGCACACCATGCTAACCACCTTGTACTTCTATTTGCAACAGGGGGGGTTCTCAGTAAATACAGGAACAGATGAAGTCAGAGGGAGAGCATCAACTGCGGGAGGTTGGGGAGGGCGTTCCTGGCAGACCTGACTGTACAAAAATAAATGTGAGAAAACACATATAATACAATCACAGTTTTTCTAAAATAACTTATCAACACAGAGGAATCTTGGCAGTCCTAAGGTATTTAATCAGTCAACCATTCTATAAACAAATATGTGATATAATTTTAAATGTCATTTCATTCCAGGCTTAAGTTTCAGATTGCTATCACATAGTCATCTTTCTTGGAGAGTTTTGTTCAAGGATGATTTCTGAATATGGAAGAAGTAAAGGAGAACTAAAAAGTTCCTTCGATCCCAAAAGGTACTGCCCTGTTTTGAATAGCAATCCATGAAGTAGTGGGGCCAGGACTTTCTTTTAACAGTGATAAATTGAATGACAAGCCTTGTTCCATAATTAGATAAAACATCCCCTCCCCTCCCCTCCCCTCCCCTCCCCTCCCCTCCCCTCCCCTCCCCTTCCCTTCCCTTCCCTTCCCTTCCCTTCCCTTCCCTTCCCTTCCCTTCCCTTCCCTTCCCTTCCCTTCCCTTCCCTTCCCTTCCCTTCCCTTCCCTTCCCTTCCCTTCCCTTCCCTCCCCTCCCCTCCCCTCCCCTCCCCTCCCCTCCCCTCCCCTCCCCTCCCCTCCCCTCCCCTCCCCTCCCCTCCCCTCCCCTCCCCTCCCCTCCCCTCCCCTCCCTTCCCTTCCCTTCCCTTCCCTTCCCTTCCCTTCCCTTCCCTTCCCTTCCCTTCCCTTCCCTTCCCTTCCCTTCCCTTCCCTTCCCTTCCCTTCCCTTCCCTTCCCTTCCCTTCCCTTCCCTTCCCTTCCCTTCCCTTCCCTCTCCTCTTTTCCTCTCCTCTTTTCCTCTCCTCTTTTCCTCTCCTCTTTTCCTCTCCTCTCCTCTTTTCCTCTCCTCCCCCTTCCCCTTCCTTTTTTTCTTATTATTTCTGAATAAGCATGTACATAATTATTGCATATCCAGATGCAATTACTGCTAATACTTTCCTTGTTACATCTCTAAAGACTGAGTATCAGACTCCTTTTAAATGCATAATGTGAGAGGGTCCTTTTCCCTAGGGAAGCAAAAAGCAGAGTCAGTTCATATTAGTTAGAAATCCATTCTGGCAAAAAGTTAGACCATTTCATTCTGGACATCTCTTTCTAGCTCAAGTAATAAAGACAGATCTGGAAATCCAATTACTGTCTCTTGTCTGAAATTTTTTACAGAACTTAGAAGAAGTCTCAATGAGAGAGACCTAGAAAACATATTTTCAAAGTTTTATATTTAAGGTTTATTCATGTATCCTTACTGTTTAGAGTCCAGAGTTTAAGCAACGTGATTACCAACAAAAATGCACTATGTTATTACTTTAAGTCAATTAATGATTTGAATTTGTTTTTTCTTTGTTCTGGCTGCAACACCAGAGAAAGAATTTATATGTTTTCAGTATTCTGTTTTCAGCTCTATTTATCAACTTGCATCTCAGTCCAAGAGGCAATGGAAACATTTATGGTTACCAAGAGAAAGACAAAATAAAACAAAAAGCTGTGAAGAATAAGGTGAGTGAAGCAATATTTCACAAAATTACTTTTGGACATACATGTATGAGAGTGAAGATATGTGGCAAGAACAGGTTTTTAAAATAGGTATGGAAGTTTCAAATCACAGCAGGGAAATCACCAAGATGTAGCTGCTTATTCAGTCAAAACAGATAGGCACATTTTAAACACAGAGTATTTGTAGGAGCCATTTCATACGCTACCCGGAGAAAAGGTCACTAGACAAATAAATTCAACTAAATATACTATGCACAGAAAATGTAAGAAGAGCAAAGGAAGGAAAATTCAATGTATAAGCAGGCCTTTCTTCATATTCACAAGGTTACTTACAGCTTATCCTAAAGCCAGTCTTCCTCACTCAAGAGGTTCATTGTAGGATGCATTTTATACAAAGTAGATCATCTCAACGTTCTGAATCTCGAGGATTGTCAAAGGGTATTAGAAAAATAGCAGAAAATGCTTCCAGGTTTTTTTAATATGAAAGTTAAAAATTAAAAATAATTTTTAAAATTATTTTGATTTATTGTTAAATCATATTACATACTAGACAGGATCTTGAGATTGGCCCATGTGGAGCAAAATGAACCAAAAAGAAAACCTGTTATAAAAGTATTCAAGAGGTGTCCACCTCTATGGCTCCAAGAAGCTCAATGCTGTATCCTGCCACAGAGTCACTTAACCTGTTCTTCCAATTTTGAATGGTATTCTGGCTGGTAGACATGTAACACAGTATATTCTCAAACAGGGTACCTCAAAACATAGTCATACAAACTAGTTTATTTTACTTTTATATTATTTCTGAACATTAATATTGCATTACATATTTTGTCATTTTATGAGACTGTTTTCACATTATTCTAACAACAATAAAAATCAGTTTTGTTTTAGATAAATAAGAAACGTCGAAAAGATCGAGAGGGGGGTGTCCAGGAAAGAAAGGAGGAAATGATCTTATATAAGGGTGACTGAATCTGTGGGTTTATGTTGTTAAATGGAACTCTTAAAAAAAGAAAAAAACTGTGAGAAAATGGCAGCAGGAGAAAAGTTATGTGACTGCAAATCAGAGAGCAGGAGCACCAGGACTGCTGAGAAAGCAAGTGGTCTGCTAGTATGCCAGAATCTGGCCATGAGGCAATGCCATTTCCAGGATGAGCTTTGTCAAAAGACACCACGCAGATTCGAATGTGAGGCCCTAACACTCTCTTGTTTATTTATTGGCATTCAGGGAGGTGGAACGGGGTAGGGGGACAAGGGGAGTCATCTTTTACTAACAAATACTGCAAAACAAATTTATTTCTAACTGCAAATTACTGTTGGGATGTGCTTTTGACTCATTATGTTAGCAAGACTGGGAAATTCCAATATTTTGTAACTTTAGTTTCATTCCAGTGACTTCGCACCAGAAATTCCAGGAAAGTTCGCTTTGGAAACTGTGTTTGTGGTGTTAGAGAACACTAGGCATGCAAGCCAGCTGTATTCCCTTATTTTTTGTTCCTTGACTGAGTCTCGGTGTGGGTTTGGGCTTCTGGACATGTCCTCATGCGTCCACCTACTCATTTCCACAACAAGCAGAGAGACCAACCCTTAATGCAGAGCTACTTCTGACGTGTTGCAGATTACAACTGAGGTTGAACCCAGGCTGGCACCACTTTGCAATGTAACCTGACTACACTGGTGAGACACAGCTTTCCAATTCCCCCTTTGAAGCTAAGATATTAGCAGTTATGGTTAGGTTTTATGGCTCTCCAGTACTGAAACACAGCCTGTCTAGATCTTCAGATCTCTGGGTCATCAAAATTCAAACCCCCTGTGAAAACATGAGAGATAAGTATTGCTATTGCAAATCCACCAGCCTGGCAGGCCTCGTAGGAACTCAATTAACTCTACCTACTTGATTAAAGTTCAGTAAATTGCACATAATTTCATCAAGAATTCAGAAAAATCGCTTAGTTTGGTAAGAACATACCAATGCATCTTAAATGAAAGTAAAGTACATAATAATATTTCCACTTCTCTTCAAAATACTGGATAAAATAAAATTTGGTCTCTCAGAAGCATTCTCACAGCTTCTTTCAGTTCTCCTTGAAACACCTTTTCGGAAGCGTAAGCAGCGAGCTGATATTTAGGCAGATGAGTTCATTATTGGCTTAGGTTTTTGAGAATGACTATATCATGCCATTGTTATGACACTACTTTTCCAGACTTTCATGTAATCTAGTTTTGGTTTTTGTTACATTGTGAGTACTTTAGGACCAACCCTTTTTTCTTCTTCTGTATTTGTAGTTATATGGGGGATTTATTTTAACATAATAATAATTTGGTTTATACTGTTGCGTTTGGTTTGGGTGGGTTTTTTTCCAAAAAGGAGGCATTCAAATCTATCCTCCTGATAAGTGTATGGAACTTCTGGAATATTAATTATGTGTAGTTCATCTCAGGATTCCAAGATATAGTTGTAGTCATCCTGATTAAATGCATCCTACCAGTAGAACTTAATCTAGCAATAAAGAGATAATTATTTATCCAACAGTGTCTTAAACTAACTTTGGAGATGTGCTTCAGTCGGGTTTTTCATTAATAATTCTGTTAAGTGGTCTCTGTTTCCTTAACGACTTTGACATGGTGAAGCTGGGAGTAAATGTGAAGGAAGAAGAGGATAGCTTATTATAGATGAAGAATGACTGCGAGGCTTAGAAAAATAATAATGAATGGAAAATAGTATGGAAATTAAACTCAGAGAAAAAGATATTAACAAGAATTTCTGCTATGAGCCGATTAGGATTATGCCAATTAAGATCTGCAAGACAGAAGAGATCTGAATACATTAGTGGTATTGAGGACTAGCAGTTTATAAGGTTTCCAACTAGATTTAGTATTTCAACCAGTTATGGGGGAATATTAAAGCAAGTGAATATGTCATCTGGAATATTGTGGGCAGTGTTCCAGAAACACAATTCTAAAATGTAGCCTTCAGGTAAGGGAGGTCTTGATGATTCAGGAAGTCTCTCCTAGGTATGCATTTCTATGCCTCTAGGCAAAATTCACTATATAATTTCATTATTTAATCTTCAGTAAAAGCCTGTCTAGAAAAGCAGGGAAAAATGCATTTGGCTTTCTGACTTGAGGCAGGGAGCAGGGAACACTGGTATCAAAACAACTCCTTATTGTCCTCACGCATCAGTTTCGCCATCTGAGAAACAACAAAGTTATTTTCCCAGTTTTGTAAACGTAATTAAGCTAATTAAATACTCATCAGCCTGAATATGAATTAAGCATATTTTGCTCTGTCTCTGTCCAGTATCATGATTCATGACTCTGCCTAATGTTATGATGGAGGAAAACCAAATTATCTAGCTTTAATCCGGGCACTAGCAGCACCCAAACTCACTATAATCTTGTTTCATGAGTGCTTCAGATGCCCAAGGCACTGTGTCTGTGCAGAATTGCTCTGGACTGGGCAGATTGCTCAGCTCCCAGGAGAACAGTCAGGAGACAAGCGTTACTCCAGCAAAATCCTTGGAAGGGACCTGGTATATAGGGTAGTTTTTGGGAATTCCCAGTCTATACCTACAATATGGGTCAGTTCACAAAACTTCAGCAACTGTAGAGATATCCAAAGCCTTTCCTGTTAAATACATGTCAAAGTGCAAAGCTTACAGGATTACATGAGAGGAAAAAAAGAGGAATGTGATTCTACTATCCACTTCTTAGTACACTGAAGAGAGAAAACAGACTTGAGAAATCCTAGTTTAATGTTCGTACTTTACGCTAAACTCTAGCAAGAAATACACAAGTAGGAGTTTAGCATTGCCTTGACCACACTGAGCAATGTTAACTAGACTGAGGGAGCCAATGCTTCCTTCGTCTTAGCCACTGAAACTGGGATTTGCTACTGAACAGTAATATCATTTTAATAGGTCATTGAGAACACCTCATTCTCATAGCCTCTCAGAGGAGGATATGTGATTAGGCCACCATCAGCTTGAGAAGATAATTAAACCCAGATTTTCTGTTTACTAAATACTTAAACCACTAAGCCAGCAGTGGATGGGGCTCCCTATGGGGCAGGCAGGACAGGCATATCCTTTATGCATGTCCTGTGGATGATTCACATGGTAGGAGGACACCTCCTCATGTACCAGGGAGAATTTGAATATATGAAGACAAAGAGCCTGAACATTGAATGACACAGTGCATGTTTCCTTCAGCCCTCAGCTAGAAAGTATGATAGGATAATCTCCTGAATGAATGGCCAATTCATGAATCATATGACTTTTTTTCCTCAAATTTCCAGACATCCTTTTGGAAATTTTCCAGTCCTTGGAACGTCTTTTTATCCCCAAATACTGCAAAAGATTAAGGTGACTGAGAAATCCTCTCTGCAAAGTGGGAGCTTATTTTTAGAAAAACCTTCAGATGTCAGCTTTAATAAGTATGTGATGCCTGGTCTCCATGGTCACATTTTGATGCAACTTAAAATGACTTGCTAATCAGATAAAGTATTACTTTTAGGAGAAGATTAATAACAGAATTGAGTTTTGCAGCACCTTATTTAAACGTCAACTGGTGGTCTTTACGCCCTGAGTTAAGTGCAAAGGCTCCCCTGCATGACACGTAAGAAGAACTGCTACATGAAATTCAGATTCTCAACAGTGTGTATTATGAAAAATAAATTGCCATAGATAGCTAGGAGGTAAATCCAGAGTCATTTAAGATTTCCTCTCTGCTTGTACATAGCGTGTCAGACAGGTGTATTTACAGCTGAAAATATTTTCATAAAAAGGAAGCCTTTCTAGGGTCTAGAATCTCTTTGTTTAACTGCATATACATTAAAATGATAGATGGAAGAGCAGTTGCTTCTAATTTCTGCTCAGTTACTCAGTGGTTACTGCCACCATACACTGCGCAGAGATCCAAGTTCACCCTGCTACTCAGCCTGACTGAGTTTTGATCTATGCCTCCTACTGCAGAGCTTTAAATACTAGGTAAGGCCTTTTCGGCAACAGAGTGTTTTTTCTCATGAACGCACTCCTGAGAGGTGGGCTCAAATTCATATTCTGATCTAAACGGCTTTCTAGGTATTGTGAGAAAGGGGGCACCAGGATACTGATTTTTTTAATTGTCTACTGACTCTCTGAGTCCAAACCAGCAAGATTCATAGCATCTCAGCCAATAATATAGCCAAAGTAAGGTCTGAAGGTTTTCACTGAGTGTGTAGGATAACAGAGGTGGTTCACCATAATAAACCTCCTACTTGCTCGTGAGGAAGTTCTCCCTTTAAAGGCACTCCTTTGATGAGTAGGCCTTTATCAGAAGCCTCACTCTCCTGATTTGCAGAGAATCAACACATATTAATATTATCCTAATTTGGAGGGCCAGTGCAATTCCAATTAATCAAAATTTGTCAGGTGGTTGGATATGAGCCCTCCTCACTGAATGTTCATATTATATTCTGTTTGGAAATGAGCAGTGGGACGCATCCTGTCCTCATTTCACAGCTGTAAATAAATCAATTCTATCCTAATTGTTTAGTAGTATTAGTGAAAGCAAGGTTCCTCATCTTTTCTTTCAGAGGTCAGATTTTAAATGGCATCATGTAGTTGGATCCTCTGCGTTCCATACACGTACTCTGAACCATGAAGCTGAACACTTTTTCTAAGATATTGTTTTTGTCTTCAGCCCCTAAGGCTCCAAACAGCTCTACCTTCTGTTCCTTGTTGGTTTTACGTTCCAGACTTCTAATCAACATGCTATGTGGTACCACATCATACACTCAAATTTCTGTAAGGCATTTTACATCAACACTATTACTTCTAGCAACTAAGTGTGTAATCCTATTTTAAAAAAGCGTCCAATTAACTTGTCAAATTCTATCTGCCATAAACAGTGTTGAATGATTTTAATTAATCAATAGAAATATAATCAGCTTGAGTTCTCTATTAATTTATCAAAGTCAAGCTAACACATGTCCTCTGCCCTGGATGGTTCCAGTCCCGCCTGGACTGGAGATTTACTGATAAGAACTTCAAATTTAATTTACCATAGAACATGATATGGCAATGACTATGTTATATCCTACTCCCATTAAGGTGGAGCTATTATCACATGCTTTTCCTGTTTGCTTTTTTTTTTTCAAAACTCTAATCCAAGCTTTCCCCAAAATTAATACAAATATTGAAAATACCTTGAGAGAGGTGTCTTGGGTTGGGTCCAAGTCAGTGAGACCTGCTTCTTTAGATGGTTATTTTTAGTGGCTGCTACTTATCAGCCTCCTTGTGTACTTTTGGAACAGAGGATATATAATCTCCATAGGAGACGCTGTATTAACACTGACTTTTCCATAACTGCAGAAGCATTTAATTTTCAGCTAATGTGAATATCAAGAGATTTTAGTAGTCTAGAACTTTGCATTTTACAGCATAATTTAGGTGTCGTTAAACTAAAATTAAATGGAACGGACAAGGCATATGATTCTAAAATTCTGTTAACAGAGCACCAAGTAGAAAAGCCTAAACTAGAGTCAAAAAAGTCAGTCACTAACAGGTATAGCCCTAAGAGTGCAACACCTCCCTACTGAAATATCTCAGAGTATGAATGGTTTCCATCTCAAACAAAGTGCTGGGTTGATGCAATTATATTGTTCCCAGAATCTTAGATACCACCTTAGGATAATGTTTCAAAATCCCATGTTGATGAAGTTTGTTCCAAACAAGCTGTTACCTCCCCACACAGGGCTGCCATGTACTATTTGGGACTGAGGACTGCCCCACAATGGTGCTATTGTAATCTTCAAACTGAAGATACAAAGAAACCTGTTGCAAGGAGGCACATGATTAAGCTGGATTTAAGTTGAGCTGGACCAGATGAAAAAACTCAGGCTATCTAACCTCCTGAAGGCAGAATGCAGCACTGCAAAGATATACAAGCTGACATCCTAAAAGCCATGCTAGCACAACTTTGCATGCAAATCGGTTAGCCCTTGGTTAATCCCTACAGTGATTTCTCCTGAGTGAAATTTCCATTCTGTTTTCATTTTTGCAGCTGTTTCAGCAGTTCTTAGTAAATATATGTCAAATGTCACTTGGTGGTTCTCACGCTTCACTCACTTCACTTTCTGTCCCAGATATACCAGGGATGAGTGATGAGTGACTGCAGAAAAGGGAATGTGTTGCTGGAAGGTTTTTTTGTTTTTTCTTTTTTTCCTTCTGGATGTTGCAACCTGCTAAACATTAAAATGAACAAGTCCACATCTGCAAAGTGAGGCACGAATGTTTGTTTTATACACTGAATACCTGACAGATTCTCAAGCTTATTGATTTCCAAAATATTAAATATTTTGTTATATTGCTTCTTTTCTTTGTGTGGTATCATTACAAGTTAGAATCAAATTTAATAACCTTGAAAACCCAAATGATATTATTTAGTAGCTGTAAACACTGTTCTATGAGCAGATTTACCTAAAATAACTCCTAATACTGCCCTAAGCTATTAATGCACTTTGTCCTGCAAAAAAAAATAAATCACTAAGTACTAGATAAAAACTACAAATCAAAGCTTACAACTTTGGAAAATAAATGGAACAGGTTTGCTAAAAGCATTCAGAATTTTCCACTGTTTCAAAATGAAGTAGCTATTCTTAATACCATAGAATTCACATAAGAATTAACTGATAAAACAAATCTGACTTTAGTCTGATAACTGCATTAGCAGTTTTTAATTCGTCTGTGCAATGAATACCATTTTTTTCATCTATTCAGTTAGCATTAATCTAAGTTACTTAAAGCTGTATTTTAGTCTCAACTAAAACTGCAGGCATTAAAGTACATCTACAATAACTGCGTAATTGTAGTACAAGGATGTTTGACTGCCCATGGTTTGCAGGAAGAAAGAGCACGATGACTGAATTATTTTTCTTTCGGTGCCTAGAGTAGTCCTAATTTGAGTAGTCCTAATCTGAGTTGTCCTCACAAACAAATCTCCCACAAATACAAGAATCTAATACTGTTGGAAGAATAAATACGGTCCATGCATATAAAACAGGTAGAAGAGATTGAAAATAAACTTAAATAATAATTAGTCTGTACACAAAACCAGCACTGATTTCTTTTTCCATCAGCAGAATTCTGATTCTACAGCATTTACACTGGAATAAAATGGATATTCTACTGGTTGTCCTCTGCTGTCTTTACCAAAGTAAAATTCCTACTGTTTTCATAAGATATAAGACACGGATGGAAGATCTATTACTATAATCGCTTGTTAAAACCTAGCCCACACAAAACGCTTCTTCTTGAAACATACGAAACATACAAATGAGATTATATGGCAAATTATTTTTGTAGGTAGCAATAAGTACAGAAACATGCAGCTAATAAGAAGATAGATGAAAAATAATAGAAACTTGTGAGCGCTGAATGAGAAATAAAAACTGAACAACAAGAAAAGGCAATAACTCAGCTTCTGTAGTTTTACTGAGCACTCAAAATGATCATTTTGCTTTACTATAATTTAGTTGGCCATGACCAGGTATGGAACTAAAAATAGAGTTTGCATTATTTTCTTCATCAAAAAAAGACCAAAATCCATTCATCGGGCTGTAAACAGGACAGTTGAACTGAATGCAGACAGCCCACTGTTGAACTATCTTTCTCATTAATTTCCAATTAAATGATGGGCTGAGCACTCTTCCTTAGCTTTGTTTTTGATTTTTTAATGAATCTAATGGAATTAACATTACTCAGTTCAGTGGTTCACAGCATTGAACAGAAATGTGCTGAGCTACAAAGGATCAAGTCATATTTGCTTTATTTAGGCATGAGCAGGCTTACTCGTTCTATGTGTGTGATAGGACTCTTCATGCAGAAGAGTTTGTAGGCTCTCATCCAATAATGTAGTGGGCAGGATTAGGAATCTAATCCTACAAATCCATTTATATTAGCACCTTTTGTTTAGATTAAGAACTATAATCTCAAAACTGGTTTACAGTTTCAAAATATGTCCTTGTAATTAACACTTATATTTTAAATTCATTAAGGGCTTCTTCAGGTCCACTCCTATTCACACAAATCATTCTGGGCATTGCTGACGTGCTTTCTGGGTGGGAAGATAATCCTCTGTGGTACTGAGTTCCACCTAAAAAGACGCTGACAACTTCAGCACTTTCAACTCCTGATTAAATTGCAGGCTATTGACAGTAACCAGCATGCTGAGGGAGCACTAGGGAATGACAATATTACTGTTTATGTCTACATATGCACTCTAAATACTTAACTAGACATAGATTCTTTTCTAAGGAGGAAATATGATTTTTTATAAATTTCAGCTGTAATAGTGTGGTATTCTTTTCAAAATGGACTGTGACAGGGCACAACATACAACAGTATCAGAAACATAATATGAAATAAGTACTTCAGAAATCTGTCAACCTGAACATATTTTATGGGATGATCTGTGGTCCAGATGGTAGTGAAGCTGATGTTCTTATTTTTTCAGGGTGCTGTGGGAATGAGATACTGTGATTTGATGCCAGTGTTTGATCAATAAAGAAAAATGTTGGCAATACTTTGGAATATTGTGCATTCTTAACTGGATGACGTGAACTCCAGTGATTAATAGTGGGATAGCTTTGAAGAATTACTGGAAAAATCTTTAAAATTACTTTCCTTTGTAGTATATTTCCATTCAGTGGATTGGCAAGGAAACAACAATGAGAATTTACTGCTATGAATAATATATCCTTTGTACATTCTTTATACTCTTGTCCAACTGGCAGTCCTTGATTCCTTTAAGTTTTTTTTCTGCAGCATTATCTGAACTTCCAGATATAAAAACTAATGTATGACTTGAAATATTAATACTAAAGTAGGTTTTTGTCTATGTTGTTCTGCAATGTAGCCAGTGAACATCTAAATAAACATTTAACAGCTCTTTTTTTATCCCATATTATTCTAATATACTCATAATGTGCAGAAATTCTACCTATATTAAGGTAGTAAAAGGTAGAAGGAATTCGGTAGAATTGAACTCTTAAGCCCTTGGCAATAGCATTTTTGTCATTAAAAAAAATCTCTGTTGAATCTATACCTTCTTATGAAACATAGTAATGAATGAAGGGATTAAATGAGACCTTTTTAAGAATTCTAAAAATATTAGAACTGCTGCCATCTACTAAGGTGACCTGATACTTTAAAAGACTTTTCCCATTTCTGAGTTTGGAAAAATGCATGGGATGAAAGACTCCGTTCTCCATCTTGAATCTTATTTCTGTCAAAATTCAGATAGTTCTTTGAATGAGGCAACTGATGAGAAATTCAGTGTTTGTGATTTCCTGTGTCCCCCACGTTTCAGTTTCTTTCAAGTTTCTACCGAGTCCAGGTTTTAGAAAGTGATACTAACTATTTTGTTGGACAACTGTCTACTGCTTTTTTTTTTACATAAACTACTCAAATTTAAGAAACTTGAAAAAATACAGTTTGCATCTGATCAGTAAAGTCTTATATTTTACAGATCAGTTCCTTGGAAGCTCTTCATCTCTTCTGGGAAAGATCTAGGCGGCCTGAATAAAACTTTGGTGTGCTTCTGATGATGCCAAGCCTAGATTGGGCTGAATCATTAGCATACATTCTGTCCAGTTGATTCCATGCTATGTGGAACAGGAAACCTGCCTTATTCAGAGGTAGAGAGATTTTGTCAATAAGGATATGTAGAAACTTAAAATTAAAATAAGAGATATCTGGGAAAAACATCATAATTGATGGAGCAGACAAGACAGTGAGTATGTATACATTAGGGTTTTAGTTTGGATAAGAGAGACATCTTTTGAAACAAATCTGTTATCATTGATTATCTTCTCATAGCTGTGTTGCAGAACATGAACTTTCTTATGGAAATATATTGAAAGATCTCCTCCAACACATCCATTATGCGGATTCTGTGTATCACCAACTGATTCACTCCTCTAGCCTATATCAAAAAATCAGTGTAATGAAAGCCTGAGTGACTTTGTGGGAAAGCATCATCCTGTGAGATGATAATAGGGAAAAGGTTTTCCATGCTAAGCAAACTTGGATTAGAGACTGACTGGAAATAAGACAGGACAAAGTATGAAGAGGCAAATCTGAGTGCTAGGGATTATCAGAGGTCCAGTTATGAGGGCAAGGATGTGGATGAGGAAAGCTAGTGCATTCATCAGGTCTGGAGAGATAAGATTAGGAGGCCAAGATTTTAATTAATTAGTGCAGAAGAAGAGGTAACTTGTTATTTGAGAAAGATACAAGGAAAGAGGTGAAAGAGAAGAAGACAAGGATGAGACAGGAATAAATGAAAGGAAATGTAATGTTGTGAGGGAGGGTTAGGAAGAATGAATACTCCATACATAGCAAAAGCCCATTTGTTCCAGTGCCTCATCATTCCTGAGCGGTTGTGTCTGCTTTTCAGTTTCTGATTGCTCCGCTATTCCTGTCAGATTTTTGATGTTTCTCTAACCTATGGACTTGCTTGCAATATCTTCTTAGATGTATTTCATTAACCAATTAAACTATAATCTCAGTTTAGCCTGAAGACAATGTTCTTCAGAGGCTGGTGCTGTCAATATGATTCCTGTTCTCTTCTGCTGAATTTGAATTTAAACAAAGACTCATAGCTATGCAATTGTCTCAGCATTACTCCCACTCTGTGAGGAGTGGAGTACCAGAAGACTAAAACTGAAATGCCACAGGTACTTAAAAGAAACCCTAGTTCAATTAAACATACTCATGAGCCAAAGTTCTTAGTATCAATAATATCCTTTAGTAAACAAAAAATACCTATGACATCAAAGTAAATCAGGAAATGTTATATTTCTACTCTGAACGCTCCACTCAAATAGCTAATTGGACTGATCTTAGTATCTCTATTTGATAGACTGCATTCAGACTGTTAACTGCTATGTACATTGCAAATACTGGTAGAAAGATTATGCTGCTGTCCCATAAATATCTTTAGTTGAGCTTCATTTATCTGAAAAGCAGTTTCAAAGCCATAGAATACTCATATATAAAAGGCTTAGATATATTTCAATATGAAAATTTTAAAAAAATATCTTGTTACCTTATGAATTTTTTTACCAGCATATGAGATAATCTGTTTATATCTGTAAGTATTTTGAATTAATATTCTTGACCCTTAATTTCACTGAATCTGGATACAACTATTTAACTTTATAACTATATGACACATACTACTTTTTGGAATAGCAGTCGTCAGTAATGCTTGGAAATACTAACCAAAACCTAAATTCTGATCGCAAACCTGTATCTTGCACTGTTCAGTGAAAAGGAGAAAGGCAGGATGACTAAATTCAATACTCATTCAGAATTCTATAGTCTTTTAGAGCTGGCATAGAAACATGCCATCTTCAATTGTGATCATGACAGGATTTCACGCAAGCTGATAAATATTAAGATATTGATCAAAAATTGCTGTGATCTGATTAAAGAGCAGCTGGAAAGCTTATCTGGCTTCTGACAGAAGCAAAATCTTGGCACACATGGTCATAAACAAGCAAACACTCATGTGTACTTGAGCAAGCAAGTCATCTGGCACAGTCCTTCAAGCACACACATGTTCTTAAAAGCATATGGCATTTGAATCCTGAGAGGCATCTGAATTGGGATGTAAGTCCTAGAGACTATACGAACATCGTACTCCGAAAGCATACAGAAGAAAGTGAATGTCTTGAGAGAGTACCCAGATCACTCCCAGCCCGGTGGGAAAAGGTCAACTTTGAGACTAGCTACTGCTGCTCTTTCAGGCCTCAGAGTAGTCTGCTCTTAAGTTCAGCAAACATGTTACAAGGCCTAAGTGATTTTTTTACATGTTGACTTTGGAAGCCCAAGACTCAAATGAGCTACCAGGTGCCAGCCATGGGTAGCATTTGTTTAAATAGTTTGGGAGACCTCTAGTGGGCCTCCTATCTTCTCTCATGTTGTGGCTCCCAGCGTACCTACAGCAAAGTTGCACTTGCATGTAGCTTGGACTGTGTATGTGTATCTAGTTGATAAAAATATTGGAATTATTAAATGTGACTCCTCTAAACCAATGCTTATAAGTGGAAATCACAAAAATATAACAACTACTTTGGTTCTTAAAAGTCTGAATTAATTTGAAAAATGATTGCTTCAGCTGTGCAATATTGAGCAGAACAACACTGATATGCTTAAAAGTCATTCTTCTTTATCTTTAGGTGTATTTATAAGTTAAAAGCTTCATTTTAGGATTTTCAGAACAAAAATGGCACTTCATTTAGAGTATACTAAAGTATGTTCAGAGCTCCCTCTTATCTGGCTGTATCTCAGCAGTCCACACTGTGTACATATCAATATAAGTGAAGTCTCTTTGGACTTCACTCTTGTTCTTCATTGTATTTTTGAATGTAACATAGAAACAGGACCACAAATCTTCTACATGCTTATAAATTCAGTAGGAATAGAAAATAATGCTGAAATACTGAAGTTTAGCACTACCTCGTTTACAGGAGTACTTTCTAATGCAGGCATGATTTTCTGTGCTATTCCATAAGAGCCTCTCCTGCTCACATTAGTCATGGTTATTTGTACAAATGTCTCTTTCTCTATTGCTTGGTGATCATGAGAGCTAAGTATTGTATTGTTGGTTTTTCAAAAGACAGTTTCTACTGCAATTTCTGATTTCATATTTATCATTCATCCGTAAAAGATTTTGTACAAACATAACATTTAATAACTATTTGCACAATTAAAAATAACTCCATGATGGGAAGATAAGCACTTAGATCTCAACCCTGTTATACCAGCAACAAATTAATATGTAACTACATTGAAATCAAGAGAACCTTGCACAAAAGCAGACATTTGTCTGTATCTGGATGAGCTGCAATTTATTAGTTTTAAGTCACATGCTCAGCTTTGCAAAGTACTTTTTTTTTCTTTAGTATAATTCACAAGGATTACAATAAGTACATTCAGAATACATAGGAACATACAAATGCATGTGTCTTAATTCCTTTTTTAACCCATTCATAACAGGGAGCGAAACAAGCTGCAGGGAGACAAGGGAATCATTTGTCTTTTCCTAAAATTGGGTCCTCTTCTTGCAAAGTTAAATAAATAACTAGCTCTAACTCTTGTGAGATACGAATTTGATAGAAGTAATTGTGTTTGTGGAGCAACACGTCTCTAGAAGCATTTTCCTTTGGTTGTACATTGTGTCTAAAATGGGTTTGTCTCTCAGCCTTTTTCTGTTTTCCCCAAAATGTTGTATTCATCACCTTATTCCTCCTCAGGAGAGAAATATTTATCTTGTAGCATAGCTTACAGGGGTGGAGGTGGGGGTTGAGGGAAGTCTTTCAGAAGACAGCACATAGGAAAAGGAAATACTGTGCTTCCTTGCAGAACTTGCTTGGGATATCTAGAGGCCCCCTGAAGTCAGCTGAGACCTCTTGGTATCAGTTCAAATCACAAAGGGTAGTCTGTATACACGTATGCATCTTGCCAATTCCAGCCCATTTCCACAAGTAATTGCAGGGAATCTTTGTTGTTGTAAAGTGGTGAAGAGACAAAGGGTGGAGTGTCCACTCTGTCCGTGCTGTGATCATGATATTTTGACTTTGGTGTGGTGAATTCTTTTTGTTGTTGTAAGTGAAGTTTGTGAAGATTGTATTTTAAATGATAATAGTTGAAGCCAATAATAATCACAGAGAAAGCCTTTTCATTCCAAGGATATTTATAGTTCAGGAGTCCAAAGGCGATACACCGTCACAGTAAGTGTCTGGAGTCCTAACAGGCCACATTTCCACTGCCTTCTGTATTCTGTATGTCTAGTCAGTAATAATATTATTTCTGGAAGAGTTGCAAAATAAATTCCTGTGGAATAATCCAGATATTTCAAATCTAATTTATGAACAAGAAAAACTGCTTCAAAAAGTTCTAAATATATGTAAAAGTTCTAAAAAACTCAGAGTCATAACCCAATCTGAAAACGTGTCAAAGTAGCATGGCTATTCTACATGGCAAAGTCTCAAATTATTTAAACATAGCGATTAATGGAGAAATGCTTGTTGCAATTTTTAAATTAAAAAACACTTCATACACAGTTTAGAGATTATACCACAAAACCTTTCAGAAAAAAATTGTCTTTGAAATGCCATCAAAAAAACACATAGTGCAAACTAACTAGTTGTGAGATCAGATATGACATGGTGACTGATACAAAAGACAAAGACTGAAGTGCAATTGTCAGCAAGGAGAAAAGTTAGGAATACAAAGTTTTGTGTAGCTTTAAAATATATATCATGGATTTAGGAAAGAATGCAAACACTGTGGTAGTAACATACTAATGAGTCTTGATGATAACCAGAGAAAACAGTATTGGGCACTGGAGTCACCAAAACCTTAGATGCATGGGCACTGTGGTCCTAAGCGAAATTCATTATTAGCAACACAATGTGCACTGACAGGAATAATCTGAACTACTCATGTATTATTTTGTCATAATTATCAAACCATTCAGAATATTTTTTTCAGATTCTGTGGATCAATGCATGAGTTTATCCAATAAAATGATAAAGGTATGCATAAGAAATACTGTAAAAGACAAAACATTTTATCTTCATTATCTATGTTAAGATAAGGCCTTAACTTGGCATGCCATGTTGTGGTTGTCCTACCTCCCAAAAAATATAACAAAAATAGATGGAACTCTTAAAACTTAGTGGTATATTTAGATGAAAAATGTAGTAAAAGTGCCTAGCTGGGAAAGAATATGATAAGCCTGTAACACGGAAAATGAACAGGGTAGATAAGTTTAAATTATTTATAATTATGTATTTTCATCATGCAAACACATAAATATACCTGATGAATCTGGGGAGCAACCACATTAAACCAAATATAGACATCTGGTGATAAATGCTTAGCATGGATTTCAGAGAACATTGGACATTTACAAAGACAAGGGTTACTACATACAATATTTGGGATGGGATTAACAACAAGAGCATTTTTTTTAAAAGAAGTAGAGCCTTTTTGATCAAAAATGTACCCTGATATTTAATTACAGGAGGTTTAGAATTAAAGATTCCTCCCCAGGCAGTGTTATTCCATATTCATCCACTATGTGGGTTCTTGCATTTTCCTTTGAAAAGTCAGAGCCAGGCTACCAGATGAAACACTGGTCTGATAGAGCCTACATTTTGAAAGCTATGGAAGATGTCAGATGCTTTACTTTTCATGTACACAGTGTGAGACGTTAGGTCCATGTTTTTCAGAGGGAACTTGTCATCAGTTCCCCAAAATACAAAGAATTCCTCAAAATCATTAGGAAATGAAGGTTAAGTTACAGTGCAATGATTCATTTATTTGATTAAAACCCCCCACTGCTTGTAATCATCAAAGTAGCTGCACACGTTATTTTTATTTTCATTTTAAAATAACAGCAGTGAAACTAATAATTAATAATGGCAACTATAATAAAAGTAACTATTTAATCTGCTTTGTTCAGTACCGTTCTTTCACCACACTTTGTAAGGGAAGGGTTGTTATTCAAGGTATGCTCCAAGTCTGCCTCAGAATACAAGCCCAGCTTGACTGGACAGCTTTTGGTTGCTAGTAGAAATATGTCACTTATTAGGAACAGAGAGGGTGTTTATCACTGTTTCAAGGGTTACTTTGACTTAGACAAAGAAACAGCTTAGTGACATAATGGAAAGACCTGGGTCAAAGTATAGGAAATTCATATAGTGTGTGCTCAAGGATCCAGTCATGCAGACTCAGTTTTTCTCTTGCATGTCTTGCACAAACAGTGAGTGAGACCATGGCTGTGCAGGTCCTCCCATCTGTCTTCCATACTACCTCAGATGTATGGGGGGGTTGAAGTCAGAACTAAAAAACACTGCCAAAACTTCTCAATTGAGGGAAAAGATTTGTCTTTCCCGTTGCTTCTCTTGCCCTCCTGGGATGTAGTAAGTGTTCAGTCTTGTTTCCTGGACCCATCACGTACTCATGATTGGCATACTCTTTCAAGAAAACTAGAAATGCCGCCCCTAGCAGAGGAGCTTGAGCACAGCATCATCTTAATGGGTGGTGAATACCACCAGTCCTTTTCTTAGTCCTCATCTGCCTTAACAGGGGTAAGGGGGAGAGGGGAGATACTCCTTGCCATAAATTCAGTTCTGATTTCTGGAGGAATAGCAAAAAGAAACTCAACCATGCCTGCTTTACAGATAGCACTTCACCGAGTGTCACGCAGCATTTCAGCAAGAAAGGTATAGGTGTAAAAAGTTGAACCTGTTTCCATCTGCTTATGTAAATGCTAGAGATCTAATTTCAGGGTCATCAAAACAGCAAGTTCTGTGAAAAGAAAAATGACCTGCACCCAGAGCCTATTTTTTAAAAAAAAATGACCCTCCTCTCCATGTGTTACTTCCCAGTATCAAGGACATGCTCCAGATGAAATGTTTAACTAAGCATCAAATTTGCAAGCATGAAGCCAATTAGAATTACAGAATGGTTTGGGTTAGAAGGGAACTCAAATGATCAACCAGTTCCACTGCCCCTGCCATGGGCAGGGACACCTCCCCACCAAACCAGGCTGCTCCGCAATAACGTACCGTAACAATGATCTGACAGCCAAATACTGGGAAGCCAGCACAACACCTCACCCTAATTTCCAAACTCAGAAAAGTAGCCTCGGACCGCGGTGGGGCAGCCGGAGGCGAGGGCGGCAGTGCGGGGGCTATCCTGAAGTGCAAGGGGCAGAACCAAGAGATGCATCCCGACTCGGCATCAGCTCTGCGTTAAGGGCGAGGAAGGTATTTCTGCGAGCACCCCGCCTGCCTCCCGCCCGCCCCGTCCCGCCCCCCCCCCGCCCGCTGCCGGCTGACAGGTGCGCGCTCCTCCGCGGCAGCACCAGCCCCGGCTCCTCCGGCCCCCGGATTGTTTAGTCCTCGGAAAGCTGGTCTGGGTCCAGATTTTGCTTTGATCTTTTTTTTTTTTTTTTTTTTTTTAAGAGAGAGGGAAGAAAAAAAAAGCCAAAGAAAAATAAAAAACCTGGAGACACAGAAAAAGGGCTGTAGGAAAAAAGTTTTGGATGGGATTATGTGGAAACTACCCTGCAATTCTCTGCTGCCAGAGCAGGCTCAGTGCTGCCTTCTGCCCAGCGGCGCAGCCCGCGCCGGGCGCTGCTGAGAGACGCCGCGGTGCGCGCCGCCAGCGCCTGCAGTGCCGGAGCCCCTCGCCCCGCCGGCCCAATGCTCCTCCTCGGGCTGCTCCTGCTCGCATCTGCCCTGGACGGCCGCAGGCACGGGGCCGCCGCCGAGTCCGACCTCAGCAGTAAGTTCGCCCTCTCCGGCGCCAAGGAGCAGAACGGTAAGGAAGCGGCAGCCGCTCCGCCGCAGCCCGGGGCAGGGGCAGAGCAGGCGCCCGGCCGGCACGCAGAGCGCGGAGCTCTCTGCCCGGCGCCGAGGAGGGGTTTGTGGGGGTGGGAAACATTCCGCGCCCCCGCTACCCCCACCACCCGGGCCGGGATGAGCGGGCTCGGCTGCTGGGAGTCTGCCCGCTGCGTGTGGGGAAAAGGGCAGCGGGCGGGAGGGAGCCCGGCGCCGGCTAGGAGTCTGCCTCCTCCGCCGAATGAGGTGCAAGAGGCTCCGTGCCCCCCGCTTCGAGCACCTTTGTGTCCCCTAAATGCTGCGCTCTTTGGAACGGGGGTGGGTTTCTTGTGTCTGTGCGCGAATGAGTGGTGTTTTGTGCAGGCTGGAAACGAGCTAATCCTGCATAGGAAATGAGAATTACTTTAAACTTTCAAGTGTACCTGAAATGTTTAGAAAACTCTCAAATGCGAGTTCCCTTGGGCTGGAGCTGCACAGAGCTGGAGAAAGACTCCTTTCATGCAGCAAGGGCAGCTTCGGGGTGTGTAATTTGCTTAGCCTCTGAACTCCATATGATTTACATTATTCAGATTTTTAAGCGTCTTTCCTCTTGATCTGCTTTTGTGAAGTAATTTTAAAGAATATTTTACAAACGTTATATTCAGCATGAAACCACAGTTAGTGCAGAATATATAAAAGTAGTGTACATACAGGGAACCTTTGGTGCTTAATGTTCAGGGGGTGTGAAAAATACAGCACTTTGCAGGTCAGCTAGAATGAGCTTTCTCCGTGGGCACAAACCAACGCAAAAGGCCAAGCTGGGAGCTCTCAAAACTCTCTGAACTGTAATGAAATAAAGTAGAGATACAGATTCGAGGCTAATCCCATTCTCTCAACTTTGAACTTGGGACTCCCCAGATAAAAGTATTTTACATCATATCTTTTAATAGAAAGCAAAGTTGAAGGGACCTCCACAAGCACTCTGTGAATGAGTAAAATATGCAGTGCACTTGGCAAACTTTAGCAGAAGAGATTAATACTGCTGTGGCCTGCTTAAAGTGAGGATATATGGCACCTGCAGACTGCCGGAGCTGATCATCAAAGAGTGGCACTGGGATCAGCCTCTAATCAGAGCAACTGTGGAGTGCCAGAGGAAAGTGATCAAAAGATTTGGAGACCTGGCTGTTCTAACAGGAAACCAATCAGACTTTGTGCACAGTACAGGAAATTATCTACTCCGTGTGAGAAAAGAAATCACTCACTTTCTATCCCTTCCCAGCTTACCTGGCATTTAGAGGCTTTAGGGCTCCAGCCTGGGACAAAATGGACTTGGCGCTAGTATACTAAAATCTTATGCTGTTTTACTGCCCTTTGTTAAATTTGCATAGGGTGCATCTGAAGCGTATGGACATGTAGAGAATTATTATTGATTTGCTTTAACTTTGTCAGGAGTGGAAAGAAACCTGCTACGCTGTAAATCTGCCTTTAGAAGTTCATTACAGGGTAATGTGGCAGGGCCCTGAAGGGCCACCAGCGTCTGGCAGTGGGAACACAACAATAAAGTGTGAAAGGTTGATCACACAACATAGAAGCAAACCTGATGTAAATAGATATAAATGTAGATGACAACACAAAATAGATTCTGTTCGCATACATCACAAATGCAGCTGCCTTAGGTCAGGCTTCAACTGGTTTGCAATGCAATTTGGCATGCTCTGAGTTAGTCACTGTGTCTTACAACAAATGCAAAGTCAGGAGAATTAACAACAAAAAAAAAGTGCCCTGAAACTGTGTTCTGTGGTGTTTTATATTTACAACAGTTCAGGTTCTTCTTGTAACTTACCTGAAGTTTGTTTTCTAGTTGTTCAGTTGAAAATCTTACTTTAAAAATTAGCACAAGATTAAGTACAGCTAAGTACTAATACTTGACTTTTCTTAACTGATTTTAATTATTTGGGGGATTGGTAACACTGGTCAAACCAGTTCTTACTTGATTTAATTAGAGTGATTTTTACACTCTGCTGCAATCTAAAGATTGTATAGCTTTTAGCTAGAGGCAGGTTAAAACTCCCTGAAGTATTAGAATGAGATATTGCTGTTTGCATGCCAAATAATCTTGGGTCAGGAGAGAAAGATTTTTCACTTATGCAGTCTACAAATAAAAGTTCTGTTCTCTACTTGTAAAACTGCTAAGTGGCCAAGAAGTTTTGCAGTAGAATGGATTACAGTGTTACTCAGCTGCACTCATGGGTGCTGTTGCTATTTCTTCAAGGTGATACTGAAGATGTCTATGACCAGTTATTTAAAATCAGTGGGGCTCCTTGTGTCACAAAGGGTGAGCATGTGCATAAGGACTTTTTTTTTTTGTAAATAGTTTTTATTTATTTATTAGCTAAATGATTTCTTAATTTCAGAATCACAGTTTGACCTGGTTTATTTCCTAAATTCAGACACAAGGAGTTCTCTTGTTTGTGCTGCATAGCGAGTGTCATTTTAGGCAGCAACTTCCTAGTGTAAATATTTCTTTGCTATTGTAGTTAGATATTCTTAGAACACAGTATTTTGCTGCTCCTTCCTAGGAACTCAGTGTAATGGTTGTTGGCGGGGCCAGAGTAGTTCTATTTGAAACCACTTAAAATTACCGCCTTGGCCCTCTGTTATAGTCAGATTTTCTTTAAGAATGGATTTTATTTGTAAACTCTGCTTGACAGTAAGGAGTTTTATGTGGTTTCCTTGAAAAAATCATATTTATCATTGTTTGTAATTCAACCGAGTAAATATTCATTGAGAGGATTAAAGAAGTTCATGCAAAAACTTTCTGGACACCGAAGGATCACTAAACATTGCATGTAGTGATGGCTTCTGTTTATGTGGGTGGATTTCATTTCCACAATTCTTTGTCCTGTTGAAAAACAGATTATGTTTTGAAGGATTTTTCATACTTAGGTCCTTTTATCAGTTCTCTTATGGCTGTCTGATGTATTTACTACTGTTTTTGCATACCAAAGTAAAGAATCAAGAAAAATTGCTCACAGTTTCCTTTGAAGAACAATCACAAGCGTATTGAATTTGACTTGGGCGGTTTATTTCTTCTTGCTGTTATAGCTCTTGCTACTTTTCCATCTATTTTTTTTTCTTTACATAGTATTTTCGTCCTGTTTCTGTAGTTTTACCAATGTCTGAGGGAACTCTTGGTGGATCGAGTAATGTGAATGACTTACTTGTGATGACTTAACTCTGGTGGCCTGAGTGCACCTGCTTGTGTGATATTTTCATTTAATCTAGATTTCATTACAACATGAGATGGCAGGAGTATTTGAGTTCTGTTTTCTTGGCTGTCTTAGGACAAGATATAATAAATGTTTAAAGTAATTTTGCTAAGCTATCACCTGTTATTATTTCTATGAGAAATATGGGCATGTCTTTATAGAAAATAATGAAAAAACCTACAATGTCTCGTACCTGGAAACTCTCAAGGTCAGGTTGGACAAGCCTCTGAACAACCTCATCTAGTTGAAGATGTCCCTGCTCACTGCAGGTGGTATTGGACTAGATTACCTTTAAAGGTTCCTTCCAGCCCAAACTATAATTCTACATAAGAAATGAAGTGTACAGCTTATGTGACTTGTGCATCTAAATTGTAGTAATGAATGACTTCAGAAGGCCAAAAAACTCAGGTAAGTTAGCAGCTCACCATGACCAACTAGTTAGAAATATTATTTTTCCTGTAGTTAGTTTCAAGTGTGAATGGACAGCAGTATAGAGGGTTGCTTAAATAAATCTTGTAAAAGCAAAGCACTTGTTTGATTTCTGTCAATCCTGCAGCACGGGTAACGTCCCAGTGATGATTTACCTTTTGATTTATTTTTTCTTACCATTTAAGTTTTTTTTCTTCTTCGCTCACATGAATAGAAACTCTTAATAATGTTTCACTGATTGATCACTTCGTGATGTATGTTTTAAATCTTCTGAAATAGGCTTAAAGAAACCCAAAAAACAGGAGTCCTTGAGCTGGAGTTTGAGACTTGCATATCTTGGGCTGTCTTTGGGATGCAGCTGTAAGTAAGCAAGTATCTGAAGTGCCAGAAGGAGCTTCTATCCTTACCTTGGCATGGACATGGCTTCACATGCCTCCTCATAACCCCCTGGAGGATTCCCTATTTAGTGCATCTCCAAAGGAAGCTTCCAACTTATTTGGGAATGGAGACTGGATCACAATGTAGAGTTTCTGGTTATGTTCATTTAACTCAGGCTGAACACCTGAAAGAAGGTGTGCGTGTCAAAGTGAGGCAACACATTGAGTCCTTGTGGAGTGGAATGCCAGCGCTTTTGCTTGATTGCAGTCATTTTACTTCAAAGCAGTGTGGGTCGGCACCACCTCTGCTGACTTTTGTTGAGTTGATGAGTGCCAGTACAGTCTGACTACTGCTGGGTAGTAGAAATTTTCTTCATTTTCAAAAGATAAGGAAGTATAAAATACGAGCATGTGACATCTAAAGGGAAACTTGATAGCGATGCGGTTTTTCTCAAGTTTAATCTGTTTCTGTGTAATCCAAGACTTATTTTGAAATGTTTTAAAGCCCTTTTCCTGGAAAGTGAAGAATCGCACCACATCATCTTTTGACTTCAAGCGAAAGATTGTGGCAAATTAAAGAAGTTCTTTAACATTGCAATAAATTGCAGTGGAAGAAAATTTTAAAAAATGGATTTTGTCTTTGTGGTTGAATTTTGTTGTGTTGTTTGCTGTGCAGCAGAGTATTGCTTGGGACTTCTTCATCCTGCTGCTTCTCTCAGTTTCTTCTTTTAGGTACAAGTAAGGGTTTTAAAAGCTCAGACCATTTGCTACTTGTCCCAAATATGTAGGCATCCCAGGCTTCCCATATCTTTGTTTAGTATCTTGAATGTAACTTAAGGTAGAAACACATGAAATCTTATTTTTGCAGAAACTAGTTTTTATAAGTTTGCAGATCAGACTTGAAAGCATTATGCCACATTGTTTTGGGTTTGGTTTTTTTCAGTTAGATGCAGAGCTTTATTGTGGAGAAGAAACCCAGGGCATACCTTGAGATGCTGACAGCTATACTA
This sequence comes from Tapera naevia, assembly GCA_033556795.1. NCBI lineage: Eukaryota > Metazoa > Chordata > Aves > Cuculiformes > Neomorphidae > Tapera > Tapera naevia. Next base: position 1,335,727 of record JAUMJJ010000172.1, on the reverse strand, counting down.
CCAAAGGGCTTGTGTTGGACTTCGTCTTCACATACACATAATATATTTTGTATCTTATAACTTTATCTGAACTTTGAGTATAATTATTGCATAGTCAACCTGTAATAGCAAAGTACTGGTTTTCAGCCTGCAGTAGTGGCTGTGCATTATAGCAGAGGGGTTTGGGGGATCTTTTGCTGTTGGGTAGTTGCTGCTTTTGTTTTTTTTGCTCTGTCTGGCAGTTCCTGATTACTAGAAAGAGGATGCGCTGTGCAAGCTCACTTCCCTTAACTGGAAATGAGCCTCCACAACTACTTTATAGATAGTTCTTGGCTTTACCAGTGCACCATGCCTTTGCTTTTTAGTTGTATATGTCATAGAAAATATACTTTCTGGTGTGTAAGCATCTTAAGAATTGACTTGTATATAAGCAGTCTTTTAGCGTGAACCTCTGTGTCTTAGAAAATGTTACGCAACAGGAAATTACTAGAGCTAACAGGCAAAAATGCAGTTGTGTTTTTTAATTACCACTTAGGTATCTGTAGGAGTGCTTGTTTTCAGAGTTTCTGAGATATTAATTGTAAATTAAAACTTACTCAGCTCTGTCATTCTCATTTGGGGAAAACTCTTGCAGTTTGTGTTTGAACATGAAATACTTTTATTCAGGTAGGTGAGTGAAAATTCAAAATGTGCTACTGTGAAGTGAAAATATAAATTTGTGTTTTCTAGGGGCTTCATTAAATTGTAGGATGTTATTTCTAGGTGGCAATGCAAGGCGAATTTGTTCATGTCTCCATAGGCATCTTAGACTTAGAGTTCATCTGTATTCAACTCTTCTCGACATCAGTCTACTGAGATTTTATAAAGATATACTCAGTGTTACATAGGGTTATTTATGCTTTCATGATCCTACATCATGCTAAGCCGTTTTCTTTTATATGAAGACAGCCCATCTTAAAAAGCATGTGTACAATAGCACCTCTACCCGTTTTCATAACCTAATCTTTTTCTACAGAAGTTAGCAGAGTGAGACAAGGCAGGACTCCAGACTCTCATAGAGTAAGGCTTATACACAGAGTATAAGAACTGTTACAAAATTAATGTAAATGAAAGAAGAAAGCCCAGCTAATTCCTTTGTCTCCTGTAGGCCTTCTGTGTTACAGTTAGCAATGCCTATTCGTCTTCTGAGTTCTATCAACTCTATTCCAAGTAGTCCATTTTTGTTAAGCATTCCTACAATTTTAGACTTTGACGTTCGCCTTGCATCGGTGTGGTTCATTTGTACCAGGCTTGTAGGCTGCTTCATTTCTTGTCACTGTAGATTCCTCTGAAGTCTTGTGTGCGTGTGCCACCCCGCAGCCCATGTCAGTGTACTTTTTTACCTTTGTCGACTAAACCGTCAGGTGAGCTGGCTGCAACTCAAGTTAAAAGAACTCATCAGCTGTTTAGTTAAGTTGCTTTGAGCTATTGGATTATTTCCCTGTGTGGCTGTTTTTATTCAAGCTGGGCTAATTTGAGACTACACACATTAACCCTGCAGTGAAGATCTTCACAGTGCTAGTTGCTGATTTTTTTTTTTCTCTTTACTGCCATTTTCATATGCAGGTGTTTGGGGCTAGGGAATGAGAATATGAATTAACCTCCCATGTACTGTAGTCCAAAATGATACATGCAGAAATTGCATTTGCATATGAAATAAAAAACTGTTCAAAGTTTATCTAACATGTAGTGGTGTCCTTTTGTAGTACTGAGCATGGGAGGGTTGTGAGGGAGTAACCAGTAACGCTTTTTTCAATGGTATCATTACAAACACAGATGTATGTTTTAAGGAGATGCTTCTAGGGCAAAGAACACCTCTATATCTCTGCTCCCTGAAAGCCCAAAATACTGAAATTTCTCCTTAAAGTTTGATAAAACAAATTATAAACTGTATTAAAATAGTACGCATGCATGGCTCAGTTTGATCACCATTGTACTGATTTCTTTTCATGAAGTGCAAGGTGTGCATTGGTTCTGGGTAAAGCCAGGTAAAGGACAAGGCAGTGGCTGAGAGGCAGAGGCTGGTAATACACCTTGCCAGCACTGTGGCTGGAAGTAGAAATCTTTCTTTTGGATTTTTCAGTTCTCTATTTTCTGGGTGAACATTGTTGTTAGTTGGCCAGCTATCCTTTTAGATTCCCTATGATACTACAAGTTCTACAAGGGAGGGCTTCCAGGCGTTCAGCAGATGTCTGGCTTCGCTGGCGATAACTTTGAGTGCTGGATTTAAACTGTTATCACCCTTATGTGTCTTTTCTTGAAATATTAATCAGTCTGTCTCAGAAAAAGTAAATAGTGTCTCATTCTCTGTTATGTGAAGTAGTGCATAATACCGATTATTTTAACTGATATCTTAAGTTATCATCTTCTCCACAAAATTCAGTTGTCTAGTCTCTTATTAAATTCTCATTTTGGGAGCTTCACTGGATGAGCCATTGCACGATGGCAACTAGACTATCTAGAAGCTTGATTTTATTTTTTATTGTGTAACCATCTGACTGTCTTCACCCTTGTTCACACAAGATTGACAAGAAACTAGCACTTATTTTATACAATAGTTAAATATTGAAAGAGACGTATGGCACAGGAAATTCTTTTTCTGTGTGCGAAGGTATGGCATTTCCAAACTGAAAGTGTTGTTCTGACTATTTCACCGGTAGTGGTAAGTTATATGAGGCCACTTCCATCTGCAGAGAGTCTGTTTCACTTGCTTGTGGTTCTGGGGCTCATTCAAATGCTCTAAAAGAAAATAAAAGGAATGGATGTAATAACTTCTTTATGGAAAAGTCATAAAAAGCTACAGTGCCGTGTAAACAAATTGGGTCATTTACAAGATGTTTAAGTGATGGATATTGAGTCCAAATTCAAAGGTGTGGATTAGGTTTTACAGTCATCTTGACTGAATTTTGCCCTCAACAAGACTTTCTTTTTTCTGCCAGAATGCCTTAACAGTACAGGAGACACATTCTCAGAAATGGTATTTTCAAACACTTCAATGCATTAAGAGTAAAGCTGAGAAACAGGAGAACAATTCAGTAATATAATTTGATCTTTCTCTACAGGTGAGAGGCCTTTCTTATCTGCATGGTTACATTGTAAAGTTCCAGTAGAACTTTGTAGTGTTCTTGGGGAAAATAAACTGAGTTCCCTTTCTGGATTGAGACATGCCTGCACAGATTACAAAGCAACCGCTTTGACTTTCTGCTCTGTTCATATAAGTAGGCTTGCACAGAACAGTAGTGACTATGATCAAAGTCAAACTTCACTAGTCAAAAAAACTTATGTTGGCTTGTATCTATGGTATGTCAACTCACGAGACCCTCGCAACTCATTTCATCATTTGTTGAAGAGTACTGAAAAAGTGGAGTGGAAAAGAGGACAGCATGTTCAAATACATTCTGCAGGTTTATTTATATGCTTTAATGTAAATATAAGCTTATGTATGGACAATTTTCTCAAGGTTGAGGGAGGCTCGTTGGTGTTAGCTACCATGGGGTGCTTTAGTTCTCATGAGATGCGAGAATCACATGTGAGATATTCAGCTCTGCTGTTACCAACACAGCTTCAACTATCTTTCATAACTCTTCATGCACTAAAATCTGCAGAACATCTCGGAATGAAGATAACTTGGTGCAGGTTTGGAATTAGCTGTAATTAACTGTATATGGGTGAAGCCACCTATTTGTATATACAGTACTAACTGATGAGCTGTTGATTCATCTTTTAGATGCTTGGTACTGTGCCTGTGAAAATAGTAGTTGTTACTTGGGAATTGTTTCTGTACAGTGTTTGAAGAAGTCATTCAGAAAGTGATTCAAATGAATGTTGCATTGTACAGTGTTGATTGACAATTTGTGAATGTGTTCTTTGTATTTTTTTATAAAGCAAGAATCTAATTTTCACTTTGCTTCAACTAAACCTATTTTGACTATATTAAAAATCAGTTAGCAGTATGTTAAACAGGTCCATAAACATTCAATAAATGAAATAGTGTATAAGTAGTAATCTTGTATTTATATATGAAGATCAGCTAATGCTAGGTAACATGGGAAGTGATATTTACATTTCACTTTCATTTTCTTGGGTTTGAGAAAGATCAAATCTCTCCTGTTCTTCTACGTGTCAGCTGTTCTTACATTCATTTAATTCCAGACAAATAGGGGCTGTTGAACATGTGGATCATAGCCTAACAAGCAGCTTGGATGTGGCTGATATGCTCCGCAGAGGGATAATGTCTCATCTGTCTGTCTGCAGCTGGTTCCCGCCATATGGTTTTGGAATGTGCATGTGTACGCAGATGTTGCTACTGAATACAGAATAGAATAACTATCGATTTCTTAGTACTGTCACCCCATCCTGTCTTCAGAACCTTAGAAGGCAACTCTGGAATATGTTTTTGGTTTTGTGTTTTTGTTTGCTTCCTTGTTTGATGTGAATAATTTTATAAAAGAAATACAGTACCCTCTCTGTATTCCCTCTACTACCTTCCCTTGGCTAGCTTAAGACTTCAAAGACAGCTTCAACAAAATGATGTTAGGTTTTAGTCACAAGCAGCTGTTTCTTCAGTTATATTCATGCCTTTCCATCATCATTTTTTCAGGATATTTATCCTGCCTAGCCCTGAACACTTCCAGAGATGGGGCATCCTCACCTTCCCTGGAAGACCTGTTCTAGAGCCTCACCATAGTGTAGAATTTCTTCCTTATATCTAGTCTAAATCAACCCCCTTGTCCTGTCACTACATGCCCTTGTAAAATGTCCCTCTCCAGCTTTCTTGTACCCATTTAGGTGCTGGAAGGCTGGTTGAAGTCTAATAAAGTTTATTTATGGAAAGTAGTATTTGAAAGATAAAAGCTAATCATTCTTCCCTGTTTTGAGCATTATTTTCTTTTGTAGTTCTTTCATTTGGTGCCTTTCCTGAGCTAAGGAATCTGAGCTGTATGTAGAACAACAGGACATATAGCCCATTTACAGTGAGATATTGATGGACAGATTGGAAACCTGTGCTGCCGATAAGAATTTAAAAATAATTAGATAAGAGCTGCCACCAAGCATGCTTCTGCCTTTATGCTAAAGGCAAAACAGTGTTTTCCACAGTTTGCAGAATAGATGAACAATGTCAGATGACATAGAGAAGTGGTATGCATTGAGAGGTAAAGACAGAAATGTGTAACGGAATTCAGTGTTGAGAGTCATCCATAAGAGAAAAAAAAAATGATTTTAGCAGTACCACACTGCGTAGAAACTGTCTTCCTGTGTGTCTTTTTATCTTTTTGCAGTAGAATGCTGGTAGAGGGGCTCCAGCCCAGTAACTCTTTTGATTACTAAATATAGTTAAACTTCTCTTTTCATACTGTTGTGCATGAGTATCTTATTTTAAAAGTCTGCTAAATAGATATTACCAGATTTTTACATCATGTAAAGGTATTAGAAAGAGGACTTCAAAATATTTTTCACTGTAACAATCAGGTTGTGGAGCTGTAAACTGCTAAGACTTCAATCTGGTTTTCGTAAATACTGGAATATACTGGGTTGGTTTGTTCTAAGCACGGCTGAGAACTCTTTTTGAGGTGCTTTTCCTCAAAGTATAACATATGTGTGGTGGTGTTTGTTTGAACAGATAGGTCTTTATTGTCATTCAGCTAAACTGGTAGGCAAGATTCTAGTGCTTCTTTAACTGGCCTCTTAGGCTGGCTTGTTATAAACGGATATTCGTAAGTCATTGACTTTGTATTTATGTTGTAAGGGAGTGAAGAAATGAAACAATACTTTCAACTGTGATAGTTTTTCATGCTAAAACGTTCTTCAATTTATATGTCTGATGAAGTACAGATACAGCCGAAGCTTCTTAGTCTTTTTGTCAGTATTGATTTCTCAACATAGGCAATCTCTATTTTTCTCTACTTTCTCTTTGTGCACCAAAATCAAAATATCAGACACAGAGTTTTGAATTGCATGTCTTTTATGTGGCTAGTACATGTGGTTTTAACAGACCGCTTTGTTCCAGTAATTATCATTACTTTAAATGAGGGCAAATGATAATACTTTTAAAAAGTCAATATAAAAATGTTTAAAAAAATAAAACTTAGTTGCAATGAAGAAGTCATATGTGCATCTTCGAAAATTCTCAAATAGTTTCTTTTCTGGCACATACTTACGTTACACTAGGAACTTGATCCTTAAAGCAAGAGGAAAGAACATAACAAACTGCGCGATGGCACCTTGGTGCCAAGATAGATCCAATGCAACCATGTTTTGTTTTTGTTATTCCTGGCACTTTTGGAAAGAGTGATTTCATAATGCCTGAAATGTATCTGAGCAGAAACAAGATTTCCAACAAGATCTCTTTCCATCTCTTTCTCTCTGTCTGCCTCTTTCTCTGTCTTTCCCTTAACTTTCAATTATTCATATAGGTTGAGGATCTCAACCTAGAGCTTGCAAGTAGTAATCATCATACTTGTAAGTAGTAATTTTTTTGTCTTGTGAGTACTTGGAAAAAAATCGAATAGGAAGAATATGATGTTATTCCTTCTTCTAAGAGTTATGTTTGCTGTTAAGAGTGCCTATGTTCATAAGCTATGAGGAGACAATATTCGTGGAAATAAATAATTGCTATTTGTAGGGTGCAGAGAAGCTCATGAGAAGATAAATTGAACTTAGTACTGAAAATTTTAGCAGTAGTTGTTTTGTCACAGTGGTAATACGTAACAGAAAGCTCCCCCCTTTTAAAAAAAATTATGGTCTTTCAAAAGAAGGACTAATTTGAGCCTGACTTAATTTCTGATTGAAAGCTGTCTCCTGGTTGTGATGTACCAAACAACTACAAAGGCAGTGGGTGGTTTGGTCAAAATAGGAGTAGTGGATTTACACATGGATAGAGGAAGAGAAGCTTTGGTAATTTCTCTGTCTGTCAACAGCCCTGGAGCCCCTGGAATCATATTTCGCAGAAATAAATATTATAATGGTCAACATGAGGCTTTTGGTTTTCAACTGGCATCTGCTTTCTGTCACAATTAGAGAAGGTCTACCAGGGAAGAATCCTGTGTGTAGCTGGAGTGGTCTGTGATTTAGCTCCTGAAAACTGACCAAAACCAAATCAGTTCATCTCTTCAAATTCACTTGATTATAAAGAATGCATCAGAAATGTAATGGGATCATTTTCTCTAAGGACTAAGCTGTTTGTTGCTGCTATCTTTTGTAGCAAACAGCCAAGAAACTCCATAGGAAATGTTGTTAAAAATGAGCTACAGTGATCAGATCAACACTAGAACATGGTTTTAGGTGAAAAAAAAAAAAGACTTCTGATCAAATGTTTGCTATCTTTGCCATATTTTTTCTCCAGATCTTTTCTGTGAAAGATATTAATCATTTCACCTATGTTATGTAAATAGGTGCTTTCCCTGCTGTGTAGGAAGAGATGCTCTAAGATGCTGTTTTGTGCAGTTCCATAAATAATATCTTGAAATAGAAGTGATAGAAACAAGGCAAAAATAATAAAATTATACAAAAAATTAAGAATGTCTTTAAGCAAAAGAGATCAAAGAATCTGCTTTCATTCTCTGGCAATTACGTTTTACTTTTAAGATGGGTGCACTAGTCTTAAAATTCTTGCTGATCTGCAGTTTCCTTCCCTTCCAGAACTGAAATGTTCTGTGTGTACCTCAGCTTTCCTAAATTTTCTTTTAAAAAGAGTACTTGGTTCATTTGGTTTGGGTACATTTTTTCCTTACTTCTCCAAATGCCTATTTACAAAGGCTAGTTCAAATAAACATTATATTCAAAGAGATTGTGTCCAGAAAATAACTCTCCAAATAGCCTCAGATACCTCAATCTTTCTTACAGTGAAAAATGATTTCTGTGTTTTTAGTTTCTCAGGCTTAGCATGATTCCGTTTTCTTTCCGTAGTTTTCTCATATAAGCATGAATTACTTAGAACTCACTTTAAAATTTTAATTCTTAATCCTTTAACCCCTTGCAGAGGGCTACTCAGTGATGGTACTGCCACCTCCAATCGTTTTAGAAGTCTTCAAGCTGTAGTTTTGTATTAGGCTTCAGGCAGTGTTAACTTTGCTTAACTACTTGTAGAAATCTTTCAGGATCTTGAAGATAGAAGACCTTTTTATTACTTCCTCGATGCAAAAAATATTGCCAAAGACTACACTTAATGAGAGTCTATCAATGTAACACTTCAGTTGTATTTCTTAATATCATGGCAGTATTCAGATAGTAGTAAAGCCTGAATGATTGAAAGCACAAGTCCTAGTTATTTATCCTGTTCTGTTCTTGCAATTTACTTGAAATTGTATTTAGCTGATACTTGAGTAGGCTTCCAAAGAAATATAAAATGTTAGATGAAGGGGGTTTGGAGACAGTGTGGTAGTCTTCTGTCTTTATTGGTACTGCATGTGACATGGTGGCATTCTTGTAATTGTTTGTGGGTTTTTCACTGTTTGTTTAGTACCGTTTTTCTCCTTCTCCCCCTACTCATGCTAGAGGGTTGAGGTGGTGACTGAGATCACCTATCACTTGCTGCAGAAATAACACACTACTTTGACAAAATTCAAATCAGCAAATTCTTTCTGGTCCCCATAAATGCCTTCCTAAATGCTTAATTTTCTTGTTCCACAATAATGCCTTTAATTTAAAGCCAGCCACTAATTAACTACTTTGAGTTTTTTATCCCTCATTTGGGTCTGTAAGAATGTAATTGCCATTCTGTTGCCCTGTCTCTCACAACTTTGGATATATTTTAGTTTTGGTTGGGATCTTTACATGAAAGAGATGACTAAATGTCTGTTAATTATGTTTCAGTTTTACTTTGTGGAAACTGTAGGAAGAGAAGCTATAGGAAATATGGCACTGGGATTTGAAAGCACAGCTGAAATATGAAAGAATGAGAAGAGACAGAGAAAAGTTATGTACAGAACAATTGAAAAGCTCACTCAGACTTGACTGCTGCTTACCAAGAACATTTCAGTTAAAAGTTACGCTCTAGGTCTAGAAACTTTTAAAGATGTAGAACTTGGGTTTAATCAGCTTATTAAATATTAGGCTGAGGAGTGTTCAAGAAAATTATTCTTGATTATGCTCAGAAAGAAATTCTTTGTATTTGAGATGAAACAATTTTATTAAAGGTAGGCAGGGAGAAGTAATTAAAAATATGGAATAATATGTGTATTTTAAATATCATCAATGGTAATGAGGCCAAAAGGAAGAGATAAAGTTAAGTCTAATGCTGTGATCTACAATACTGTAGATTAAAAGAAAGCACTAGTAATGTAGCCTGTGTGCCAAGGCAACTCCCTGGAAAGCATCTAGAGGTAATAGCAGCCATTCCAGGCCAAATAAAAGGACTAGTTATCTCAAGGTGTTGTATACCTATTAAGGAAGGTAATGATAATTCCCTGATCTATTCTCCTGCCTTCTAGCAATTTAGCATTCAGATTTTTTTTTAAGGTTAAGCAGAGTATTGAGATTTTTTGAAGCCAAATAACTTTTATAAACCTTTTAAGCTTCTGCTTTCTACAGTTTCTAGTGGTGAGAAAGTTTAACCAAGTAACAGATACATATATTCTTTTAGTTGCTTCACTTGCACTAGTGGATTGTTTTATTCAGTATCATCTAGTTCTTTGGGTTTTGACTATGGCTTTTATGTTTGACCTGCTTTTATGGGGCCTCACCTGAGATCTGCTTTAGGCTTAAGATCTCCTTAGTTTTTCTCCTGTGTAGCATTTGGGTGTATGTCTACAGTAAATATGCACATATGTATGTGTGTGGGTATACAAGATATTAATAAAAATGCATATAAAGTGTGTATATGCTAGTATTCCGAGTATGAAAAAGTATTGGCAAGTAGTATTCAAGATACGAGTATACCATGGATTTATACAGTGGTAGTGTTTTCTCTGGTTCTTTGTGCTTTTGTGGCTGGTTCTTAATACGCAGGTTTTCCTCCTAGAATGTAATTCTGTCCCAGTAGGACAGATAGTAGCTCTACACATGGGAAAATCACTGAGACATTGCTTTGTATTGTGCTGAGATCTGGGAATGATGGGAACCACAGTGAGATGAAGCCATAAATTTCACTGAAGCAAACTGTTTCCATGTTCCATTTCAAGTGTACCTTTGTTAATGCGGGCGAAAAGTTGTCATTCAGATGGCGACTGTAAAACTAGGAAGTAAACTTTCTTGAGTGTTCTTTCCTGAGCATTAGGTTGTGGAGTCAAGTGGTGGTCTATTTGTTTCGACTTTTTCTCCCCATAGGCCTATTATGTATTCTAAACCTTCATGCCCAGAATCTACTCCTCCATTAGACCTTTGCCTAAGAGAAGAGGAGACTCTTCTACCTTACCAGCCTGCAAAAGGAGCAGATCAATTCACTGAGTTTATCAGAAGAGCCCTTTTCAGCACTGTCATTGGCAAATCACAGCTTTCTGAAGTCAGCATGGAGGCCGTGAAAACTGTGATCCATTTGCCACTTGTGAGACGAGGACATGTGTGTGTAGGAAAGTTTATTTTGCATTACATCTTGAGATGTTTGTCTGAGCATCATAATGATAGTAAATAATCTGTGCCAGTTATTTCAGCTCCCCAGCTGAAGGGGAATCTGCCCTAGAAATTCTTCAGCGTAGCCAATGGCATTTAGATCTTGCAAAGGAATTCCTTGTCTTCCATCCATTTCCTTGCCCTCTTTCTGACCCGCATTTTATTTTTAAATAGCTTACCAGAGAATTTCACGAGTAATACTGTTTCTGTGTCTGCCTTGTGTAGGATAGTGATTGATTTCTCCTTCTCCTTTTTAAACAGAATATTTCCTAAGTTTTCTAGGTTATTTCTAAATTAAGAAAAACATATCCTTCAGAGTACTAGGTGCTTCACCTTTATCTTTATAGTTTCTCTTGCGTCAGCATTTGGATGCCATTTTGTGGTTTTTAACTGAAAGCAAAATAAAAAATGTTTGTTCTTAGAAAAGTATATTAAAGAGAGAACTTGTGTACCTCTGATGGCTTCTGTGCTCTGAAGTTATTATACATACAATAAGTAATACTTACTTATTTAGTTGGTAATTTTTGTTAACCTGTGACACAATAAGCACTAGGTAGTAGGATGGACTTGTTTCCTGCTAGTAATTTTAAATTTTGCAGTTCTAGAATTACTGTTGATGGCACAGAACTAGTATGTTTAAATTGTAAATTTAAAGCTGACCTTTCAGCTCTACCCTGGGAAGTTATTTGGTAAGCATTTTTGTGTTTGAGATGACTTACAAGAAATAACTTTCAGGATTGCCTTCTATGTTTAAAGATAGCCTAGCAATTGAAATATTAATTGTATTTTTTTTCTTTAGTGGATTCCTAGAGGAGGAATAAACTCTGAAGTCATGAACTCCCTAATGCATACTCTACTAAAATATTTTCTTTGTCTTCCCTTGTATTGGATGCTCCTGTTAAGCAAAGACTGCAATTATCAATATCTGGTTCTTCGTGGGCAGAGTTAACAGCACTGGCTGATATCCTTGAGGATGGTGTCAGGGGTAAGCTGCTCACCAGCAGTTTTCATCTGCAGGAAAACCTTTCAGAGGGAAAAGGTGCTTGCTGTGAGACTTTTCTTGGTTGTTGCTGCATCTGGTACTGATCACCTGGGCCTTTTTCCTCACCCTCCTGTCTCTGCCTTGAGAGGGGCTAAAGGTACCGGAGGAGGAAAGAAGAGAAATGTATGGTACACAAACTGAAAAATGCTTACAAATACAATTTGTATTTTTCTTTATTTAGAAAATACAATATGATTTTATTCATTAAAATAATCAGACTTTTATGAAAATATAGGCTGAAGGGATACCATGCTAGTTAAAATGTAGTAGAAAGCTCAGATCAAGTTGCTAGTACTTTGTTTTCTGGCTGACTTTCAACTGTGCCTGTGAGCACAAAGGAATGGCATGTATTTATACATTTGTAAATAAGATCCCACACATTTTCCGCCTGAGAACATGCGCTCGGACCTTTTATGGTCAGTAAGGGGTGTTTTCCTCTGTGTGTGACCTACAGGGAGCTACACATTTCCAAGTTCAGAAACTTACAGATAATACTTCGTAAACTTGAGTTTAAATAAAGATTTTTGGTGGATTAAAGGCAAAAGAAAGTACTGTATCTCTTTTCCCAGTAAAAATATGCTTTATCCTAAAGAAACAGGTTTTGAAATAGATGTTCTTGCTAAGCTGAATTGCCTCATTTAGCTTTATTACTAAAAATAACACTTAGATCAGACTCTCATGACTATGTTTCTTCTTTCATAATGTCTGTTTACCAAGAGGGATTCAGTTGATAGTGGGTTATTAGGATATCCAGAATTTATCCATAACTCTTTCTGGATATTTAGTGTCAGTTGATCAGGACGCTCTGGCAATAATATTCTTAGAACAATTGATTTTGTGTTGTGGATTTTTATTTATTTATTTTTTTTTTTAAGAAAAACCACACCAAAACAGGAAACCAACAAAAACCCATCTAGGAAATGTGAAAATATTTCAAAAATAGTAGCTACTCTCAGGTCTACTGTTTCACTTATCAGAGGCATTTATTTCTGATTCAATTTGACTTCTCTCCAACCCCATCAGATGGATGCAGAACACTTAATTATCAGTGCTATAAGAAAGTACTTTTGTGCTGAGTAATAAATAAGGTATGAATTCAATAGCTTGCTTATGAAGCAATTTAGCTGTAGAGAGCGTAACAAAACTGTTATCTTTCTTTTGCCAAAGGGTGAACTATTCCAGGGAAACTATAGTCTGCAATACAAAATATGTGTTTAGGTGGGGTTAAATTTCCACCGACTGTGTTACTTCTAATTGTCAGTGCTTTGAAGACTGCAAATAATCTAAAGTTGTAAAATTTGAAATGCTTGAAATAGCTAAAAAAGTTACAACTCTTGTAGTGTATTAAACCTTCATGTACTTTTGTTCAATTTTTTATTCCTTATTAACGTTTTTGGATAACATGTCACTAGGGGCTTATTGAACAGGGAAAAAGGGCAAGCAGGCAAAGAAGTGATGATGTGACACACAGAAAAATAAATTGGTCAAATCTATACTGTTGATACTTTTGTTATCAGGTGAACTTTCACCTGCCTCTTGCTATATCTTGTTTATGAATAAGTTGTTAACTCATATTCTTGCCTAACTTACATGTGTGAAAGTTAGCAAAGTTTTATGAGTGAGAAGATGGGTGTTCATCAGTTGCCTTAAGATTAGTCAAGAAATAAGTAAAAATCTGTGATGTAACAGACTTTCTAAGGCCCTTTTCTCAACTTAGCTCTTCATTACTTTGTGTAGGCCTTGAAATCCCTGTGCCACTAGTTAATTAGTGGTGTAATCCTGAACATTGCTCAGCCAGAGGCAAGCAAAGCTATTACTTGAGAGGAAATAAGTGATCAGGATTAAAACAGAGAAAACTGGGCCTCAAGGGGATCAAGTGTGTTCTTAGTACTCAATTGTTGTCACTTAATGTGTTTATGTCTTGATTTACATGTGCAGTTATCTGGTGTTACAAATAACTGATCTGCAAATTTGAGTTAAAAGTGCCTTTTTATTGCTGTTAAACTAAAACATGTCTTATGTGAAGCCTCACTGTACAAACTAGGACACCATTTTTCTATTTTCCATTTTCTTTTACTTTTTATTTCTCCTGCCTGCTCATATTGTATGTTACCTTTTGTACTGTTTTTCCATTTCTAAAATTTCGTAATTGTTAGTGGCAGCCCCATTATATTTTATTTTATCTTCTGTGTGATTTTGTACCTGATGTTGGTTAATGATTCTTCTGCTGAGGGCAGAAGAATGACCTAGGTAGCTTCACAAAGGTTTTATTGATCTCTTTTCTGTGATGGCATATTAAACTTGCTTCCCAGTTACCCATATGCAGTAGTATCACGGAAATAATCGATGTTTTAGGTGAGAATCACATCCATAAATTACTAGGTAGGAGGTGATTCTCTTGTGTTGGATACAGTGGGCACTTTGGTCCTGACTAGGAAGATCTTCAGAGGGGCTCTGTGCTAAAAGTTCAGCTGCTGGTCAGGCGCTTTTCTAGCTTAGTGTCAGTGTTGAGTATCTTGTAGGTTCAGGTCAGTTTCTTCTGACTCAGTGAGTAACCGTGTTTAAAATGTAAAGGTTTCTTACAATAAGGTGTCTTGAAATAGAAACGCATGCATTATACTTGCATAATCAAATATGTCACAAATTGAGGCTGTGAAATAGTAAATTGAACCTGAATACCTATGAGAAGTATCAGATTGCCTATTAAACTGGAGAGCCCTGTTGCGTTTGCATCTTATCTGTGTTTTTTGTGGGTTATCTGCATGTAACATCAGTTGTTGCTCTGAACCACATAAAAGTGTTCGGTTACTTAAAGGTGACCTCTTGCTTTGAATGATAATGAAGCAGATGGCATCCTCTATTACTACTGAAGCTGAAAATGTGGTATATAGAGAATAAAGGAACCCAAACTCTGCAGTTGTGGAATTATCAATTAAAAGCTCCAAAGACAAAACCTTTCTGTGACTCAAAGCCTTGTTAAAAATTCCAGTGGTTCTTTCCAGCCTAAGCTGATAGGAAGGCTATATTCACAAGCATTGGATATTTGTGGGAGCTCTGGTTGTGGTTGCACTGAAGGGTTAAAGTTCAGTCTTTATTTTCAGATTTCTTCACCTTTAAAGCAGCAGGTCATTAGTTTTTATGCTCCATGGTTGTTCTTTACCTGAAATTAGGAGAGGAATAATTTCTCGCTGTCAGAGCCCTGAAATTGTTTGCACCATCAAAACAGCTTAATGCAGTTTTTTGTGACAACTTTGTGTGCAATTTTATTGTTCTTTCCAATCACAATATGATCTGCTTTTTAGTACAGCTTTAGGATGGTCTTAACAGTCTTTTTATAGTCATTGTGGTTAGTTATCAGAAGTCCTGCATTTAAGTGAGAAGGTAATCCAAAACCTTCCTAAATAACAGAAAATATTTTCCATTTTACTTCCAATACAAAAGAATTCACATTTGCTGAAAAGCTAGGTCCTTCTAAAGGTCAGAACTATAGAGCTGTTTCATCGTTTGCTTTCACAACTCCTTTCAGTTTTGTCTGTTTAGAGTTAACCTCTCTTGCATTCCCAACCGACAGTGATTGGCTTTTGGTTTTGTGGTGTGGGTGGGCTTTTTTGGTATGTTTTTTTGGTTTTTTTTTTTTTTTTTTTTTTTTTTTTTTTTTTTTTACTGGGGTACAGAAAACTTGTATGAAAATAGAATTTCAAAACTTTTAGATGGGAAACTTGAAGTACTGTTTTTAAACCAATGAGGTCGGGAATGTGACACTGAATTTGGGTATTTATAAGTTAGACTCAACTAAAGTAGACTTTATTGCCAATTTTATATTTGTAATAGTATCCTCAGTTACTGCTCAAGTTCAGGGTTATGGTTATTAATTTCTTAAAATTGTAATGAAACAAGAGTATATTTGAACTGACATAATTCAGAGTTGAAGTAATTGATGGAAGCTTTCTTTGCCTTTTTTTTCTTGATTAAAGTGCATACAGTGCACAGAATAAGCATGAAGAAAGGTACGGGTTTGTTGTATTTAAGGCATTTGACCTTGTTTGGAAGTCTGCTTCAAGCTCTAGGTTTCCCAGGGGTTTTCTTTTGTGATTCTAGGCTAGGTACTCGTTTTAAAATATCACTTTCACCATTATAAAATGACTGTCCTATGTTTTCCTGCTGAGATATAATTTAACCATGGAAATAGCTAACATCTCTTGATGCTCTTCTTATTAACAGTTGCTGACAACCTAAAAAGCTCTGCTTGTGTATATCTAGAAATATTCCACTTCTGGCAGGCTGAGATGATACTTTGTCATCGTGTGAGCTGTCTCCAAATACAGATGATGTTCTTCTGTCAAACTTTCCAGCTGGGCTTTAATTGAGAATTAGACTATACTTTATGCATATTTACATAAATATGCTCCTCACAAAACACAGTGGCTGTTGCTTGCGGTAAATAATCTACTCTCTCAAGCTTAGCTCATTTTGGCCAATTCTGTGAAAGATAATAAAAAACGCTTGTGCAAAAATATTAACAACAAAAGGAGAACCAAGGAGAATCTCCATCCTTTATGAGATGTAGAGGAAACGATAGTGAGAAAGGCTCAGGATAAGACTGAGGAACTTAATGCCTTCTTTGCTTCAGTCTTAAATAGTAAGGTCAGCTGTTCTCTGGGTACCCAGACACCTGAGCCAGAAGACAGGGAGGGAGAGCAGAGCAAAGCTCCCAAGAGAAAATGGTTAGAGACCTTCTTGGCTAATTAGACATTCACAGGTCTATTGGGGCTGGATGGGATCCATCCAAGGGTATTGGGGAAGCTGACAGAGGTGCTCACCAAATCCCTTTCCCTCATCTACCAGCAGTCCTGGCTCATTGGGGAAGTTCCACTTGATTGGAGACTGGCAAATGTTACGCCCATTTACAAGAAGGGTCAGAGAGAGACTCTGAAGAACTACAGGCCTATCAGTCTGACCTTGGTCCCAAGGAAGGTTATGGAGCAGGTCATCTTGAGTGCTATCATACAGTATGCTCTGGACAACCAGGTGATCAGACCCAGTCAGTGCGAGTTTATGAAAGGTAGGTGCTACCAAACTAACCTTGTCTCCTTCTATCAGAAGGTTGCTTGTTTAATGGATGAGGAAAAGGCTGTGGGTGTGGTCTACTTGAACGTTGATAAAGCCTTTGACATTGTTTCTCACAGTATTCTGCTTGAGAAACTCGCTGCTGTTGGCCTGGGCAGGCACAGCCTCTGTTGGATAAAAACTGGCTGGATGGCCGGGCCCAAAGGGTGAAGGAATGCAGTTGGACGCTGGTCACAAGTGGTGTTCTCTGGGGTTCAGTACTGGGTCCAGTCCTGTTCAATGTCTTTATCAATGAGGGGATCGACTGTACCCTTTGCAAGTCTGCAGATGACACTAAGCTGGGTGGACGCGTTGATCTGTTTGAGGGTAGGGAGCTCTGCAGAGGGATCAGGATAGTCTGGATCGATGGGCTGAAACCAATAGGATGAGGTTCAACAAGACCAAGTGCCGGGTCCTGCACTTGGGACACAACAACCCCATGCAGTGTTACAGACGGGGAAGAATGGCTGGAGAGCTGCCTGTCAGAGAAGGACCTGGGGGTGTTGTTTGACAAGTGACTGAATATGAGCCAGCAGTATGCCCAGGTGGCTAAGAAGGCCAATGTCATCTTGGCCTGTATCAGAAACAGTGTGGCCAGTAGGACCAGGGAATTGATTGTGCTCTTGTACTCAGCATTGGTGAGGCTGGACCTCAAATATTGTGTTCAGCTGTGGGCTGCTTACTACAAGAAGGACATTGAGGTGCTGGAGTGTATCCAGAGAAGGGCAACGAGGCTGTTGTAAGGGCTGAAGAACGAGCCCTGTTAGAGGTGACTGGGGTTTTTTAACCCAGAGAAAAGAAGACATCAGGAAAAATTCCTTCACAAAGAGATTATGAGGCACTGGAAGGGCCTGCCCAGAGAAGTGGTTGAGTCACCATCCCTGCAGGTACTTAAAAGATGGGTAGATGTGGTACTCAGGTGTATGGTTTAGTAGTAGACAGGTATGGTTGGACTCGATCTCAAAGGTCTAAGCAAATGATTCTGTGATTCTGTTCTATGAATCTATGATAATCAAAGAGGCACAGGATTTCTGCTGGAGAAGGGAAGAATTTCAGGCCTTGCGCCTGACATTCCTGGAGAAAAAGCTGTAGCATTGCATTTAAAGATCCCTCCAGAAGTGAGTCATTTGGTGAATTTGAGCATATCTCTGACTGAGTAGAAGTGAATCAAGGCTTGAATAGTCCTGGTGTTTGTTACATTACAAGGCTATTGCTTAAGAAATGGAGTAGCAGAATTGCCTGTTTCTTTTCCTTCCTGGTTGTTTTTAGAAGAAATATGTGCCTTGGGACCTTCAGAAGGAGACTCTTATGGATCTGAGTAGCTCTGCTTTGAGTGGGACACTGAGGGCTTTGAAAGAAGAGAGTCTTCTGTCAAAAAAAAAAAAACCCAAACCAACCATACTCAAAAATAAAATTAAAAAAAACCACCAGAAAAGTACATCTTCCTTATTTTATTTTCTCAAGTCTGTTTTAAGTCTTTCCAAGTCTTTCAAGTCTTTTGGTCTTTCTTACTGATTTGAACTGTTGAGGTTGTGTGTTTTTTGGTCGTCGTTTAAATCCTATTTTTCTTTCCAGGATCCTAAATCAGGTTTCCAGATTCGCTTGCAAACCATGCACCCAATATTTGGGTATGGCAGTGCCCATGGAACTCTTTTTTTTTTTTTTTTTTTTAACTAATGCTTTATATTTTCAAACTGGTAAATTCTGGAAAAAAAAAAATCAACCAACAAAACATCCAAACCCCAAAACACACAGACTTGTCTGGCATTATGCTGGCTAAAATGAAAATCTACACATTTCATTTATGTTGCTCTGTAAATCACTGCTAATCTTTTGAAAGAACAGTCTATACTGAGGAAAGAAAAAGTGCAGAACTGTGGAATGTATATTTAAGGTCTCGTTTTTCAAGCAACTTACAAAATATGGACTACATTTTATTTTATTTAGAGTTTTAGACTTTGATAATTCACATTTCAGTATCAGTCATGTAACCATATAATGGTTTGTGTTGGAAGGGACCTTAAAGATCATCCAGTTCCAACGCTTTTCCAATACCTCCCACCAGACCAGGCTGCTCAAGGCCCCATAGAACCAGGCCTTGAACGCTTCCAGGGAGGGGGGCTTCCGCAAGTTGCCTGGTTAACCTATCAGTTGGTAGGTAGTAAGTATTCTCTTGATGGGCTGCATTTTTTATCTTATTTGAACTGATAAATATAACTTGAGAAAATAGCTATTCTCTAGTCAGAGACAGTAATTCATTTCAGCTTCTTGAATTCCTCAATTCAAGATATTTCTCTTCCCACCCCCAATCCTTTTTTTTCCCCCGTCTTGTTTGAATAAAGCCTACAGTGGACTGTAATCTGAGGCCCATTGACTGGGAGACTTTCAGAGATCTATTTAGCTTTGCTCTTAAGAGAGCATAAAGTATCAACTGTAAAAGTACAAAACTTAGAAAATTTTGCCTGTGCAACAAATAGTAAATACTTAATGCTTAAAGTTTTTTGTGATCTTCAGAGATTAGTGTTTGTCTCCAGAATTCATCAAATTTGCGAGAAAATTTGGTACAGCCTTGTTTTCTAGAAACAAGTGAGCAAATAAATAATGAATGCAGTAAGTGTATTTACGTCAGTTTGGATGCTACTGTGAGAGTATGAAATAATAATACCATACTCAATGTTAAGATGCATTTTGATACCTTTCTAAGTGATATTATATAAGTGAATGTAACATAATGAAGCTTCCCTCTTTTTTAGACATCTAGTGGAGGTAAAACAGCAGATGTAGTCTTGTTTTGCTCTTGTTATATTACGTTGTGTTCATATGTGTTTTGTAAACTCAGAAACGTAAATGTGGATAAAGTGCATTATATCTTAACAACTTCAACATGCATACCAGCTGGAGGACAAACCTATAAAAAGGATGTTCTGGGAGCTGTGACTCGATGGCTTTTCTGGTGATTTGTTTTCATTCTGGAAAAAAAAAAGTCATTTTTTGCCTTACGTAAGTGGAAGGAAAGGAAACTAAGATATTTCTCATTGGACTTTTGAGATGATATTTTTTTAGTCAAGTTGAAGTTAGAAACACACCTGCTTCAGTTGAACTCGGGGTTGGTGTTGACTGCCATAATGTTATACCAATTTAAAGTTCCAGTTAGTTGCCAGAAACTTCAAAGGCCAGTGTACATGTAAATAAGTGAGTTGCAACTTCTGGTAAAGGTCATGTCAAAGTCCAGTTTCCAATTGTTGGTTTCAGATTGTCCAGTTTACCTTGATGTAAATAACACTGATTTCTAAGAAAATTCTACATGTTTTTTTTCTAGGCTTTTTTCCATATACAGGTCTGTACCAATATTGTTGTCTTATTTGGTCTGTTTTGTAAATAGAAAAGTGTACTGTTACTATGATGGTCCTTTTAAGAGCTGGAGCACGGATAACCATGTAGATCTTTAGTAACCACAAAACTCAAATTGCATGACAAGTATATGAAAAGTCAGATTTTCACGTAAGCAACTTGTTGAAGGCCTTATACCCAAATTCTCATAGAAGCCATCTATTACGTAAACCCATTGTATCATACCATAAAAGGAGTGTTTTCGTGCTTTAAATTGAAGAGATGTTAAACGAGAAAGATAAAGAGAGAGATGTAACATTGAAAAGCCTTTTAATTTAGCATGAAAGATATGCTGTCAGTCCTAAAATATTGTGTTGACATGAGAGAAGGGTGAATGTTCCATTCAACCTTTGTTCTCCTCTATAATAAAATAGGAATGAGACCCCGTTGAGCGTGCATATTTAGGCAGAACCGGCCTCTGATCTTTTTCATACAGCTTTACACAAGTAGTGGGATCATTCATAGCCTATGAAGTCGTTTCCAGTTAAAAGCTTGGCTAAGACCTTATAGGATTAGTCTTAACACTTAACTGATAAACTGATGCATTGTGATCATGTTCTGTATGTGCATTTAGAAAATACATTGTGTGCTGTACTCTTTAAGATCATGTTTACCTTACAAGTTTAGGCAGTAAGTGAAGAAACAGTTCAGAAAGCCTGCAAATCTTAAGAGGTGTGATGTTACGGATGAGATGTTTCTTTTTCTCTGCAGGAAGGTGCATAGACTGTTACGTTTAGTGCATCTTACTGACATTGTTATTACCTTTTCCAAGTCACTACGTAGTCTGGTTACACTATTCTTTGCTGGTGAGAAACTATTGAGATGATTACAAATCGGACCATGTTTTTGCATCTATAAAATGAATTGTAGAATCTCATCTTCCCAATCATGTCCATCCCATTCTGCCCCCATGTTTCCTAGCTTGCTTTCCCTGTATTTTTTTAATGCAAGTTTTAGTAATAAAAGTTAAGCTCACACAGGTGGTCCTGTCAGGCTATAAAAGTGGCAGCTTGAGCAATATGAGGAGAATACCTGTATAAATCTGTTCTTTACATTTAGGGCTGATCTTGCTTAGAAACCCCTCAGATAGGATGTATGCAAGAGAGCAATAAATTATATGTAACTTGTAAAACATCCCATCCTGGGATGCAGATGGGATACAAGATCAGTTGACAGCAGAAATTTTCCCATGAGGGGTATGTTTCTAAGGTATCTGGCAAATTGCTTCATCAATCTTTGCTGTTTACTCTTTAATAATAGTGATAGTTTACTTTACATATTATTTCTTTGAACGTATTATTTCTTAAAGCTTGTTGAACGGTCCCCAGGATCATGTAACTGGTGACTGATGGAGTTTCATTCCCAGCCGTAACAGCTTTCCTGGCTTAAAAGTAAAATTTGAAACTTGTAGAGATATAAGTTACAGATATTCTGTTTCACACATTCACTTGAAACCGTTTCTTTAATTAATAACATGCTTAAAATGTAATGGTAATGTCTTAATTCTGTGGCCCATGAGCATGTATTAAAAAATATTTTTGTGTTCCTACATTTTTATTGTCAGTAATGGTTGTATTTTTAGAAACAGACTCATTGCGAAGAAGCTCCTGGACGTGTTCTTAATAAATCCTGAAAACAATGGAAAATTAAGAAACCGAGCTGGTGGAGTGATCTTACAAAGCAGATTAACTTGAACTGGTGACATTGGCAGACCTCGCTCCTTTGCTTTTATGCACAGTATTTTGTCTTGATTGTGGGTACATCAAAATGCACTGTTGCAGTTGCCTGACTGTCATGGAATTTGAGAGAAACAGATTAGTTTTGAAGCTGATACCCAGCAGAAAATAAAACAAGAAATATTCTGAAGCACAGCTATCCTGAAAAAGAATAAAAATCCATTTTTAGTTTGTTTTTTTAGAAGCAGTATTTTGGTTTTGGACAAAAAGGTAATAAAACAAGGCTTGGACTTTTTTCTCCTTGAGATGGGCGTGTGTGTTTATGTAAATATGTCTGTGTATATATATATATATATAAAAAAAGGCATACATATGCATGTATATATGAAAAATATTTTTACGGAAAATACCGTAACAGCAAAACATGGGGTTGAGCTTGTGGTTTTGAAAAACCTTTGAACATGTCTGGAACCAGGCAGAGTTTTCAGAAATAACAAATGTATTGAAGTGAAAGGCAACGTGTAATGTGCTACAAATTTTGGGTCACATAAACTTATGCATATGATAGAATATTTAGCCCTATAAATATGTAAGCAAATGCAAAAATAGTGATGCTTTGGAAATTAAACATTATAACCGTTCCATTCCAGATTGATTACAAATAGTAATCTCTATGCCTGTAAAAGTAGGAATTTACTAAAAGAACATAGTCAAATCTTTAGCACGAGAAATCCAAGCAGTGTCCATGTAATATTGTGCATGATATTTAAATAATCCATGAATTAGTCACAGATTTATCAGCTTAACGTTGCTCTATTCAGAACTTCACACTGGACTAAAAATATTGAATCTCATAAATGCTTTTCCCAAAAGCTAATATGAGAAACCTTACTGCTTCTTCTATGAAAAAAGGGAAAAAATGAAGACAAAAAAACCCTGCAAAATGCAGCAAAATAATGAAGGTATTGTTAAGAATATTTTGAACTGGTTTTAAATTTTTATACGTCTGCATTAATCTCAGTTTACAGTAAAGTGCTGTTGTCGCATCATGTACTCTGTTACTTGGGATTTAGATCCAGTACTGATTTTATGTGGAAAAAATAGAGATAACTCTTTACCAGGGAATAAAAGGGTAGTGTTTTGGGGTTTGTGTTTTGTTTTTTTTTATATCCTCGTGTAATATTGCTCCAGCCACAGAGCAGTAGTTTCATCATTTACCTGCCCACCTCTATGTCTCTGGTCTGACACAAATAGTCTCATGAGCCATGGCAAGAAAAGTGCTGCACGTTTGTGCCAGGTATTCATACAGCCTGTTCTCTTGCCAGTATCTGCAAAGGTCAATTCTTCATTCTGTTTAGTGGCTTCAGTTGCATTCTATGTGCATTCTGCGTGAGGTTCTCTTTATAGCATCAAAATCATTCTAATGACTTCAGAACATCTGCTCCATCATCAGATAATCTTAGTCTTAATGAAGTGCCTTGAAAAGTAAAGATCCTGTAGTTAATGTCTATAACTTAAGATCTACAAAGTATCACAGGTACCATAATGAGTGTTTACGGTTTGGTTTTTTTTTTGAGCTAGTACTGTTGTACCCTGCTGTACCTCCTAAGCCGGTCTTCCCTGAAGAGTTTAAATGACAAAAGCCACGAGTGGTATCAGGGGCAACTGGCTTTACCTCACTGTCTCAGCAACTCACAAAGAGCATCCTTGTCACTTTTGAATAAATCAAATATATAAATAAAACATGGAATGGGTGTCTTGGTTTGATGCTTTTTTTTTTTTTTTGTCATTTTATAGTTAAACCTGATATTTCAACATAATTTCAGGCTAATTACAAGGACAAAGTTGCAGTGTTTCATTTTTATTAAAAAAAGTTAATGATTTAATTTTCTTCTAAAAGTGACAGACGTGAGAATTTTGGTGTCACCCACTGAAACAGTGCCTGTACTTTATCTCCTGCTAATGATAAAATGATGTGTGTACTTTACTATTGTATAAATTACGAACTTCTGACTATTGAAACATGTATCTCTGTATTTCAGGTTGTAGTTCACCTAGTAGTTCGTGTGTGGATGTGAAACTGGAGTTAAATCTCTCCCCAGAAGATGTGATAACAAAGATTGTGTTCTTAGTTAGTGTGGAAAACTGTATTTCACTTCACTGGGCTGTATGTCTTTTTCGCTTCCTTAGCTGTATGTCTGAAAGACCATGCTATTTTAAAGTGATAGTAGTTTAAAAAAAACAAAGAAAAAAGAAAAGACTGTTTATCTGTAAAAGATAAATTTTATAGATGTTTATCTATAAAAGACTGATAGCACAGAAACCCTATCTTTGTACTTGCTGAAGTAATTCAGAATCTTTTCCTTGACCTCAGTGAATAAGTGATCCTGCTTATTAGTTTGGACCTCTTCTCAGAATGTGGCTCTGACTGAGGAGTCTCTACGACTGAGGAGTCTCTTGGGAAACAGAGACTCAGAAAATTTTTTTTTTAAAAAAAATTTTCTTCTTAAAAATCCCAAGAGGTCTTTTTTCTTAAACAAAGCTTGACCTGGCTATTGTAATCAGATGTTTCCACAGCTGAGACCTGCCACATACATCTTAATAACGGGCCTCCTGTGGAGAAGGCTGAGTGTTCTTATGTAATGGATTTAATCTCTGCATAAATCTGAAGTTCTGTAGATAAACATTGCAGTTAAAGAATATGTTAACCTCCAACACTCCTTTTCCTCGTGCAAACAGAATTCTCTCACTCTGCTTCATCAGGTGTGCGTGTGGTGTTCCTCATAACATGACCACAGGTCCAATCTTAAGCTGCTAAATAATTCAATTTTTGTTACTTCATAGCGCACTATTCTTGCTCATCTTTGTTTCTCCTGCCCATTACTCATTTCCAACAACCAATAGCGTAGAATTTGAAGGACATTTTTTTTTTTGCACTAGATGATGGATTTTTTTTTTTTTTTCTAGAAGCCCAGTTAATTTTTCTGAACAATATATTGGGAAGTTTTGGAGTGCGATAAGTTGGTTCCTTTAAGAATTTCTGGAAGTGTCTTATTAGAGATTTTGTTCTGAATACCAAAGTGCCTATGAACTAAGCTGAATTCACAGCATGAAAAATTTCTAGAAGTGGTGCTGTGGTGATTGAGTGTGTCACCTTCCTATATAGAAGAATATCGACAGATAGAGAATGTGAGAAACGGAGATGGAAAGGAATGTAAGAACTAGTCGGAGAGGATGTGGCAATAAGAGGAAGGAGATTTATTAATTGTTCTTCTGTGAAGGAATGGAAAAAGGAAGAAATGGCAGATACAGAAGAGCATAGGCAGAAGGTGACATCTGTGTCTGCTTGGGAAAGGCAAAATAAAAGATAAATTTTGATGGCTAGGTTAAGGCTGCAGCTAACTGATTGAAAGAAGTTAGTGTCATTCAGCTTAACCTGGTGATTAGGGTAAGCCGAGGCATTTAGTCTGGAAAGAGCAGGTATGCTGCTATACTGTAAAGCAGGCACTTGTCAGGGCATATTATGAGAAGATAAAATAGGCTGTTCTGTGCTTAAAAGACATTTTATGTCAAAGTCTTTATAATGCAAATACTATTAAACTTGCTGTTTTTCTTTTGTTTAGACTTCTTTTGCAGAAACAAAAGACCAGCCAAGATCTATGAGCAGTTTGATGTGTGCTTCAGTTATTCTATTATTATTATTGTATTATTCAGTATTTTTTAAAAAATATGTAATTTTCTCTATATTGTGGTACTTGCACAGATATTTTTTGAACAACACAGATTTTAAAAATGGAATGCAGTTTATAATTTCCTCAAAATTTCATAAAATAAACCAATTATTCTCAGCAATAAGATGATGTTTTATTCACAGGGGAACGTGTCTGTTACTTTCTCTAAGGCAGACCACCTGCTATTCCAATGTGTCTGTATACACTAGATACACCTGGTACGTGGAGGAAATGTCCTTATGTACTGTTATGTGACGTTTTAAACTTAAGCTTCCTTTTTTTCAAAAGTGTTGAGATGTAGTTGATTTCTGGCAACATTTGAATGAATCTGTATTTTTTTTGACATCTCCAGGAACGTGCGATACTCAGAAACACATCTAAAGTATCAATATTTCTTGTGAGGTTCGCTGCTCTTGTGCCGTGCTCACACAGCAACAATTTATTTATTTTCCTTTGGAAACCCTGTAAATACGACTACACTGGGGGGAATTAGTTTTTCTCTGCCATGTTGACAATTATTTTTCTTTCCGGGGGTTATGTCTGCAGTCCAGCGATCAACTGCTATAGGGCAAGGATAATGAATACTACTGTAAAGTAAGGATGTGGACACTCGAGCAAATTTTTGGAGTATTGATGATTGTATGTTCCAGTTGCAAATCCTAATCTTGGATTATGGCAAAACTGTACTTTAGAGTGGATTCGTGTTTTTCAGTCTGGAAAAGCTCCAAAGTTCAACGTGTAAACATTCATCTGTACTACTGCAGAATTTTTGGCTGAAGTTTTTACTTGCAAGAAAAGGATTTGGAAGTTATATACACGTATTGCATCTAAAAGTTTCCTTAAAAAAAGTTATGTCTTCATAGGATGACTTTTCTTTCAAAACACTAGTTGCTATCAAGGATGTCATGTTGTTGCTGTATATTTATACTGTTGAGATTTTTCTATGGACTCCATAGCATGTATGAGAAGAAATTTGATAACCTGCAAATACAGGCAATTATGATGCCTTCTGCCAGCTCTGCTGCTGGACCCCTGTCAGATAGAGTTTTAAACTGTGAGCATTGAATTACTGCTCTGTCCTAACGCTTTACAGTCCCATACGAAGTCAACTGACCAATTTATGTTTGCATTATTACAGACATATCAGTGAGTTAAAAAAGTCTAAAAACATCATTAACTCATTTTTACCCAAAGATAAGAACAATCCACGTTTATTTTATTTTTTTTTAATTAATTCTTGAAAAAGCGAGTTAGTTGCTTTAAAAGCAAGTTCAAAACAGTAATTTAATTCACTGAGTGCAGGGTTAGACCTTGGGATGGTGGCAAAATAAGTTCATGTAAAAGGCTGCTTTGGTCCCATTAGATGCTCTTTAGAACAGTAACGTTGATGAGGTGTCATAGTTAGCAATTTTCTTGATTTAGTTTTTTTTTCTTAGAGTAAAACACTAATAGGTTATGCATTTAAAGGCTGGGATATTTACCAAGTTTATGATCAACTCACACTTTTTTTGTAGGATAATCTTACATTTTTTATCTTGTAATATCTCAGTCTTATAGATAAGCTATATTTTTAAATGGAAATATTTTTAAGTGGTTCAGGGTTTTATTCCAACATGAATCATGTTCATGTGACCCAGAGTATTTAATAATCCCTTGTGTAATCTCCTATTTGAGATATTTATATCCAATCCTCATCTAAATAGAAGGGTGGTGTATGCTTCCCGCTGTCATATTAGAATGGTGGTCCTGAAATAAAAATCTATGTTCAACTCTTCACTAGAAAGTGACTATCTGGCAGAAGAGGATACAGAATGCCTGTTCACAGCATGAAATCTGTTGTCTTCCCTGGATATTTGCCCCTTCTTAGGTCGTATTCTCAACTCTTTGTTACAAAATGTGTATATAGTATGGCTATGTGGAAAGATTCAAAATATCTGTAAGGCTAAACCAGCAGTCCAGATAAGTGTGTGTGGTTGTAGTAGTTCATGGTTTCTTTTTTTTTTTTTCAGTGTTGTCTGTGCGGTTCCTGTTGTCCGGTGTAGGATGTCATGTATGTGCAACTTGTATCCAGAATGCATGTTCACTTTGTTTTGCAGTGGATCCCTAATAGAATGATAGCTCAAACAATACCACACATGCATACCCCTCAAGTTTTATTTAACTTTATGTAAGTTGACTGGAATAGGAAGAATACCTATAGGGCAAAAGGGAAAAAATTAATTTTTTTTTGTATTGTGTTGTTTTGGATTTTAAATGTGCAGTCTCCACATGTGGTGTTAGAGCCTTTGGCTTACGCTAAAGTTTATTTGGGGCAGGGATTGTCCATGATGCCTGTCAGAATGGATTCTCGTTCCAGTTGTGGCAGAGTAATATAAAAAGTATTTCTAGTCTGATAGCTCCTCAATATTTCTGTGATTGGACGTTTTGTATCTTAATATTGAATGCTCTACAGTTGTAAATTTTAGTGATCAAAAAATAGCTCTTTTAAATAGAAGCAAGGAATCTGATGCCCCGGATTGTTCCTTATGAATTGCACGATCTGTTTCATAAATCAATCAAACTACCTTTAAAGTTGTCAAGAGTTTTTTTGTCTGTTTTTGTTTTTTTTTTTTTTCTCTGAAATTCCTATTGGAAAACTAGAGGGAGATGGAAAATAGGGACATAAGGAAGTACATCGGAAGTTTGCTTCTGAGATGAGTTTACTTCATGTAATATTTGACTTAGGAGGAGTTAAAATTCAGAAGTCTTGACTTCAGCTATGCCCTTCTCATATTCAGGTGAAAAGAAGTACAGTGGTAACATTGTATTATGGTTACTTGATGTCTTATCTTTATCAGAAAAAGAGGTAGAAGAGTGTGTTCTGCAAATTATGAAGTACATCAAAAAAACCCCTTACACTAAAATCAAAAGTGAAGAATTTCTCTGAATATTAGTTCACAGGCAGGTAAAAAAACACTGAATACCAAAAAAATGAGAACCAGAAAATCTGTGTAGAATTTAACATAATTACTTTGATGCCACTGGAACATGAAAATTCAATCCAAGGACAAACTAAGTGAAAATAGTGGTATCAGAGAGGACTATGGGTAGTGAAGTGAAAACCTGTGAGGCCATGAGGTAGCAAAGACTCTTTCAACTTATTGAATCAAAATAACTTATTGAATGAAAAACAGAGATGCTGAGCAGTTGTAACTTCCCTCCTCTAAATATAGGATTCCAATGAGCTTGTTTTTGGACCTAGATACTGTTATGACTTGGATGTAGTTCAAAGGAAGTTTACAGTTATTTATAGCGAGTTTTGAACTGAATATGTGTATTTTATCTAAGCAATACCTAAGGCAAATGTAATAAACATTAAAACAATTGAAGTTACTTAAGTGCTAAGGCAAAAGAAAATTTATTTAGGTCAGTGTGAGAAGAAATTGTAGCTAGACAGAGGAAAAAAAAATCAGAAAAATCTGATTGAGGAATAAAGTGCAGTTCGAAAAATACATGAAATTATATGATAGTTTTCTGAGTGGAGTGGAAAAACTATTTACTGGAGGAATTTGAAGCTGCTTTGAAGCTTTTGTTCTACTTTTCTCCTTGTTTCTGTTTGGCTGAAAAAAATGTGCAGTCAGCTCTATTGTTCTGCCTTCTGAACTTGCAGAGGGATGAGTTCAGTTGTCCTTCTCTCAAAATGTAGTGATGTAGTAATACTTGGCACTTCAGTTGCTAAGTCTGAAGAATAACACATAGCTGTTTGGAAAGGCCTAGAGAACTTAAGAGGTTTAAAACAAATGAAATTCATTCTATCGATGTTCAGCAGCTTGGAAAGGGACAGCTTATCTGGTCCATCTGCTGAATGCACCTGGGAAGTACTGAAATTGGTGAGTGGCAGGCGGAAGATGCGGGTATTGAGTTGAGCTCTCCGAGTCCAGTGGCCTCATCTGACCTTAAAACCAGATTGATTTCCTCTCCCACTCCCATTGATTTCTAAACAGTTTTTAGTCATTAAAATTCAAGCTAATTTACATAAGTGCAGCTCACAGTTTTCTCTGTTAGGGGAAAAATTCAACTGATGACTACAGGTGGTTTTGACTTGTGGAGTAGCTCTGGGAAAGCCATAAGCTTCCCTACTTACATGTTTGCTCCCACAACAATGCCTTCTCCGGCTGTGTTTGCTGCCCAGAGTTGGTCCTGAGTCAGCTAGCAGACCAACAGACCATTCTTTGTTTAGTTTTCTAATGTAGGCTTCATTTAAACTTTTTGATTAGTATTGCAGCTTCTGGCTGTTGAAAGTTATTAGGGAGCTACGTAGAAGAGTAATAATTGAGGGAGTTTCAAACAAACAGAAAACTTTACGCAAAGTTTTTTAAATGGAGAAAATGATAAATTTTTTTTAGGGTTGTCTCTTAATTTTTGGAGGTTAAGTCTTGCACTGCTATTTTTTTAAAATTTATTTTAAAGAATATTAAGCAGACGGTCAGAGGTTTTTTTTTTACCAAGAATGATTTGAAATGAGGACTATGTCATGACCTTACAGAGAATTTATTCCCCTTATAAAGTAATGGAATGCACATCAGCTTTCCCTTTTTATTAACTGTTGCTTTCAGTGAAGTCTCTGATAATCATTTGAGGATATCATAGTAGGAGAGAGTTATGTAATCTGAGAGACTACCTGTTTATGTGCTTTCCTCGAGATTCGTTTTAATAGACAGTGAAAGCAAACCCATACACAATTATACTGAGTCCTTTGAACACCACATTACAGCATCTGTTCTAACACCGATGTTTTAACCATTATCCTTGTAAAAGAAGTCGATCAGGGAAAATATGGTGTAGGCAGTGCAGGCAGCTAAGCATCTCTTAACCCTTACCTTTTAGAGATTTTGTAAAAGATACTGTAGAATATGAGGTGGCCGAATATTAAAAAAAAAAAACAAAATCAGTAGCAAGGAGTCACAGTATCTAAAAAATCAACAGCTTTCCTTGGAGTAAAAAGTCACATCTGTTGAGGCCTTGGTCCCTATGGCACTATCAAAGAATTACGACTTTCTGTTTATTTTAAGCTCGTGTCACTCCTAATGTTAAGATACAGTTAATTTGAATAATGCAAAATTTTGTGCTGTTGCTCTTGGTATTCATCGTTATTTCATGTTGTTCAGCCTCTCTTCATGAGAGCTGAACAAAATGTAAGGTGCTTTTGAACCACTTGTTGAATGTAGTTATGCTAAAATTCACATTACGAGAACTTGCCTTAAATAAGCTGCTAGTGATATTCCTGTTTTCTAATGTGTAAGATGATTGTGGGAATGTTTGAAATCTCAATTCGTGTACTTATTTTGTGAAAGCTCAGCAGTAGCTGAAATGATATGTACAAAGACATTTTTCAAAAGTGATACAATAACTTGTTGCGCGTTGAAATCTGGTTAAGGGTGGATTAGCCCCTTTTCATACTGCAAAAATATTTTAAAATTATAAATATATACCTTATTATATGAAATATTATATACAGTTATTAAAAGCACAACCCTTTAAAAAAGGGGTGAAGTAATATATTTAGCATAAAGCTAAGGTAGGTGTGCATTAGAATATAGATTGCATTATATGTAGTATAATTTGATTTTGTACAGTCTGCTAAATAAGCTAAAGATTTCAATAAAGAAATTTTATGTCAGTATCCTAATAGATACCCTGCGTAGGAAACTTCATTACAACTGTTGATATTTTTATTGTCGTCTTTTTTTTTTTCCCCTTTTATTCTTTTTTCAAGAGTAGTTGAGTCCATGGTCATTTGGAATAAATGCTGCTGTGATTGTTTTATTATTTCAGCACCCAAATATTCATAGGGGGTATTTGTATTTCCATCTTTTGAGCAATGCTGTCTCTAATTGCCTCTCTAAGGACATTAAAATAGGGATTTATTGCATAATATCTATTATTATTATTAAGTCAGTAGTAAAATACATGTGTTGGATTAATTTAATTGTGTGCTTTTCAGTCTTGTGAGTTATTAACTAGTGGCGAAAAGACATTTAATTTTGCCTTTAAATTTGCATGTAATTTACATTCTTGTTTATGCTACATGTGCAAGCTCGTGCAAATTGATGCTTTTCTGTTTTTGAAATGTGAGGGTTTTTTTATCAAGATGATTAACACTAACATAGTTCATGATTAGAACTAGGATAGTTTGATGGCATTAAAATCAGCAAAAGTATTCAGAAGACTTTAAATCAGAAAGGTTTTTTAATAGTTTTACCAGATGTTGAGATTCTAGTAATGCTAATTAATAATTGTAAAAATGTTATTACTTTGTGAAACAAGTGTTTAATTTGTGACACAAACTTCAAGCATATAAACTGTACTGTTGTATTTTTGAGATTTATGTTTTTGTGTGCTCTATACTAACTTTAAGAGACAATATTCACTACAGGTTTTTTCCTGTTTTAAGTTGGATCTGATTACTCTCTTGTTCTGAATCTCTTGGAGACTTAAGAAGCTCCTCGGGCTTATATTAAGATGGTCTTTTCAACAGCCTTTTGGAAAATACATCCACAGTCTCAGAAAGGAAGGGATTAGACATCATTAAGGGCTCAGAGAACCATTCAAATTGAATTTGAACAATTTCAGGTTATCCCCTACCTTTTATCAGTAAAATGCTTAGATACGCCAAAACTAACTTGTAAGACAAATTTAAGTGCTTATAGCAAAGCAGGAATTATTTAAGTCTTTATTGAAGTGACATTTGAATTCCTCAGACTTCAAAGAAAAACCTTTGTCCTCCTCTTAAGATTTAATAACTATAAATCAACCTGTCTTTCCTACATTCTTCCCACAACTGCCTACCATGTTTAATTATCATGCTGGGTTTAAGAAATTTACCTTGCTTCTTACCTTTTCCATTTAGAAATGTGTGATGTCTGTGTGCAGTTCGGGTAAAACCTGGGTTGTTGTGAATGGCTCCTTCTGTTTTAGCATATATAGAATTTGAGAAAGTATTTAGAAACATAAATATAACACTTAAAATTACAAAATTTTTTAGTCTCACTCTCTAAATATATTTGTGATTCTAAGAATAGATTTTGTAGTCGTGCAGTTTTTTTAATATAAATGCATTTGAAGGATGAGCAGATACTTGTATGTGCAAACAAACTGTCTTGATCCTTAATTCTCGTGGTATTGCTGTAATCATCATTATTGATAAATCTGCAGGACAACTGTATTTATTTTTATTTCTGTACATGAGATTGGCAGTGTTTTTAAACTATGTCTCAAGTTGTTTGGGGTGAGGGTAGTGTTTTCATCTTCCTGAAAGACTATTTTGGTTTATAGATGCTAAGCTAAGCATAGGAGGTAACAGACTTTAGATACAGTTTGCGATACTGTAATTCATAACATTGGAAGTTACATCACTTCGACCAGTGAGTATAACTGGAAGGTTGATGGCCTCAGGGAACTTGAAGCAGGTTGTCAGGATGAGGGTGTATGAAACACACCTCTCCCTTGAGAAACTGCATCCTTTAAGGAGGAGCATTTCCTCAGAGGTAGATGAAATAAGATTAATAAATAATGTGGCTGGTAAAATGAGTCTAGGCTATAAGCAGATTAGTCAAGAACTCAATGTGGAAACAAGCAGGTTGAAGGGCATTGTATTAAGGACTCTGTGTGATAATATATAGTTCAAAAGTGATAATGCAGCTTTAAACCTCCCAATAATACTGTTTCTACTCTTTGTCTGTAACAACCACGTTTCAGCTACTCTACCAAACCCAAGCAGTCAGTCGAAAACTTTTTCTACTGTATTTATTTTCCTTTCAGACTTAAATATTTTGCAGGTATGTTTTTTATTTCTTATTCTGGAAAGTTCTGTGATATAAATCCAGGGTTTTTTTACATAAAGCTTTCTTGGTCTGATATGTGGTAAACGATACAGCAGCAGTGAGGCCACAGCTCTTAAATTAAAAGTAGTATATCACAAATCATACTGATGGGATATATTAGGGGAATAAGTTTAACATACACCCACAAACAGATCTTCCTGAGAAATCTGGAAACTGCCTTTCAGGTGGGTTACAAACCATCTAAAATAAGATGCAGTGATTGCCACTATTTTTTTTTTTTTTGTGACAGTATTTGTTTCTATTTTTTTTCTTTCTAGAGTTCCACCGATTTACTATTTTTTTTTCCCCTCTGTAACTGAGGATAAAGGGAATCTGGAGAGGGAAAACATAGTATTCAACACTCAACATTTTCTGGATTACATATACACATGCGGTAGCTAGAAAAAGTCATACTTCTTGAGACTTCTTCAGGGATTCTTTGCATATATTTGGGAATGATGAGGCAAATTGCTAATACATGGTATAGCGACTTGGCTGTCTATTGCATGTCTTTTGAAGAGTTAACGAGAACAGTTTTTCTACAGAGTGGTGTCTGGCAGACAGAAGACATAGAGCTGAAGCTGTGTTACCAACTTAGCTGGATGCAAGAGTTGTGGGCTCTGGCTGGAGGCAGTAATGGTGGATGTGACTGGAATGCTCCTGAGGCCAGATTGTCATCCCCCAACTAGGGCCTTCCCTGTTAAATTTAGACAGCAGCTTAGTTTCATCCTCTAATTAGTATTTGAGATAGACAAGTTTATTGCTTGAAGAGCATGTGGTAATGTAGTCATTACTTATGGTGGAAAGAAGGACTTCAGTAGTTTTGGCTAAGAATGGATTTTTGTGGTCAGGGTGCACAGGGTTGGTAGATTTGAAAATGGCGTGCTGATCCTTACTGGTTGCTAGGAAGATGTTTATATTCAATGGCATTAGATGAGTTTACACTAAATATGAACACTGCTGTTTCTTGTAATTGTTTAAATTAGAAAGTAAAATAATACATTAACATTGAAAATAACATTTGCTTTCTTCAGATTCTAGTTTCTGTGACTTCTTAGGGACATGCAAATAATATTCTTTAAGAGGAAAAATCTCTTTTAAGGAGACAAGAAGAAATGAGAGCCTTCTATTTTGCATGTGTGTTAGCAAAGTTTAGTATCTTCAGTATAGCTGGATGACAGAATAGGTTTTGGGGTGTTTGGGTTTTTTTTTTTTTGTTTTACTCTGAAGAACTGTGACTCTATGGAGCCCTTCAGTAGGTTTACTAGGGCTTTATTTCCACCCTGTACAGTGGTATCAGAGAATCCCGGGACCAGGATTTTTTTGGGTGGGCTAGTTTGCCCTTCTGAGAAGCTAATACAAGGCTCTGTATGCTCAACTACTGGAGCAGGCCCAGTCTGTTCTGTTTAAAAGGAGCTTGTGTATTCCTGAGAACTCTTTGAACTCAGGCTCAAATACTAAGTTTGCACAGGAGACCACCACCCCGTTAGTCAAACACTTATTGAAAGAGAAGAGTTAAGGTTGGTTGTTGTCCCACTTCCTCCATTTGGAGAAGGCTTGAATTATCCTTATCTTCAAAGCCTGGAACAGATTTGAGGCAAACTCTCTGAAGGTATGTATTTCCATGTACACTCTTCTTCAACACCTGCATTCCTCACACTACGATTTGCTTGGTACTGCAGAGGCTGCAAGCCTGTAGGATTTATTTTTAATAGACTTTGAATTAAATAATTTATTTTAAACAACTCTTGGTTAAAAGTACTGTAAATATTGATCCAGAGCCATCTGCCTGAAATTAATAGGCTATAAATAGTTTTTCTTTAAACAGATGTTTCTTAGCCCGCAGTCTCTCCCTTTTAGGACTTTTTCTACGTACTGGCAGCTAAATGTCAGTGAAAGAAAGCCAAAATCATGTGTATCACATTTTGCTTGTAAACTGTGTCTCAATTTCTTGTCAACACTCAATGTATTTTTGTGTTCAAGTGGTTTTATCATAGGCAGGAGGGAATTTGTAGTTAGTTATCTGCGTCAAATTGAAGAAGAACAGGTACTGTGTCTGCCCCATCTGGGTAAAACAATCTATCATTTCTTTACTGTTCCCGATCTTCCTTTCTCATCAGGCTTAAAAACCTAGTGCCTTGACCTTCTGGGAATGATATCCTATGTAAAACTTTACAATGGTTCTTGCCTGCTTTGGCTTGTGAGGCAATCTTACATGCAAGTTACCTTATTTCTTCCTGAAAAAGAAGGCTGGGAAAAGTGGTGGCCCTGCCTCTCACTTTTTGCCATGGTAGCCTACTATTCAGAGAATTAATCCAAGAATGGGGGAAGCACTTCTGAGCCCTCATCAGCTGCTTTTGCATCCCAGGAAATACCAGACTATAAGCAAATGGGTAAAGAAGCACTCCTCATCTCTTTTCCGGAGAACATGATACAGGCAATAAAGAATACAGTATTACAGCATCTGCAGCGGAGAAGGAACTCTGCTGTGGGCAAGTATGCGAGGTGGTCCTGGGCAAGGGTAAAGAACCCTTGGTAGGGTTCTAATGTTTGTGTTTAAACAACCTGTGTTCATGTTAGAAAGCTTAGATTGAAAGATATTTCTTTCAAAATATTCTTTTTGAGCCTTTGAGAGTGTGTAGTTATACAGGTTGGGTAGATAAACTGTAGCCTGCTTCAGAGTATCAAAATAGAAATACTTGATTTATTATGGATAGCAACATAGTATTTTGTTATGTTTTAAATACTTAGATTACTTCGCTGCATTTATTGTTCTGAAAAAACTCATAGTGTGCAGATTGAACAAATCAGACATTTTCTGATAATTCAAGACTAGGTTGATTTGTGTGCCTTGGAGGAACTGCAACATGACTACATCGTTATGTCTCTAACTGTGATGCAGTTTAGAAAGTGTTATATACTAACTTGATATTTATACTTTTTTGATTTTTCTGATGTTAATGTGCTGAATTATACTGAATAAGGACAAGATATTCATTTAAATACATTTTTATCTGAAGCAATTAATAATGTAAAATCAATATAGTTCTTATCCATTAATGTTTTTGATGATGGAAATTTGGAATATTGGAACAAATTAAAAGAAAAACCCGTAAACACACATGTAACTCCCTTTTCTGTAAAACATGAGCATAGGCATGTTTAGAGGTCTGTATTGGCCAGTGTTCCCTGTCTCAGCAGCGGCCAAATGTAAACAGATTGGTAAATGTATAAGAGAGTAACCGTAAAGTATCCGTGAATTCTCCCCCAGGCTGCATTCATCTGTTATTCAGAGACTTGATGAGTTAGATGCAGTTTCTGTGCACAGTGGACTTATATTCTGGCAACACATCCAGTTTCCTCTTCAATGTGTGTATATTTTCAGCATTCACAGTACCGTACTCTTGTAAGAATGTTTGCAGTTTAGCCATGTATTTTTGCAATTAATTACTTTTGTTTTGAGCCCACTACTTGTTGGTTGTACTTGCACTTCCTCAGCAGTTGGACACCTCTCTATTCACCTTTCTCTGTGAACCTGCGTTATGATAGAGGCCTGCGAAACTACCCCTTTGTCCTGCCTTTTGCAAGCTGAAGGATTGTAGAGTATTTACTTGTTCCTTCAATAGAAGCTACTTCCTAGCTTTCTCCTTCTTGCCTTTCTAAACCCTTTTTTGATTCTGAAGCACAGTGTTAAGATAGGAACCGTATTGGATGCTTTCTCCCAGATGAGAGTCTAGGGCCTCAAGACAAGCCACGATGTGTGCTCCTGATGTGGGCTGAATGTAGACCACCACTGGAGTGGTAGTTTGATGCTGGCTGGATGCCAGGTGCATGCCAAGCTGCTCTATCACTCCCCTCCTCATCTGGACAGGGGCAGAAAAATACAACAAAAGGCTTGTGGGTCAAGATAAGGTCAGGGAGAGATCATTTGCTCGTTACTGTTGCGAGCAAAACGAGATCAACTTGGGTAATAAATTAAATGAATTTATTACTGACCAAATCAGAGTAGGGTAATGAGAAGTAAAACCAAATGTTAAAACACCTTCCTCCCACCTCTCCCTTCTTCTTGGGCTCAACTTCACTCATAGTTTCTCTACCTCCTCCTCCCCAGTGGTGCAGGGGGATGGGAAATTGGGGTTGTAGTCAGTTCATCCCACTTCGTCTCTGCTGCTTCTTGCTCTTCAAATTCTTCCCCTGCTTCAGTGGTGGGGTCCCTCCATGGGAGAGAGTCCTCCACCAGCTTCTCTGTGTGAATCTTTCCCACAGGCTACAGTTCTTCATGAACTGCTTCAGCGTGGTCCCTTCCACGGAGTGCAGTCTTTCAGGAACAGAGTGCTCCACTGTGGGTCCCCCCCACCCCGAGTCACAAGTCCTACCAGCAAACCTTTTCCAGCATAGACTCCTCTCTCTCCAAAGGTCCACAGGTCCTGCCAGGATCCTGCTCCAGCATGGGCTTCCCACATGGTCTCAACCTCCTTTGGGTGGCTTCCAGCTGCAGGTGGATATCTGCTCCACTGTTAAACTCCATGTGCTACAGGGGGACAGCATTTCTTGCTGTGGCCTTCACCACAGGCTGCAGGGGAACCTCTGCTTCAGTGTATGGACCTCGATGTCTGCAGAGTTGTTTCTCTCACGTGTTCTTACTCTTTTTTTTCCCAGCTGCTGTTGTACAGCATTTTTTTTCCCCCTTCTTAAATACGTCAGCACAGAGGTGATACCACTGTCACTGATGGGCTCGGCCTTGGTGAGTTCATCTTGGAGCTGGCTGGAATTGGCTCGGTTGGACATGGGAAAGCTTCTAGCAGCTTCTCTCAGAAGCCACTCTTGTACCCCTTCTGTTACCAAAACCTTGCCATGCAAACTCAATGCAACTGTGAATGTATAAATGGGAGTACTTGAAGGACATGAACCCTGATGTCTTCTTAGCTGCTGATGTGATGTTCCTATGTCTGGACCTGCTCCGTAGTATTTTGGTCACTAACCTTAGAAGTGACTGACCTAATGTGGCCCTTGAGATGAAGGTAAAAACAAAGTATTCCTAGCATTTTATTTCTACAGAGATTTCTGTCAATCTGGTTGGACATGCAGAAGTTAGTGAATGTTTTTTGTGGTTTACGGGAAAGCAATATGAGGTTAGTGAAAGTATACATTAATTTAAAAGGTTTGGTGAGTGGAACAGCAAATGGAGGCACTGTGAAGAGCGGATGTAGGAGTAAAGTTCATTGATAACTTCCTGCTTACCTTGGGTGAGAACAGCTGAAGCACTGTGGGAGTAATTTTAAAGAGGGAAATTCTAGTGTTTGCAATACACAGTTATTAAAAAGTGGAGTTTGTGAATGGTTTATGTGGACTGTTGTGAGGATGTATTGGCTAGTCCGTTTCATCAGTCATTCATAGCAGAAAATGTGGTGGATATGTCTTTCCTGCGATGCTGGTCCCAGGAGCAATGGTCACAGCATGGGTTTTGCGGAAGCATGTTCAAAGTCAAACATTAGCTTCATTTGTCCATCCACTGATGGACAGCTTGAACAGCACTATACTTTGTAGCGCTGTGAAACTGGAGTTTCCATCACTTTTCTTAGCCCTTTCACTTATGCATTATGAATTAATCAAATGTCTATGGGACAACAGATGCCTTCGTGCTATAATCCTTTAAAGTTACCTCACTTTTTCTTTTTTATGACCAATTTGATTTCAGAGAAGCAGAGATTTAACAAAAGCTTACTGAACAGAATTAAACCCTTCATGTGTTTAATGAAGTGTAGTTTACTGTATCTGCCTCCCTAAGCCCGTTTGTTTTGTCTGCCTTTTGGAGTGCTACCCTGTAAAGAAATCTAACACTTTGCAGTTTCCTGTTATTCATTTAGTTTATTGTTGGCTATAAATTACCTTTGGCTGTATTACAAAGCTTTCAGAAGATAATCAGAAGGAAACGAGTCAGGAAGAAATAATAGTGACTTGTTTTTATTCTATAAATCTGCTTTACTGCCAGCTAGCTGGGCACAGCGTAGAAAGAGAGGTGTCCAAAGAGCGATACTGCTTCTGCTTTGCAGTGTACAGGAGTTAATTTAGTGTGGTCAGTCCAGAGAACTTCCCCAAACTATAGGACCAAGTCCTCCAAATGAGCCGAGAGAATCTTTGTTTCTTGACACTTTTATTGCCATTTTTCATTTTTCCTGAGCCTAGTTTTGCATATTATCATTGCCTTGAGAAGTTGCATGATTACTGATTAATTGATTAGTCCTGAAATTGCCTGGTGAACCAAAGTTTGTGGCACCACACAATTCCTTTACTATTTTTCATTGCTACCTAAGCACTTGTTCTTGCAGAAATTGACCTGTAAGAATAGTGTTGTAACAATTGCTGGTAGTGAATATTTGTGGAGGTAGATGTTAAATCAGGTACAATATAATTGATTGGAGGAAATAAGATAAATGGGACGAGACAGAGAAGAAACTGAGCAATTGAATTTTGTAGAAGTTTCACTTAGAATCTACTGGATTTGCAGATACTTTGGTCACTGTTAGAGACTATATGAAATAATAAATTAATATCTACTTGAAATGTCACTTTCCAGTTTCTCAGCAAAAATTCGAGTATAAAAAGAACACAGCTTATGCATACTAAGATTACTATTTTTTCCCCATTTCAGCTCAAGAAGCTGCACATCTAATCAGATAACAGGGAGAAACAGAACTCTTCTATCTTCTTTCTTGTGCTTTCAAATTCAATCAAATGATCTCTTTCTATACTCAAGTACAGTTAAATGCAAAAACTATCAAGAAAATGAGCAGAAAAATATAATAATTTTAAATAAGGGAAAAGCATTAATAGATCACATTACATTAAAAAAAATGACTAATATATTTATTTGGGTGGAATTGGAGTGGTGGCAGAAGGGGTCTAGTTAAGTACATTAGTATCTTCTGCAGTCTTACTGAATACCAGTTTATACCACCAGTTTTTAGGGAAAGTCTTAGTATTGTTGTGTAAGTAGTAGTCTTTCAGTTTGTCGAATCAATACAATCATCCTTTTGTTCCATTAAAACGTTTCTATATACGTTTATGAATTCCATACAGTATGGAACATGTCCTCTTTGTCCTAGCTGCAAATGTTTGATGAATGTGTCTGGATCAGTGTTAAGCATTGTGCTCTGGGACATTGTCAGTGCAAGAACATTTCATTTCTTGCAACTTGCCAAAAGCCTATCATTTCCAGAGAGGGTTGTGATATTGTCACAGTTTCAGAATAACTTTTATAACCCTGATGAGTATGTTGGTTGGCAGAATTGGTCACAATTCTGAATCAGAGCATGTTTTATGTTTAAAAATTCTGTGAGGCTTAATCTTGAGATTTCTGTTGGCTTTGATGTTGAATGTATGTAGCAAAACCTGTCTTTGAAATTTCAGAAATGTATGTCCCGAGTTTATAAAGGAGAAATTCTGTGGTTACATGTTTTTTTGCACTTCTCTTTCTAAAATATATATAAATTATCTTCTACCTAGTTAAATTTGTGAAGCAATTTGATCATTTCAAAGCTGTTGCATTTTGTTAATATTTTCTTAAGCAGTTTCCTTACTCTTTAGGAGAACTTTGCAGACTATCTTGCAGGATGTCCATGTGTGTTGCTGCATGAGATAGCACAATCTTAAATAAGAATGACTGTCTTGTAATTGCAGTTTAAAAAGTTGGATTCATATGACACATCGTTTTCGAACTTTCTCAGTATTTGGTCCTATTGTAAATCCTGTTTTTGCAAAATTAAGCCGAATGCTGTTAATAGAAGCAGTACCATTCCACTGTCATTCACATATCATAAACAACACCTGCCTTTATTAACAGAAGAGCAGGTGTATTTCCTAATTTCTTTATATACAGGATTATAAAGTATCCCCCTAAAATATGAAAGTCAAGACTTTCACAGGGTTTGAGGGAAAAAATTCAGCCTTAATCTTTGCTGGGAATGGCAAATACTTCAATTTATAGTGAACAACCTTATAGTTAAGTTTTTAAAAATCCTCACTACTGATATTTTAAAAAAGTAGTTAAATATTCATTTGTTTGTTTGCTTTCCTTGAGGAGCCTTTACACTTTAAGGGTAAGTTCTGTAATTTTTTTAGATGCAAGTACTCAATGTTCTTACTAGGAAGGCTTAAACTGGAGGCTAGTTATAGCATCCTTGCCCATGTTAACATTTTCTGTGTGGCACACGTGCATATTTTATCAAAAGCAACTTTCGGATCCTTAGTTTATTTGCAGAAGCTAAATCAAAATTGTGTAGAATTATACAGTAGCAGTGTGGGATTCGTTCCGACTTCTAAAAGAAGGTGGCACTATTTTTTTTGCTAAAAGCATTTTTGTTTTTAATACTTTTGAAAAAAAAACCCCATCTTTATTTTGAGAAAACTGGACTTCCGTTTTTTTGATAAGTGTAGTTCTGCTAGAGTCTTTAGATTTCTTTCATGTCCGTATATTAGTTCTAGCAGATTGTCCTTAGTGTGGGTAAAAGTTTTGAGATTTTATATTTTTTTTTGTGTAAGTAATACTGTTCCATGCATCAGAGAACATTATGCTTTCCATTCTGCTCAGTCTGCCTGTGGAGTGAGAAGTGGGAATGTTCTGCTCCTTTCCTGAAAGTAAACTTCATTTGATTGTTCGTGCATATTTGTAATAGATTGGCATACATTTTCTATGTATACACATCAATTACAACTTTTTATTGCTGATAAGGATAAAAATATCATTACCCATGTTACATGGCCTTTTTAGTACCTTGACTTTTGGGATTCACTCCTTGAATTCCTTGTATATGTGGTTTAGATTTGCCTGTTAGAAAATGTCTTGCTCTTTTTATAGTAAAGTTATTCTAATGTTTTCAGATAACACATAAGTTATCAACAAGTTGGGGTTTTTTTGCATTGTTTTGTGTGAAGCAATTATGTAATTTGAAGTTGAAGCCATTTAAAACTTTACAGGATTAATATTAAAGGTAATCTATTTCTATATTCATTATAAACATATTTGTCTCAGTAGTTCCACACACACAAACCAGAACCATTTAGAAATGCTACTTTGTGTTCTGGATTATGCTCAGCACGCCAGGTAGTTACCATGAAAGAGTACACAGGAAAAGGACACAAGAAAAGATCTGATCTTACATACCATCGCTTAACTAACCACCAGATGTTGGGGAACTTTGTTCTCATGCCTGGAGCACAGTTTGTTAGGAGCTGGCCTGCCTCTGCCTGGAGGTAATAGTAAGATGTGCTGCAGAATGTAGATCAAGAACACACTTCAAGTGCATCTACACTTTAGGTTCCGTATTTGGAGTCTGAAGAAATCAGCTGTGTTTTATTATGACAACTTCATTTGTAGTCTTTGAACTTGCAATTCAACTGCTTTTCAGCTTCACTGAATCATAACGAAGCCATCGTTCATCAGTTATCCTGGAGTCATAAAGTAACTTAGTCTGGAAAGGAACTCCTAAAAGTCATCTCATCCAGCTTCCTCCTCACAGCACAGCTACGTTTGGTGAGGCTACCGAGGGTCTTACCCAGCTGAATTTGAAAGTCTCTAAGGATGGAGATTCCCAGCCTGTCCCAGTGCTTGACTGCTCCATGTGAAGACGTCACCCCTACGTTCAGTCAGATCTAGTCTTGCTGCAACTTGCAGCTGCTAGCTT
Organism: Tapera naevia; assembly: GCA_033556795.1. Classification (NCBI taxonomy): domain Eukaryota; kingdom Metazoa; phylum Chordata; class Aves; order Cuculiformes; family Neomorphidae; genus Tapera; species Tapera naevia. The sequence continues at coordinate 1,292,674 of JAUMJJ010000172.1, read as the reverse complement.
TTGTCCTATCACTTGTGCCCTGAGTCAGAGTGTCTCCTCTGTGACCACTTTTAGGTGGTGGAAGACTGCTATGAGATGCATTCTTAACTTTCTCTTCTGCAAGTTAAATGAACCGAGGTCCTTCAGTCTTTCCTCCTGCATCATTTGCTGTAAACCCTTGAGTGTTCTGGGTGGCCCTCTGCTGAACTGCCTCAGGTTTGTCCATGTTTCTTGTGCTGGACACAGGTCTTTTGATGTAGCCTCTGGAGTGATTGGTTCTATAACTTGATGGCTTGAGCAGCTGGGTTTGTGTTTGGCTCTCATTGCCACAGGGATGCACTGCTGACTGGTTCATTTTGCTGCCCACTGGGACCCCCAGATTCTTCCATGTGGAGCTGCCACCTTGTCAGAGGCGTCCCCTCCCTGCCCTGGTTCCCTGCAGGTTGCTGCATTTCCCTGGGCTGACCCTCCCCAGGCTCCTTAGGGGTCACTCCTGTAGCCTGCTGCAGCCCCTCACAGCAGCCTTGCCTTCTAGCCTGTCTGCATTGTCACCATTTTCCTTCTCACTTTCAGACGTATTGAGTTTGCGCTGCTTCCTTTTGCCTACGTTACTGCTAAAAATATGAGACGGCATCAGCCCTGATACAAACTCCTTCAAGCCATCAACTACTATTTTTGAGCCTGATGGCCTGGCCAGTTTGTCACCTACCTTGTAGTCCACCCATTCTGTTCATATCTCCTCAGCTTGGCTATGAGGAGAAGCGTTTGCTGTTGGTGAATGTGTAAAGCCTTGCTAAAGCTGAAATAAATGAAATGAGCTATTGTTTGCTCATCCACAGAACCAGCCATCTCCTAATAGAACACAGGTTGCTCGAAGCAAATCACCTCCTTGTTTTTCTTTAACCTGGACGTAGTTTCTATTAGGACTTGCTCTGTTTGCTGCCTGGAAACTGAAATGAGACTGCTGTTCCCTGGGTCCTCCGCCTCACCTATAATTTTATTAAGTGTTATGTTTCTGATCACAGCTGATGTTTGACCTGATCGTTTCAAAGGGTTTACATAGTGATGCCAGTACTTTTTTCCTGATTGTGCCTTGGTTCTTGTTGCAGTTACAATTTTATCAGTCACTAGGCTTTCAGATTCTCACAGATCTTTTTAGAGATGACCATTCTAATTAACTTTTTTTGATGTTTTTCATTTTTCTGTTACTTTCTAAAACAACTAATGCACTGTCAACAGTGATTCTAGTACTATTTCTTGAGAGATTACATTGATTGTCTCTTAATTAAAAACAAACCAACCCACCCCACTAAAAAAAAAAACAACCAACCAACCCAAACCAAAAAAACCCCAACCCAAATACATACTTTCCCTTCATTTTCATTACCAGTTATTAACCTTTGAGGAAAACACTTCTGACCAATGACATGCTTATAAATGTCATATAAAAATAATAAATAAGAAAGGTTTCATCATAAATTCTATTACAACAAAAATTTCCATTAAAACAAATTTAATCATTTATATGCATGTTTTTTGTGTAGTCATAAATTTCCTTATATAAATTTCCTTTGTGGTACTAACTACAGTCTTTAACATTAGGTATATGAATAAGTGTTTTCAAAACTGAGGTTGTAAATAATAAGCTGTTGCATAGGGAGAAATGTATTTCATTGATGTGGCTTATTGTTTGTTTGTTTTGAGGGATTTTGTAAATTTACAGCTCATGTAAATAACTTATGAAGTCACCATTAACATACCAAGCCATTGTAACACATTTCTTACTTCAGAATTATCAAAATTGAGAGTGCAGAATAATCTTTGAAGAACAAAAAGCATTGACTTTTGCTCATGCCAAATTTAGAGAAATAAGACCTGCAAATGAGGATCCCCTACTAAACACCAGACTTCTCCAAGCTTCCCATGCCTCCATATTTATTTCAGTACCTTTAAAAGAATTTGTGTGTTTTTTATAAATAAGTGAAACATTCCCAATAATGTTTGACATTTTTGGTCTGATTGTTATTTATCTGCATTTTAGTCTCCTCTTAATCGTTATTTTCTACTGGATGTTACTGATTTGCCTGTAAATAGTCTGATATTGGGCTGCCAGTGGAAGCTCAATCTGCCTTGTGTATCGCTGACCATTTTGGGAAATGGAAGTTGTCATGTGCAGCCCCCTGAAGATCGTATGTTAGAAGCTATTTTTATGTTGTCCAGCTAGTTTTCTAAGTCTGATCTTGGCTGCTAATCTGGGCTGTTTTATAAATGCCTACTAGAAATCTGAGCAAAGGAGAGGTAGGAATGCTGAAATAAGATCAGCAGATTTTGTAGCAATGAGAGCATAATTGCTGAAAGGTCAAACTAAACTTCATTTGAGTTGAAGGGGAAAGAAGAGGAGGAATAGAAGGGGAAATCTTTCATGGCCTGAGTGTTGTCATTAACGTTTCTTTTTGCTACCCTTTCTTTGGATAACAGGGTCATTACAAAATAATCAAATTACAAACTAATGTCTTTTGTAACTCGGTTCACTCAAATTCTTGTGTATTTATGCACTGATTTTCAAAGTTTGTATCCAGCATGATATCAGTCCTCAGGATGGGTTAGTAATAGCCAGCAAGATTTTTTTTTTCCCTTTTAAGCAATTGACCAGACCTCCCAAGTGAGCAACCTAAACTCAAGTGCTGCAGCTCGTACACCTGATGTTCATTCTGACACCCAGTTACAAAAGAAGTGGATTATACTCCTATGTCCTTTGTATTGAGAAGAGAGAAGAACAGCTATGCAACTATGAAAGTGGCTCCTTAATGTATGTTAATATCCTACGTATAGTTATGTCCTGATTTGTTGAAAACTGAGGTCTGTGTTTTTTGTGCAAATTTCTGTTGCGCTTAAATTCTGGCTTGAGACATTCAAGTCCTTTCTAGACAGTATTTCTGATAGCCTTTGTAGAATCTTTTGTAGATAATTGGATGTTTTTCCTTAAAATTATTCTTATAAGTGAGACAGAAATATGGGTAGAATAAAGTGTGCTTACATAAAACTAGAAGCTCTGTTGCCATTAACTTGAATGACTGAACAATTCGAACTCTCCAAAATTCAAATTCGTGAGACAAGTTTGGGATGCATATAATCTGAATGATTGAATTTTCAAGTATATTTTATTAGAATTTTAATATAGGTACAGTATTGATTTTAACTTATTCTTCCACCCAACTACATATTAATTTCATATGAAGGCTAGAGACTTACTAAAAAAAAAAATTACTTTGTGTCACCTCTAAACACGTAACCTTTTTGTAGTGCAAATATTGCTTTGGTCAGGAGTAGGATTTCATATGGAAAATAACAATTTTTAATGCCACGGAGTCAGCTGGTAGGACCATGAGAAATTCTGAATAATGCCATCTGGCGCTCCTGAAGTCTGCCTCAGAAGTATTTGGCAGTTGACTTCGTCAGGTCATTATGTCATTGTCAGATCAGTAGAGTGGAAGAAAGTTGGGCTTCTTCCAAAATTCTGTCTTTCAATTTGGAAACAGTATTTCTATCTGTTGCCTTTTTTTTTTTTTCACCCAAAACTATTGAAGTAGAATAAAACTTTCAGATGTGCTTGCCACTCTGGTAGAAGCTTGGCAGATATTTGAAGATGGATTTTTAAAAGTTTTTTTCCCCTTGAACATGGTGATATGCTCAATAAATTATGGTCTTTGCAAGTGAAACACTATCTGAACATACTAGGAAAAATATTATGGTGTAAATCTGCTACTGCCTTTGTTAACTTTCACTGGTTCCCGTCCCTTTGCCGTAACTGACTTGCTTGGGATTTAGGAACTAGTCAATTCCTTGCCCGAGGAGATTTTCTCAGGATTTTCAAACATCTCCATTTTCCCATGAGTGTGGTAGTCCTTTGACCCTGCTAGAGGTGCATGACACTGAGCTCTGGTTCAGGCAGGACCCCACGCCTGGCTGTTTAATGGTGTGCTTGATGCCTCCCTTAGCAAGCTTCAGGCAGCGCTCTGTCCACTCGGAAGAACCACTCTTCAAAGCAATCTGCTTTTCCCCATGGCTTTGCACTGAGCATGGGCATGCTGAGAGCCTATTGGCCATTGTAATGCTTAAACCTATGGGAGTTAAGTGGATAATGCAAGATTGCTTGTTGCAGTTTGCATCACAGTGTTCATTTTTCTTTTACCTCAGTTCTGATGTGCCCGGGGTCCCTGTCAACAGGGAGCTGGTCTTCCCAGCTCACCACAGAGCCAGGGCACGTATGGGAATTGCAGAATGAGTTGACTGAGGCTGGATCCAGAGCAGAACAATACTACAGTACTATAACATTTAGAGCTAGAGCTTATTTATCATCTGTGATCCAAGAAAAGTCTTTTTTTTTTTTTTTTAATTTATTTTTCCTCCTCCCCTCACATTTAGGGTACTTTTGAACTTGAGCTTTTTTTTGTGACTTGTAAGCTCAAAACAGATTAATTACTCCAGTATGCTTACTCTTGGAAGCTTCAGCTGCTGCAGAGCGAATGCCAGCCTGCCTGCTGATGGGCACATCTGTTATATTTTATCTGTTTTGTAATCCAAGTCTTTCTGAGACCATTTCTGTCCATATACAGTCAATTCAGTTACACCATTTACGTTTGAGTACAGATGGCAAGTGTGCTCGTAATAACTTTCCTGACTGTGACTTGGATTCTGTGAGACAAGAATTGACTTTTACCATTTGTGAACCATGGAAACACAGAATTATTTTATTTTGTTAGATTATGCTGGGCTTCAGACAGATGTAGTCGGAAAAATAGTTTTACTTTGAAGACTTCTTTCATTGAAGATGCTGCTCATTCAGCCTCTCTGGCATTCCTTAGAAGCGCATCCCACTACATTTAATCATTATGAATAATGTATTATTCTGATGGTAGTCCAGGGGAGATGGCAGAAGCTGTCTCTTTGTGCAGCATTTAGATCTTGATGAGAGTTGTAAGTTTCAGGAGTGATTTACATAAATCGGAGACCTCACAAATAGTAGTAAGAATAAATACTGGGGTATATTTAGACTGGAAAAGCTCTCTATCTTATACAGACTTTTTATTTAAAGTGTATTTACATAATACAGCTATCAAAAGTTATGAATATTTACATACAGTCTGACAGAAGGAAGGAGGTAACAGCAGGATGCTAAAATCCTCCTAGGTTACCCTTGTTAGAGCACGGGAACAGCACCAATGCAGAACAGGACATACGAATCCTATAATTGATCTCAAAAGTTTGGGAAATTTGGTTGTTTTGTTTTGTTTCTTTAAATACAAGTGAACTCTTTATGTGATAGTAGTACAGCCAAAAGCGAAATGACATTTGCTGTATGTAGTATCTACTGAGATTAATTTGTTTCTAGCAAAAGACTTAGTTAACACTGTAAGCGCCACTATGATTCTGACTAAATATCACTTGTTAAGTTTGGTTTAATTATTGTAGTAGTAATTGCGTATTTTCACACATTATCACAGTATCATAAGGTTGGAAAGGACCTCCGAGATCATCAAAGTCCAACCTATGTTTTACAAGCCTCAGCATACAAACGACTGATTATATGTCTTTTATAGAGGATATTAAAAGTAAAAACAAAATAGTTATGATGTAGACATTTCATAGCTTGTACAGCTGTGCTAAGAGAATGAAGACAGCTGCAAGAATAAGCTTTAAAATAGTTTGTTTGGTTTGCCGGTTCCCTAACTACACACGCATTGTAGTTAGTCCTTGTGGAAGGAGACACCTGGTACCAAAATGTTTCATCTTTTTATCTCTCCAAAAAACATTCACAGCATCTTCTGGGTGGCTGCAGAAGCACCCAGGTAGTATTAAGTATAGATTAAATGAAGAAATATTGAAGACGTGCGTACGTAATATTTACTACATGCATGTAGTAACCATCATTCTGACGCTGTAAGATACTGATGCTAATATTACTAGTTCTTAAAAATAGTTTTGTTTTTCTATGTATTTAGACTTGTCAGTGGTAGTTACACAGAAGCAGGAAAGAAGGTCACCTTGTAGGAAAAATGTCTAAAGCCACCTTTCTGAAGCAATTACAGTAATACACTTTGGAGTGTTATTGTTCTATGAGAACCATAATTTGAAGTTGTTTGTGATAGACAAAGGCTTTTTGGTCTATATTCTGCTGTTGACTAGATTGATCTCTCTAGAAAGATAGCAAAGTAGCTTAAATGAATCTGCTAAAAGAATAGAAATCAACTTGAGGTTTATTTTTATTTTGGAAAATAGTGTTAATCTGCAGAGGGTAGGATAGTAGAAATCTCCCTTTGTTTGCATATTGGTTACAGAAAAAAGGCCTTTAACCTCTGCTCCTAAATGAGAATATCTGTGGTCTTCCATGCTTTCAGCAGAAAACGTTGAAATTGTCCATATAAGTGGAAAACAACAAATGTAATGATTTCTACCTAAATTTTAAACCACTTAAAAATTAGAAATGTTTCAACTTGTAGCAATAATTAATTACAAATTAAGAGGTTTGTATTTATTTTCTTATTAATCCATTGGGGGACAGAAGAAGGAAAAATGTTGAAAATCTTTCAGAAATTATTCTTTTTTCTTTTTTTTCCAAAAATGAAGCAGAGACTTTTTTTTCCAGACTGGAGTTTTTTTCCTCCTCATTCACTTCAATATTTTTCAGAATTGAAAAGAGTAAATAATAAACAGAATAAGAAGAAAGAGTAAAGGCTTCTTATTTAGGATGCATGTAATGAACAATTTCCCAACTTTTTAGCACTCCGGTTAGTGACTGACTGCTGTTGACACTGAGTTTTTAGGTTGTGTAAAATGGCCTTTTGCTTTCAAAAAATGGCATGGTTATTTTTGCCAGTTAAAATTAGTGAACAATCATGAATAAAGAATATTATGAATGTTGATTTATGTTTTCACACTTCTGCTTTTTTTTCTGTAATATGTTAATCAGTAAACCATTGCTCTACAAAATTAACTGGTGCCCATTTTGATAACTTCACTTATATTTCACTGTAATGTATAAGATGTAATCCAGTCTACAATCAATTATGTTAAGTGGTCGGTTAGTACTTGTTAAGTGGTGTCCTGGAAGGCCACTACTCAGACTTGCTGCTGTGATGGGAAAGTTGGAAGGCTTCGATATCTGTGGAATAGCTTTCCCAAAAGAAAATCTTTGTGACTGACTGTTGTTGGAAACCCAAAGAAACCCAGTAAAATTATGAAATGAGAGAAAAAAAAAAAAAGGAATAACTTGAGACAAACTAGACTGGTGTTCTTTGCACAGTCCTACTGCATGAAGTCCCAGGGAAATGAGAACTGTACGTGGTTTTTACCCTGTGTGTTTCTGCACTGTCAACCCCTTTTTATGTTTTGTGACACACATTATTCTTCTTAATTCATTGGAAGTATTTCTTTTTTTCTTAAATTACCAGTAATCAGGAGATATATACCTATCAAAGTTTTATTTAATTTTCTGTCTGATCTTAGTCACTCTTGCAGTAGTATGGTACTGCAGGACTCCATTTCTAAAAATGCCTTCCGTATTTTCTCCCTGTAGTCTTAGATCAGCATTCAGAACTTCTCTGCAGCATCATGCTGAGCAACTGGTTTACTGTTGCATTCATACTCACATCTTTATTATTCAGCTGTATCAGACTGCACTCATATGCTTTTTTTATACTAAAATTCTGCAAAGACGAACCCACAATAAAAAGTGGGAACTGGTGGTACAGAGCTGGGCAGCTGCCTATTGTCATGTTATGGAAAGTGCCTGTGTGATGTTTGGCTCAGAATTGCTCCTGGGTACTAAGAATGCTGCAGTCAGGTAAGTGATCCTCCCTGAGCCAGAATTTAGACAGAACTGAGTGCTTTTCCCAGGACACAGTACACCTCCACAGACATCCTCAAAACTGTAATTATTTAGAATTATGTGTTTGTGTGTATATATATGGTTATATAAAAATAAAAATAGTATCTCTTAATTTGGTCAAGGTAATTTGCTGGGTTCTGCATCATAAGTAGCAGAAAATATTTACTAGTTTCTTCTCCTCCTTTCCTTGCAAAGACACCAGTCTTGGGAACAAGTCTTGTATAATGACTAATGATTAAAACATGACAGCCTTTTAGGTAGTTAAAAAGAGAATTCCATAATGTCTTTCAAGATGAAATTGCTTAATCCAAAGTGCATGTTGTTTCTTTTTCTTCCATAGAAGTATCACAGTATAATTTTTTGTGTGAGTGTGGAGAAAAAAAATGAAATAGTCGTTTCACTATCTGGATAGAGAATTCTAATATGCCAGGTTTAACAGGATTATTTCATAATTTCTCATCAGTTTACCTTATGATTCAGTGTCAGACAAATATAACTTTTGTTTAGATAATATGTATTCAAACACTGATATTTGATACTTCATATTCTACTTCACAAATCTTGTATTTGCATGATACTAAAATAAACCCCATCTACTCCGATGTCTGTTGTTTTCTGTGAAGTGTGCTTTGTATGATGGTGTTCTGTGTACATACTAATGCTTGAATATAATTTGTTTTGCATTTGTTTATTTCTTCTGCAGTGATCAATCAGTATTTCCACTTAGTTTACGTAACAAATATGTGATATGACCAAAAATGATACGATTTGGTATTAAAGAAAGAGAATGGGGTAAAAATTAGGGCTTTCATATTTCATTAATAAAATAGTACTGCAGATTTAGATAAGCCTTTGATGAACCTTGGAAAAGAACAGATGATTAGCTGTTCTGTAGTGCTGTTATGTATTTATAGGTGGAAATAAAGAAGCAAAATGCAGTGAATACAGGAAAAAAGCCACAAACATACACAAAATAGTACATTTAATCATTGAATGAATAACTACTGGTATCTAAATTTAACTCAAGAAGTGAGTTTGGCTGGGAGTTCTTTTTGACTTCTGTTAATGAAGCACAGCAGCTGACTTAATTTTTTTTTTGAGTGAGCTGATCTCACAGACATTGACAATATAGGCATTTCTGTGTATGAGTAAAAGTGCTGGAGCCTTAGATGGAAGCACATATTTGCAGCTGTTTTACATAACATCTGGATTTCATCCACGTTACCAGCTGTAAAGTACATGGAACAGAACAGGGAAAAAGCAGATGAGAAGGATTCTGGTAGATTGTGTCATCAAATGACTATGGCTAATTTCAACATTCAGGTATTAATAGTAGCACAGTACTCTGAATTTAAACTAAAGAAGCAAACAACTACATGCTTTCATCTCTCACTTATTATAACAAATAGGAGTATTAATAATAAAGGAAAATATCATTAATTTCTGGTGCTCTGATTTTAAGGTAATGGTGAAATCTAGACTGTAATGGTTTAAAAAACGGTTAATGGTATTTCTTTAGCTTTGGAGGTCATTAAATGTTTTAGGTTAATTTTTACTTTGATTAAGATAATTTCCATTGTACTAAAGGTGTAATATTTTATTATGTTAGCAATCTAAGACTAGTCTTCTAGCCCAGACTAGTTGGTAGTATGAGTCTGGTAATAATTACATGCTCTGAAAAATGAGATGGTTCTCATCATCTTTCAGGATTGGAAAAGACTTCTGAGATCATCCAGTCCAACCGTGCCTGTTTCCCTACTAAACCGTATCCCTAAGAAACTCATCTACCCATCTTTTAAACACCTCCAGGGATGGAGACTCCACGACCTCCCTGGGCAATCTGTTCCAATCCCTGACCACTTTCTCAGTGAGGTAGACACAGCAAGTAATTATAAGTTGCTTTGTTTCGTTTACATTTATACAAAATGCCCATAAACTCGTTATTTTAACTCCTGCCTTTTCAAATTGAGATACAATTATTTTGTCTTGTAACTAGAATTTGAAATAAATATTATTAAAATTAAATTTATAACACAAACAAGGAAGTGGGTATTTCTCTCCTTTTCTAACAGTAACTGTAAAAGTTAAAGCTTTGAAAGATGAATTAAATAAGTTCCTGACCTATTTAATTGGGAATTGCTGATAAGTACCAATGTTACTTAATCTTCATGTGGCGTTTTCTAGTAGCACTAACAAAAACCAGCTGTCCTGTTAAGAGAATTTTTAGAATAAAAAATGTGAACACATATAACCAAACGTCTTCAGTGTGTGAGAATATTGTCTTAACTAATGACTTTGGGCAGAGCTGTGAGTAGGTGTCTGGATTTGCTGAATTCTTATCCCTAGTGATCCCGTCCTGCACTGTGCATTGGAGCTTGGGGGTATGGGCTGTGGAAACAGCATGTGTGTCTGTGAATAAGGGAGTGTTTTTGTTATCAGCCTAAATTTTAACAGCAATTGCAAGGAAAGCAATCAATTTTGCAAATGGATAAAGCAGGTTTACTGTTGTCTGCAGGATGTACCAGAAAATGGAATGAAACCTGGTTTTCCAAATGTTGGGTGTTGGAGGGAGTTGTGTGTGAAAAATGGCCAAAAATTAGGAAAGAAGCTGTGCTTCCAGCCCCTTTATTAATCTATATTATTTTTACTTTATAAAGGTCTTGTTGTTTCAATTGGGCTTTTGCCTAATCTTTTCCTAGACCAGTCTCTAGAAGTAGTAAGGATAATGAGCAACACTGGACAAAGCACAAGTGCAGGTCCTTATGAAAAACTTCCAATCCTTGTTGTAAGTCTCCCAAAGAAATCCTATCAATACAGCATATATCTGAAATGCCCTAATATATGTTCATTCTTCTGTCTATTATCTCACAGTTAAGTACCATTCTTTTGATACATTAGACGGTTATGATGACGTTGAGGAAAACTGCATCCAGAATGCTGATTTGCTCAACGCTTAGGAGAATGAATACCCATATAAATGGAGTGTACTGTTTACTCCCTTTTGACTAGCAAACTTAAAGAAGTAATTTTTTTACCAGTGTGTGAAAAGGAAGATGGATTGTAATTCGAAAAATCCTGGGGAATGTGCCAGTCTGAATCTGGCGACAATTTTAATGTCTACTGTTAATTGTTTTTTCTGCTATTGATGGTTCTAGTGGTATGAATTCATTTGGATGTGACTGTTAGCGTTGTTGATTTCATGTATGCCTCTGATATTTAATATATTTCACATCCATTTCTTCTGAAATGGGCACAGAGATTTTCATCTTTATTAGTTTAAGCCCTGCAGCAGCTTTTCAAAGGTATCAGAAACAGTTTCTGCTCTCCTCTTCTAATTTGGGAAGACATCTTCCAGAGGCAAATCTGCATTCTCATGAGCTGAGAGTGTATGATCAATTTAGCCTTCATCAGATTTGGCCAATTTCAAAAAGAGATGATATCTTATTTTGTTGTGCTATTTAATTATTTTCTCACTTTCACATGTGAGAAAATCTTACAAGTAAATTTGATGTTACTTCCAGAAGAGCACTTAGCAGTAATTAGACATGCCATAAAAATGGAAAGGATTAGGATGAGATCCTATTCCAAGAAAACTTTTTTTTTTGTAAACCACAGAGTGAAGTTTGAAAACAGCAGAAATAACTTGGTCTGTAGAACTGTGAAGGAACAAATATTTGTAATTGATGGAAGAGCTTAAAGATTTTTTCATCAGTTCTTCAAAAAATGCCTGTATATGGATGTATGTGTCTTGCCTTAGTTTAAATAGTTTAGGTGAATGTGCTGTACATAGGGATTTTTTTCCACTTCATGGATTCTAATAATAATAGTAAAAATATAATTTGTGTATTAAGATGTGTATCCTTCTGCAGCATGGTCCATAAAGAGTCTAATTGCTTTCAGTGGAGACCTAACTTCACTTTTCTCAAACAAAATGTTTTTGTTGGAAATGGAATTTGAAACCAGAGTAAAGTGAATACCACATGAAGCAAAGTATATCTGTGAGTACTAGCTTTAAAAGAGAAGTCCCATTATAAAGCGGAATATATTTTTCATCCCTGTGGTCCAGCCTTTCTTCTTTTAACAGTGACACCTCAACTGAAACATTATTTTGAAATCTTTTCTCACTGCGGAGAATCTATTACACTTCCACTGAAACCAACCATTTCAGTAACATTTAGTTCTATGTAAATATGCAATACCATGAAATACCAACACTCTTCTTTCTGTTCTTCACCCTCTTATGCCCTTAAGGCTTGCTGCAGACCTACACCTAAGTAAGGCAAAATAAGAACATCTTTAGATTTAAAAAATTACTTTGAACTTTGCTTGATTTTTATTTTTTTTTTTTCCCCGAGCATCATGAAAATTGCATGTAATGGCCATGTTTTAAAATAATCTTCTGGGAGAATAATGTTATGAGAAGTTAACTTCATTCTGTCACTACACAAACAAATTGTGTTAATTTAAATTGCAACCAGGAAGAGGCAAATCAATTACTTCCTTCAGATCTGGTCAGTCGGGAAGGAGTCCTCAAATAGCAATCTCCAAGCATCAAAGCAGGTTTACAAAGGATATTATTTAACATGTCTGCCTTTGCTGAAGACCAAGACTATTCACTGTACTTAGTTCCTGAAATATTTTAGAAATATTAATATGCTGTATTAAAAATAAAAATAAAACCCCAACCCCCCAAAATCAACACCAAAACAAAAAAATCCAGACTGTGTTCTCAGTTGATTTTCACTCAGGAATCTTTCTCTTATGTAGCTTCAAAGTGGAGGCATTCAACATTTGGCATCCAGCACTTCATATTTCTTTACAGGAGTGGGGCTTTGATGTGTAGATAACTTTACCTATGGCATATTAAAATCTTAACTTCAATCCTTCAATTTCAAACAGCTGCTGTAGCACTTTGGACAATGTATTTTTTTTGGGTTTTGAATTGTGCCGGATTTTTGTAAAATAGACCTCAGTGCCTAGAAATAATATGATAGGATTAGCTTTGGTAGAAATTTTAAATAAGCATTGAATTGAAAAATTTCAGATTCATTTTAAACATTGTGTGTATAGAATTCTTTTTTTTATGCAATGCTATGATGGGCTAAGTAAACAAAATTACAGACCATTGAAGTCTGTAGACACTGGTATTACTGAAATTCTGCAGAAGGGAAATGATTAGATATGAAAAATATTTACTTTCTTCTTCAGCCATCATATGCTTGAGATCTGCACGTTTAACTATTATAGAGTTTTTATCACCAAATGACTTAAATGCCTTCTTAATTCTGGTACTGGATTAGGTTATGTATATATTATTTTGATCATTTTAATTTACATGAGAGCATAAACTTGAGGCCTTGATTTTTCCTATCTTGTTTGTTTTGCAATTGAATTACCACCTTCGCCTACTAGTGTTGAAACTGTTGATAAATGCCTTGTGTCAGAAACATTAAAATTCTGAGACATAAAATTTTAAATGAAATATGCATCAAGATGTGCTGTTTTATAAAAGCTGTTCTTTTCTGCATAGTAATCTGCTGCTGTGCCCTGGAAAAAATGCAATGCCTTAATATAAGGTACAATACTAGATTAGCAAAACGGTCTTTTGGAAGCAATTTTACTTAAAAGCCTATGTATTGCACATGCTATGGGGCATAGGTCTCATGGTTGCTCTAGTATGCCTTTATGGTCTGTCTTTGGAAAAAATAGAAAGGTCAGAGTAAAGTAAGGATAAACTGTGTATAAATGTGAGAAGATTTTTCATTTAACTTTCGTGAGGTCCCTTGTGTGAATAAAGGCAGAAGGATCAGCTAGTCTCATAACCACTTGCAATTAACTGAAAATGGCATGTATTCAACTTATCTAAAGTTTGTGAGAATGGCAAGAGTTCTCTCACTGAAGCTAGAAGTGTTATCCTTTCCTAAGAAAATTCTCACTAGTTATTTAAAAATTGATTGTTATTTGCGATCTGTCTATAAAAGATATCCTTGGTGTTTGTGTACACATGAGTTTAGTAACCAGCAGGATCAGAGATGCATGTTAACAGAAAGTGTTGTAAAGAGTACTGTTCCTCCATATGGCAAGTCTATACTGTACAAAGCCTTCGACTTATATTCTTGAAGAAAGACTGTCTTTTGTTGCTGAACTTGTGCTTCCTTTCTGAATTGCTTCTAGATAAGCAAATCATTTTCTAGAAGTGTACTTTTCTAGAGTATTCCATGGTTTAATCTTTCACGCAAAAATACTATAAATGAGTGTCTGAAGTTTTGATTTTGTGAGTTCTGTCTGCTTGAAGTTCTTCCAGTTCAATAAGTTACATTACATTCATCTCTGCTAATCAGAATTGATATTTCATGACTACTTTCTGCCAAATCCTCTTCTAGCAATCAAATTTTAGTGAGGTGAATGTATTTTATTCCTTCAAAAGCTTTGTTTTAGCAGGCTAACACCAGGGTGTTTTTTTTTTTCTTCAATGGACATTAAAGATGTAATTTTTTTACCTCTAGTATTTATTTCTATTGCCTTTTTATCATAAGGATATGCTGGAGGTACATTTACTGTATGCATGATGCAAGCCTGAGGTAGCTTTAAGTTGGCTTTTGAAATTTCCAGTAGCAGTGTCATTTCTGCACCATGAGTTTGGCACAATCTGTGTAGTTTGCTTAGGATATTCTGCATTTTTGACAGAGAACTGAATGCTATGCTGGGTTCATTGTTATAGTTATTCTTACTCTATAGTTAAAACTAGCCCTGCATGTGCTGCTGGCACACCTTCAATTGTAGTGTACCTAACCCTTACATCTTTGGTTTTCTTTTATGTGTCCTCTTACATAACTTCATAATTGTAATTTTCTGACTAAAAATGTTAACCAGTGTTATATTCTCATATAGCTAAGCAAAAATGCTTTTCAAAATGTTCTTGAACAACACTTTATTTTCAAAACTTGAAGTATGACTGATGGTCTTCAGAGATGTTTAAATTGCTATCATTATAACGCTCTACTGTGTGATGAATTGGAAAAATAAAATCCGTACAAATAGCAAACAATAGCATTTCAGGACTGGTATTTCTAAAGATAAAGGTAGTCTTTCTATCTTTCCCCCTTCCCAACCACAAAATATGATCAGGACATGATTATTTATTTCTTTCTCAATAACACCTAAAATGAAATGTAACTGTTTAACACATACCGTATCCATAGAGTCTGTTTATTCAGATTGAATTCCACATGAACATGGATAGTCTTTTTTCCCAAATGTTTACCAGTATCTGCTTTTAAAAAGTGCTGCACAATATAAACTGAAAGAACCATAAAGAAATGAGCATAATAAAATTAAGCCTTACTATCAACTAAGTCAAACTTGAGATCAAGAAGTGAAATTTTCAAATGGGTCAGATTTTAATGAATTTTTCTGTAAAGGACATGATTATATGCTTTTAAAAGCATACAGGGAGTCATAGCTAGTTTTGGAAAATGAGATACAGGTAGATTTTAAGAGATGACATTGAAACTAATGCTTTTAACTGAGGTGAAAAGAGATCCAGGTTAATTTCATGGTTTTATTGAAGTTACCTGCTTGCAATTCTAACCACTTTGTGCCATGCGCAGTCTGGAAAATCAGGGTAATACTGCTCTGTTGCCCAGTCCTTTCCAGCCTTCACTGGTATGTGCAGTCTTTCAAGGCAGACTGACTGATACTGTGTGGGCGTGTGTGTGGTCTCTTGTACTAACAAAGCTAATTTTAGATGTAGCTTCTAAGTGCTGTTGTAATAAAATTGAAAACAAATTGGAAGTGCTTGGTTTGAGGATTTATATGTGAAGTTTTTCAAATTCATTTGAGTTTCTGTTGTTGCCATAGATACTATTTTTAGTTATAATTTCTGTTGACGTTTGTTAAGAATCAAGTTTTTTCAAAACTTTGCTAAATCAGTTTCCCATAGGAGAAAAAAAACCCTGTTTTGAGAATCAGAAGAATTGGAAAGCTCACATATTTGAAAAAAATCAATAACTTTTTCCCATCCAAACCTCTCAAACTTAAAAAATTTCTAAAATATATTTTTTTCTTTATAAATGTATGAACAACTTTTTTTTTATATCTCCAGCTAGGCAACCCTTTTCCTGACTTGCTGTTTGTTCTTGCTTTCTGGTCTCCCTCAATATTAAAACTTACAATATGTCTTTTCTATTGACAACATTTTTCATGTATAGTTAGTTGTACTTTTGCAAGGTAAATTGCAATTCGTTCCATCCTAGTCCGTTTTAGTCGTGTTTGTTAAAACCTGCATAAGTAGCTTTCAAAAACTCATTCCTTTCTAAGCTTCACTGGCATTGAGGATTACTCATTTTACCTATTCAGTGTTAAATAAGACTTGACAGCCCTGATACTCCGGTCTCCAAAAAGATGCACCTGGAAAATGGATCCATTTTATACTCTTAAGCTTTGTTTCAACTTAAAAAGTTTTCGATATCTATTCACATCATTTTGTATAGAGGGGCTTGTGAGTGCAGAATATGTAAATCACTTCCCTCTTCTGCAGGAGAAGAGAAAATAGGGTACAGAAAACATCAAAAAATATGTAGCAGATTGATACTCTGGAATATAGCTGAAAGAAAAGTGGTAAGAGAGGTCTTGTAGGAAGGTGAGGAAGTAAAAGAGGTTTTGCTTTAGGAAGATAAGGAAGTTGTGATGACCTCATGCTGTTTATGGGTGAAGGTCAAGTATATGAGCTGACTATATCTGTTATCTGCCCTTGATACTACTGATCATGGAGCTGTTTAATTGAAAAGGCAGGGAGAGTGATTCACTCAGAATGATGGGGGTTTATTTTTTTTTCCCTTTCCCTCTCTCCTATCCTTTATTCTCCTTTGTCCCTCCATCCCTCCTCTCTTAGAAACTTAAACAAAAGCTTGAGTAGTTGCACAGTTTGTTATGACTTTTTTTTTTGTCATCATATTTCCAGACCATGTTGTAATTTTTTAAGTATGTATGCTCTCAGAGTTATCAATACTGCTGCATTTCGGTATAGCAGTTCACCTACAAATAATTCTATTCTTAGTGGAATTAACTGAAATATAGTGCCTATAAAACTTCACAGACTTTCTGCTTGAAATATTATCATTACCTCTTCATTTGCACATCCATAAAAACTCATTTTTCTGGATTAATTAAATTAAATTTATAAATAGTTTTAGTTGGAGAAAGAGCCCATAATTTTCTTTCCTTAAGTGATGCCTTTACTGTCCAAGATGACTTGGGTCACTCAAGCTATAAGTTTAGAGGAAAAGGGCAGCAATAGGGAACAGTCCTTGACTAGAATCTCTGTGTTATGTGGTTGTTTACTGTATAATATTGTTATTAGGAAAAATACTGAGGCAAGAACAAATATGAAATAATAGTATCAAAAGACCAGTTTGACATTTTTTTATCCATAAGAGAAAAGAAAGATATTGGTATAAGAGGTTTAACTGCTAATTGTCGTGTTACAGAGTTCTTTGTTGATTTTTCAATCATAGGAATGTATGTTTTTTTAATGAATATGCAACATACTAATGATCCTATTTATTTTAGGATTATTATTGGCCCAAGACTGAAAAAAACCTAGATGATACTATTATCAATCCATTACAAAAGTAATTATTCCAACAGTTTTATGTATTTATTACAGATGGTATTCCTTTTGTATTCAAGTCAGTGGAGACTTGATTCCAGTGCAGCCAAGATTTTACCTGTTTCAAAATACTTATTTTGAAACAGTCTGCAATAATTAGATCTTAGAGCATGTGATAACACCAAAAAATTACCTCATCTAACATTTAGAAAAAGGAATTCTTTATCTTGGCTAAAATATCATATTTATCTAGTTTTAAAAGATTTTGTGAAGTTCAGGACTAAGAATGCCTTCCAAAGGGATTTCGTCTCAAAAGAGTTCTCAATAGAGGCTACTTTTGTTATAAGAAGGTTTAATGTGCACAAAAAAGACTTGTTTAATTGCCATCCTCTTATTTGAGCAGAAGCCAGAGTACTAGGCAAAGTGCTGGCAGAATGTTTGACGGTTATAAAGTAAAACCGAGTGAAGTAGAAGTATAAACTCATATTTGTTTATTGATGCAATTTGGAATCAAAGAAGGCTTGTTAGTGTATGATTAGTCATTATTATACTCTGCAAGACATAAAGTCATGCAGCTGTTTGGAAACTTTATTACATCTGTTAGTGTAGTTCCATACTCTTTTCTTACTCTTGTCCCTTCCCTGTTAGGCCAATTTGCCAAAACTAAGCGTTCCTGAAGACTGAATAAAAGCTTTTGCTTCTCTGCTCACTTCATCTCTGTGGAGTCCTGCAAGTAATATTCGTCATATTGTTTCAGCAGAAAGACCTGTAGCCAGAGTTAAATACAGTAAAATACTCAATGCCTAAGATAACAGTACAAGTTTGAACTTGAAAGAGTAACTGAAAAATAAAGGAATATTTTTAATTGTAGGATTTAAATCCAATGCAGTATACATTCATCTTCAGTTGTGTGAAATTTTTTACATGCTTTTTCAAGTATGTGAGGTAAGTATATGTCAGAGGCAGGAGTAATCTAAACAAGATGTAATATTTCTCCTACATTTCTTCTTTGTTATTTTACATCCATATAATGCTTAATATGTTGTGTTTGTTATGTTTGCTAACAAATACCTGTGTAAATTAGCAGTTTTCTATTCAGAGATGGAATTTATCATGCTGCAGTATTTGACAGGTCATATGTGTATATTGTTGCTGTATACCTAAACTATAGGTATATGCAGTTCTCTATTTCTTACTAAAACCTGAAGAATCATGTCAAGATTTCAAATAGGTAGCTACATCAAAACATAGAAGCACTTCAAAATGGAAGATCCACAGAACGCTAGATGTGTCTCAGAGGTTTAATCCAGAAAACTATAAACCATACCACTTAGGCAAGCTGTTTTAGGAGATACAGCAAGCCTGTGTAAACTTCTTTTTTCACTACTTGAAAAGCTGATAATAGAAGAAAACCCTGTGTGGTTCAGAGGCATTTTTTGAGGCACAATAGTTGGAAAGAACAGATTTCTTTTTACGTTTGGACAGCCAGGCTTGAAGGCTCAGTGTCTTGTTGGTGGCAGGCAGTCAGTGGAGGGTAAGGAGGCTGGGCTCGTATAGTTTGGAGAAGTCTATGGGGCAGTCTAATGGCAGGCCTCCAACTGCCTGAAGAGCAGTTCTAAGTGTGATGAAGTTAAACCCTTCCTGATAGGGGCACAGAGTGTAAAACCAAAACAAACCCTGAAAAGCCCATGGCTGGAAATTGCAGCTTGATAGATTCAGATTGGACATTAGGAAAAATATCTTACCTAGGGAGATAGTAGAGCACTAAACAGATTATCCCAAGGCACTGTGTGGGGGGTTGAATATTAGCTAAAAAAAATATCAACCCTCAAACAGATGACCTGCTGTGTTATAAGCAGTCATTGTAATTGAAGTTTGGTCTGGGACTAGAGGTCTTCAGATGTCCCTTCAAAGTAGCATTTGTATGATTTTGAGTGGCTTTGCCCTAATATACACTTTACATATGAACAGTATCAAACAGAGCTATTTGTCTTCAGTTTTCTGCCAGCAAGAGACCATTTCCTAGCTTTTCCTTTGTGCTCAGCAAAAGACTTGAATATTGTTTTGGCTTTTACATTCAGATAATAGCTAAGAATAGCCTGGAGGCAACTGAACCCGAGAAAGAGGACAGAAAGAGGTACCCCTGAATGCTTTAAGTTACTACTTTTGAAATTAGCCTTACTGCTTTTTGAAAGTCTGGTGAAAGAGGAAGAAATGGCATGCTATATTACATTTCAAAGAATTTAATCTACAAAGTCTCAGTTTCTGTACATATGTGGAGTGTTGTAAAAATTATATGGGAATGTTGTCAGGAAATCCTTTTGATTATTTTAATTAAAAAAACCTGCTTCCCTCTGAAGTTCTGTGGTAATGAACAACTACTTACTATCATCTTTTGTTTCTGAGTTTTAAAGCAGGGAACTCGCACATACTGCAGTGTTACCATATGTAATAAAAAGCTCTAATATTAATTTGTAAATGTTTAGAGTTGAAACTTTTCTTATGTTTGAACTTGGCTTTATTTTTTTTTTAAATAGTGATAGCTGCACCAGAGCTAATGCTGTTTCTGAAGGCCGAAAAGCTGATTTTAATAATTAAGACCAATTGAGTTAAATTAATCAAATGCTATATTAACAGTATATGACTAGCATGGCTCTCATCTTATACTATAGTGAAATTAGTGTAGGTTTAGCAAAAAGTTTTAAAAATCAGTTCTACTGATACTGTGAAAGTCTTTTAAGTGAATCGATTCTGAGGCTGTTACTCCACCCATGGTGCTCCTCTCTTCTGCATCTCCTGATGCGTTTCCTGAACTGTATGTGATTTGTCAGTTTTACCCGTGACCCTCACTAAAATGTAGTGAAAACAATGTACTAAGGAGTTACTTGCTATATTTAAAAAGTGTCAGTGCTGATCTTTGTGAAATGTGTTCTGCCCATGGGGAAAGAGACCTACTTTGAAGCAGGCAGGAATGAGCTTGTCTAGTTGGTGGGTTTCATTTCAGTTTACAGTGGCATCTGCTGATCTGTTTAGTGATACCGTATTCATCTGCATTACCATGTTTGTGGAAGGGTAAGTTACTGCTGTGCTTTCAGAGTGCCTGGAATCCTGTAATTTCAGGGGCAGACTTTCTACATTGATAAATATATAAATCTGATGATAGTATCTTGTACCACATCAAAGGTAACTATAGAGGCTCTTCAGCTTCAGGCTCTCTTCAGTGTGTGAGCTCCTTTCCTAATAAGCATAACCGTGTTATGTCCCTGGATCAGTTTAGGGATTTTTCATAGAATCACAGACTCACTTAGGTTGCAAAAAGGCCTTTAAGGCAATTGAGTCCAACCATAAACCTAACACTATGAAGTCCACCACTAAACAATGTCCCTAAATTGCCATGTCTACAAGTCTTTTAAATGCCTCCAGGGATGGTGACTCAACTGCTTTCCCCGAGCAGCCCGTTCCAATGCCTGACAATGCTTTCAGTGAAGTAGTATTTCCTACTATCTGACATAAACCTCTCCTGGCATAACTTGAGACCATTTCCTCTCATCCTGTCACTGGTTACTAGAGAGAAGAGACCAACACCTGCCTCTCTACAGCCTTCTTTCAGGTAGCTGTAGAGAGCAATAAAATCTCCCCTCAGCCTCCTTTCCTTCTGACGAATAAACAGCCTCGGTTCCCTCAGCTTTTCATCACGACTTGTGCTCCAGCCCCTTCACCAGCTTCATTGCCCTTCTTTGCACACGCTCCAGCACACCAGTGTCTTCCTTGTAATGAGGGGCCTAAAACTGAACACAGTAGTTGAGGTGCAGTCTCACCAGTGCTGAATATAGGGGCACAATCACTTCTCGTGCTGGCCACATTGTTTTTGATACCAGCCAGGATGCTGTTGGCCTAATTGGGCACTTGGGCACTCTGCTGGCTTACGTTCAGCTGTCTGTTGACCAGCAGCCCCAGGCTCTTTTCTGCCAGGCAGCTTTCCAGTCACTCTTCCACAAGCCTGCAGCGTTGCATTGGGGTTGTTGTGACTCAAGTGCAGGACCTGACAGTCAGCTTTGTTGGACTCCAAGCGACTGGCCTCATCAAATCTATCCAGCCTGTCCAGAACTGTCTGTAATTTTCCTGTCTGATGTGCTCTATTTCCAGGAATTTCTTCCTGCAGATGATCTTGATTGCTTATCTTCTGATGAAGATTTTAACAGAAGTCGCAAATACTTTGTTTTGGTCCTTGCCTGTGCCCATTTCCCTTGCATGCAATTGTCCCATGTCTGAGATGCTCCCATGCCTACATCCCTTGCCTAAATTGATTTTTCAGGGTGGTTTAGTGTTGTCCATGCTAATCATTTCTGTCTCTCTCTTTTTTTTTTTTTTTTCCAGAGGGAGGATGGGGATGTTTTTTAATAGAAAGGCAGACAGATCACATCAGCAATGGATACAGCTTTGGAGTTACACAGCTGAACACTGTAAATCTGACTGAACTTGGTACTCCCTTTTAAGTGTAACTTGGACTGATTTATCCTGAATTAAAGCCAGGAATTGCGAAGTCATTCCACGAAGTATAGAGACTAATATCGTTTTAGCCACATTCAGAGCTTTGCTCTTCACATAGATTACTCAAAAGAAATTTTCAGAACATGTATGAGCTCAGTAGGAGAATGGTAGATTTTGAGGTGCAATGGTACAATTTATGTAGAACACAAAAAAAAGAATATTGGAGCGTAACTGAAGACAGCAAACTTTGTTTTCCAGTGACAGCAATTCCTTGCCTTTGTAGTCATGCAAAATAATTCTTTCGTAAGAGAAGAAATTCCACAGTGCAAGAACAAATATTTGAAATGGAGCAAGTGATGTGTGTGGAAATTGGATATGTTCATGGAACACTGTTGTGTGCTGAAGTAAATAGATATTTTTCCTTTACAAATTCAGGAGCTGAAGGTACTGGAGATGCTGCAACTTCTGTTCACTACATTGCCATGTCTTTTCCTTTTTTGCCCCCTTTCATTGACTTTTCATTTGACATCCATGTTCTGTTTCCAGTTCTTACTTGCAGTGCTGTGGTTATCATTGTCCTGATGATAAAAAACAAACCACTTTCTTAATGTGTTGTGAAATATAACATGGTTTGTAGTCCTGTATGTGCCTTTAAAGACAAAATGAACCACTCACTGAATATAGTGTCGTCAGACACCGCGTTTTGACATGTTTGTCTGAAATGATGGTCCTTTGCATACTTTGGAAATAACACTCTGGCGTACTAATATCTGGGAAAGTCATTTTTGTTATTGTTGGCTCCTGAGTTTAGTGTGCAGCTATCAGATGACATACTGTGCATTATAGAAAAATGCTTGTGACTCAGCTAAATAAAACCAATGAAGTGTCTAAATTAGGAATCTGCTTTTTGTGCCTTTTTTGGTGCTTTTTTTTCTTATTACTGCATACTGTCCTCTCTTATTTGTACACAAGACAGACAGTCCTCTGCAGCTGTGTGTGGATACTGGCAAGACCACACTTCATCAGTTCTATGTAAGCAGCAATTCCACTGAAAAGAAATTTATTATTTTCATACCACAACTAGAAGGCAAAAGTCCATCAGACTTTAAATTATAGTTAAGTATAGATTAATTCTTTTAAAATAGCAGTACTGTTTCTATGGCTTTCTTTTCTTGCACTACATTCATTTAGCTGTCACCCTTTTCATGTAACTATAATAAGGTACAATTGCTGTGTGGTGTTTCATTGTAGACTGACGCATATGTTTTACATAGCTTCAAATGAATGTTTATAATAGTTCTGGTTATAAAACAATCAGAAAAATAAGATAAAGTATCTAGCTGAAATAGACAAGGATAACAAAATAATATTAATAAGTCTCCAGTACAAAACTACAAACTTATTTTGTTACTAAAGTTTTTAATAGCTAACTCGGAGAATTCCTCTGAGTTACTGGCTCAGGTGTCAAAACTGACTGTATACAGTGTTGTAGAAAAAAACAAAGATAGCACAAGTCATGCTACAGCATAAAGCAGGGTTTTTCACTTGATGTGCTAACGGAATCAGATTTTGTAGTTCAGAGATCTCATCATTGTGTGTCACAATATTAAAATGTATCCAGATTAGGTCACTGACTGGGATTTGCAGCTAAATACCCAATATGAAGTGATTACACCTGCTGAATGTGAATTCCTGTGAATATTGGGCATTTGACGATGAGGTTTCTTGAGTTACTGTGAAGAGAGTTGTTAGGGCTCTTGAAAGGCATGGCTGCTGCTCACTGAAGGAGTACTTTCCTTTTGGTAACTCCTCACAGTTATGAATGCATGACCTGAAGAGGTCTTTTCAGTAGTTTTGGTGTTACTGTTTGCTTTAGCAATCAAATGAAGTTGGCTTATTTCTTTTGAATTCATTTGTTGTTGCATAGTAAAACATTAATTTAATTTTATATGTTTAGTGTAATGATGCTATGACTAATTTTGAGGAATGCCCTCAGTTGAGGCTTGTCAGTAAATGTCTGGTTTCTCTACACTTGGTGACTTTCCCAAGTTTCCCAAACACGTCCCAGTTTTATTCCTGTATTGGGATAACTCTGTTCTGACATGGCCCTCAGGAAGGAGGCAGATGTCAAAATCCTTATCACTGGACTCCATAAATGTATGATGGTCTCTATTAACAAGAGCCAAATTTAAAAAAATCCTTATCTGGTAGACATAAGCAGACCTCTGCTGGTACCCCTGTGTCGTCTCGGTGCAGTCTTGAGTAACAAAGAACTAAAACTACCAGCAGGCTGCCTGATGCAGTCCCTTGGGCTGCTGGGCTTCTGTGAGGAGTCCAGTCTTGCATTCAGGCATTTGCAGTCATGTTTCTATCACCTTCACTTAAATTTCTGTTCTGGTTTCTGAACGGCACTTGAGGCTTGGGTTTGAATAACTTTTTGCCAGCAAAATAGTACTTACCACTTTTGAGTTGTTGTTACTATATGGATTTTCCAAACAGAATATCCTTGAAAGATGAAGAAAAGTAAACAAAACAAAAGTGTCCCTATTCTGTGTATACTATGCAAACACTTTAAGAAAAGTAGAAGAAACAAGTATTGATGCATCTGTTTTCTCTCTATAGGTGTGCAGGATCCTCAGCATGAGAAGATAATTACTGTGACTACTAATGGAAGTATTCACAGCCCCAAGTTTCCACACGCCTACCCACGCAATACTGTACTAGTGTGGAGATTAGTAGCAGTAGAGGAAAATGTATGGATACAACTTACTTTTGATGAAAGATTTGGGCTGGAGGACCCAGAAGATGACATTTGCAAGTAAGTTACTTTTCCTTTAACTTAGGAAAATCTTAATGGAGGTGTGGGAGATGGGACAAAAGTGTTGCTTGAGTTTTGCAAAAATGACCTACATGTCAATGTATTTATAAAATGCATATTTTAAAGTATAAATTTATTATTTTCTTTTGCAGTTTTAGAGAAGGATTTTGAACTTGAAAGCTTTGCATTTTCTTTCTGCATTCAGTATCTGTGTGCAGGTACATTATGATACGAAGTGTGACATGTTTAATCTTTCTCTCAAGCAAAACCTTTGATACCTGGGAAAATACTCTTAACAATGTTAGATGAATTAATGTCAATTTTTTATAGAGAAAATCAGAGTAAGCAAGTTATCTGAAGTGGAATTCAGATAACAACACAAAATGCAACATCATTGTGCAAAAAAAACCCAAACAAACCCACCCCACTTTACTGCACAGTATTTTAATGGTCTTTAATGGTCGAGTTCTCAGTTTGCTATGAAAAATGGCACTTAGAGTATTGCATTAGTTGGCATTCCTCAATGATATTTTTTTTTCCTGACTCTAGTAAGTATCCTGCCAGCTTAGTCACTGGCACAGGTATCTGTACGACCTGTGGGATCTACTTCCTTCCTATGATTTGAAGGCTTTGTAGCTTGGGAGAGAAACAACTGTGACATAACAGGCATCAGGATAGATGTAGTTCTGAACTAAGCCCTCTGATTGATCGTGTTTGGGATATTTTATGAAACAGTAGGGGCTTCCTGTGGGTGGGTGAAACAGGAGAGTTCCTAAACTCTTATATCCTGTATCTTTCTGCCATCATAGCAACACATCGTAAAAAAACCCAATGTGTGAGTTGTGGTACGTTATATGAACTCTTTTCAGTAAATTAAGTAACAGATAAAATATGTCATTTGAATAGCATATCCTCCTTTGATGTGTTTTCCTGGAGAGGTACTTCACATGAGACTTATCTTTCAAAGTGGATTTTTGTTTTGTTTTGGTTTTCTCTTTGGGGTTTTCTTTTTGAATATCTT
Organism: Tapera naevia; assembly: GCA_033556795.1. Classification (NCBI taxonomy): domain Eukaryota; kingdom Metazoa; phylum Chordata; class Aves; order Cuculiformes; family Neomorphidae; genus Tapera; species Tapera naevia. Next base: position 1,266,867 of record JAUMJJ010000172.1, on the reverse strand, counting down.
GTATACATATTTCATTTGATTCTTACTCTCAAATTTTAAAATTGACTAGTGTTTGATGGTTGTTATATCTTGAATCAACTTTTGATAAGAAATTTGAATTTCTCCTCCTTAATTTGGGAGCTGAGGTTCATAACAGAAGGACAGATATCTTCAGTAATTCTGAAGGGAGTAAATTTCAAGGCCAAGTCAAATATATTTGAAATACTAAGTACTATAAACTTGTTTACTCAGATGAGTGCACTCCCTTTGCACAATAATTCTTTTCTTTAAATTAAAACTTAGCTTGCTTTTTCTTTTCTTTGCATATGGCAGAGTGAAGTGGCAAGTGAAAGAAAATCCAGGTAGGGTGACTCATACATCCACTTGCAAAGAAAAAAGTAAGAGAAGTTAAAATATTTTAATATTATGACTGGAATAATATTTTAATGGGAGTACATTTATTTTAAGTAAACAATTTTTTGTTTGAATACAAAAGTGCTGGTCAAATTAAGGCATGGTAATAAGTCATTCATAATCTTTGCTCAGTCATAGTCTTATCATGCTCATATTTGTGCAAGGATACCAGGAAGTTCTACCAGGAATTGCGTTCATATATGCACTTTTGGGGACATTGTTAGGCTTTTTGGCTTGGAAGATCTGACTGTCTGAAAAAGAGTTATATTGTCATTTTTAACCAAAAGAAAGAATAGCTAGAATTCCTATGAAACTTAAATTCAGTAACAAACTCGGTAAAGCAAGGGAATGTGTACCTTGTTTGAAGTGAAGGGAGTATAAATAACTGACAATTTGAAGAAATAACTAAGACATAGAGAGTTTAACTATGTAAAATAATTCTACACAGGCCAAGTTAGTCACCAGTTATCAGAGTAGTATCTCCTTGTAAATAATGTCTTGTGTTTCTTATCTAGTATAGTTTCTAATAAAATTATTTAATCTTTTTTTTTTTTTCCAGTACCTTCTGTAGAAAAGCTGAGAGTTTTTGTTGACTGCATCCCATGCTATTTATTACTCCACTCTGTTTCTGCCATCTTGAAACACATAAATTGGTATTGTTGCTATGGAGTACTCAGTGGTTTCATAGAATTATAGAATAGTTTGTGTTGGAAGGGACCTTAACCTAGTTCCATCCCCCTTGCCATTGGCAGGGACATTTTCCGCTAAATCAGGTTGCTCAAAGCCCCATCCAACCTGGTCTTGAACACCTCCAGGGGCGGGGCATCCACAACTTCTCTGGGCAACCTGTGCCAGTGTCTCACCACCCTGACAGGAAAAAATCCGTTCCAGACATCTCATCTAAATCTTCCCACTTTCAACTTAAAACCATTACCCCTTGTCCTATCACTGCACTTCCTGATAAAACACTCCTCCCCATCTTTCCTGTAGCCCTCTTTAGGTACTGGAAGGCTGCTATAAGGTCTCCCCTGAGCCTTCTCCAGGGTGAGCAAGCCTAACTGTCTCAGGTTTTTCCAAATGTAAGTTTATATGACAACAGAATAAAATATGACATGAAATTTAATGTGTCATAATTCTATACCTTACAGTGACTTGATCTTTTATTTCTGACCTATGACTGAAACTAGGTAAAAACTGCAGCTTGGTAACTTTAGACTTTCTTTGCAATAGTGTACAGTTTGTACCAAGATATTGTTCTCCTTTTTCTGTAGCATATAAGAGGACCTCATGAGTTACCTGTAGCGGTCATTGTCACAGTTTCCAATTCTTCTATCCAGTGCTTCTTAAGCTGCCAGAGCTTTCTCCATTGTTGCTGTAGGCTGTAATTCCTTGTAATGTGGTATCGCTGGGCTGATAAAAGAATATGCCAGAGTGTATTAGTTTAAGATAATTAGCAGTTTTTAAATCTCATAGTAAATCAGATATTGTTCACACATAGGAAAAAATAAAAGAAAAACATACCCAACTATATAAGACTTCTTTGGTTAACATAATTCTGTAATAGGAAAACAACATAGTAGAGAATAAGAAATATCCTCAATATATCCTGAAGCTATGGCAAGTTTTTGCCTGTCTGTGGCTGACCTAACCTCCACATTTGGATTTCTTCAAAATCGGTGCTTACCTTTCAAGCTATTCCATGAAGTCTTTTCGTCTAGAAAGGATATCACATTTTACAGGTACTTTGAAAGTGCCAATCTGTTCTCCGCTTGAAATACTTTCTTGAGTCGGAATCAGAGTGCTCCTGCATGTTTTTTTTTTCCACTTTATTTTTACTTGCAATTCAATTTACAGTACTTCCTAAAGTAGAGCATTTACATTACAATAAATTCTTTGTTTATGACCAGCCATCTGGACCCAGCCTCACCTGGAATAGCACTAACATACTTAGTCCTGACTTTTGTGCTAATTCTTACCATTCTTAAGCATGATTGCTGTGTTCTCTATGTTTTTGAAACAAAGCTTAAATTATAGGGGTTTTAGAAAAAACTTGTGATATTTTGCCTGTATTTCTACAGGTGATTTGTGTTCTGGTTTTATATTTGTGATGTGCTTGAAATTTCTGTCGTTCATCTCTACATTGCTTAAAATACAGCTAATAATTTTTTTTAGCAGTAGTTCTACTTCATCTGCACTGCATCTTTTCTTTGGCAAAATGTTAAGAATGCCACTGTGTCCTTTCCAAAGTGAACACAAACTCCAGTTTACATGGAAACTAAATCCATGCATGTGTTTCAGAAGTAATTTAGGTTATGCAGTAGATAATATGCATATATAATTTTCTGTTATGTTGCAGAATTTCAGTCTTGTGCACTTTGTTCGGTTTCAGTTGTGACTTGCAAAAGAAAAATGTTATAAAAACCAAAATCCCTCAGCAGACTAAACAAACAAAAGAGAAGAATGCATTTTCCTGGCTGTTTTTTGCAGTACTGTTCAGATGATAGAACTGGCAGTGAATTTCCCTTACATAAGGGTTATCAGAGGCATAGTGGACTTACGTATGTCCACACTTTCTGATGAAGAAAAGAAGCTTTTCTTCTGCTGATACAATAGTTCATATGGCAAGTCATTATTTTCATAATGCCCTCAGTGCTGTTTTAATCATAAGGCCATTATATTTCTTTGCCTGACAGCTCCTATCAACAGGGTTATAACTGTCTCTGACTAGAAGGGACTAATTTTGTCCAAAATTGTTGCTTTCTGTCTCTGAGAACATGTAGTGATGGGATAAACTGTTCTGGGACAGGAAGACACGCATTTAGCTTTGTTCCAGGAAGAACATGGATGCCATAATTGCCTGTAACAGGGAGTCTTGGGTTGTGAGTAGGTTGTATATCGAAGCATTACAACACAAGGCTGCAATGGGTAAAGGAAAAAAAAAATCCTTCCTCCTTCTGCAGAGAATAACTCTAGTTGTTCATCCTGGTCCTGGCTGTTTCTGTTCTTTCTAATCATCAGATGATTACAGACTGTTTGACTTTTATTATGTATAATAAAACACAGATATATGTCACAAATCCAGAGTGCAGTTACTGTAGATAGATGATAAGGATGAAATACATGAGTAAAAGAATGTGGAACCAACTGGTAGCTGAATACTAGATACTATTATCTTCATTTTAGAATAGCTATGCTAATTTCTCTTCAGTCCTCTAATGATTTAAAGTAAGAACTATAGTCTGGTTTGTGTGGGGTTTGTTTTTTTATTTCTGGGGGGCAAGGGAGCTTTTAGCTGTTCATGTAGTTATACAAGTTAAGCATTTACCTATAACATTTGAAAGAATTGCCAAAGCTTGTCTAGCTAATATGTACAATATTGTAGAACTTTGCCTGAAGAAAATTAAGCTGAAGGCAGCTGTCAGTGCTAACATGGGGTAAAATCTATGCGAATATTACTGCAACTTCACATCAAATTAAATACTTATTTCTTAATACCATGAATGTTCTTCCTTTGAAGGTTCTTAGGATGATGCTTTAAGATACAAAGCCACATGCATTAAATTACTTACCTTGCTTTTCCCTAATGCTTCAGTAAACTACTTGCATTCACTTCAGATCTGTTATAACTGAACTGTGCCTAAGCTATGCCCTCCGATTTAGGGAACATCAGGTTTCTGTGGTAGAAACGGTAATCTAACAGGCTGTAACAGTCATGTGTGTTCCTAATGGATGTATCGTTAGGAAAATGTTGACAAGGGTTAAAAAATTAGAAGATTTGGGTCAGTCTGACAAGATTGAAACAAGTGTATTAAGAAGAAACATACAGGCACTGTCTTTAACAGGAAGGAAAATATCTGCTTAGCTGTCTTTTTCTTTGACATAAAATTTGTTAAAAGCGTACTATGCAGTGATAAGAGAACACAGTAAAAAGCCTAAACATTTTGGCATGTAATTTTCTAGAGACCTTTCTGTGTAATATAAGACACAATGAGTAACTATATACCACACGCATCTTCTTTTCTTGAAATTACTATGAAACTGTACATCTAGTATGTGGGGTAAAATACAGATGTATAACTGAGCTGCTAAGTGCTACAGTAAGAAAGAGGACAAATACTTTGCTTTTGTTTGGCCCTTTGTCATGGGAGCACCTGATGTCATCAATAGAGTGTGTGCATGAAAGAATTTCAGCGATGTCTTCTTGTAAAATGATGAAATTCCACCTTTTCCTGCTCCTTCTTCCCCCTCAGGGGGAAAAAAATAAATACATTTGTTTTGCCTTGAGAGCATTGTAGAGGCAACATTGATGTATGTGCGAAGAACAAAGAACATACATTATCAAGCATAGATTGAGAAAAAATATAACTGAATGTAAAGCAAGAATTAATTCTGGGGCTTTTGAGGGCAGTGAGTTTCTTATCAAGGTCTAGTTCCCCAGAAAGTTGTTACTGTCCTTACTGTCAGACAGTCTTGAATACTTCTGGTGGACTGTGATGACAGAAGCTGAAGTTATCTCTCGAGTAAGTACAAAGTTCAAGTTGGCTTTGAATAACTGGACAAAGACCTTTAAATGAACTCCGTATTTAAGAGGAACTGTCACTAAACTGTCACTAAACAGTTGGGCTACTTGGGCCGCTGGGATTTGTGCTGCTCTTTTCTTTTCCCCTTTTTTTTTCCTGCCCCCCCCCCCCCGCAGTTCTGAAGATGCAGAGTTTGTTACTGACAGCTCTGTTTGGAAATTCAAAAAACAGTGAGGAGTGCCTCAACGTTTCTAAGGCTTCAAATTGGAAGAAAAAGCAGTCAGCACTAGAAGCCGTGGACTCTGTTCTCAGAGATGAATGTTATAGTGAAGGCCAGTCTTCAAAGCTCTTTTCTTACAGCTGTTGCCTCAGAATTTCAGTGTGTTTAATTTGAGCTACCTGTTTTTTATGAGATGCTACACATATGGTCTGGGCTCTGTTTAGGTGACTCTGCATATCAGTGATACTTAAAGGACTCTTTCATCATTGACTATAACTTCTTCAGCAAAACTGAAGTTGTACTCAAGTTACGGTTTATTATAGCTCTGTTCTGTGAGTCAGATTCATTTGGATAGGATTCATATTGTTAATATATGGAGTTATAAAAAGCACATGAACTCTCTTTCCTCAAATACAATTTCATTTTTTACGTTTTTTTTTCCCAACACATGAATTATTTGTTAATCATTTTTATTCAAAGCCTGAAAGGTAGTCATATAATTTAAATGGTTGGATGAGTTGTAGCTTTCAAGTGCCTGAAATACTGATAGGAAAGAATTATTATAAACAGCTAATTTAAGCTGAAGTCTTCAGTGGTAATAGGAATTTTTTACTGGTGACATGAGGGTGGTATTTTAAGAGCAGCTTTTAGAAAATGCTGTAAAACTAATGTTAAGGCAGATGGTGAAGTAATTTCTTCTGCTGTTTGTGGGGTGGTTTTTTTTTGTTTTCATTTTTAGTTGCTTAATCCATTTGCAAGAAAACAATAGTGATGCCAGTTCAAGAGAGGCTTTAATGTTGAATGAATTCAAATGGAGGATGAGAGTGGGGGATGGGTATCAAACTTTTTAAGAAAAGTTAGATTAGTTTAGGACCAGAGTCCTTTGGCTATCTAAAATTTAGGGTTTTTTTACATATAAAGAAAAAGATTAAGACTTAATAGAAAGGTTATTTCTTTCATGTGAGTTCAGTTATGGCAAAGTTATTTCAATAAAATACATGTAGAAGAGTACAATAGATTCATGCATCCTGCCTACCTATGTTTTGAAGAAAAATGAGTGGATTTCACATCAAAAGATACAACTGAATCTTTCTTTTCTATTCAGATTGTATTGAACAGAAGAGTGGTCCCTTGTTTTGTTTTATTTTTTTAAGAAAGCTTGCTCTTTTGAATTTTCATAGAATCAACCTGAACTGGAAGGAACCTAAAAGGATCATCGAGTCCAGCTCCTATCCCTGCGTAGGATGCTCCCAACATTCACACCATGTGACTCAGGGCATTGTCCAAATGCTTCTTGGATGCTGGCAGACTAGGTTCCATAACTACTTCCCTGGGGAGTTTTGTATGATTCCAGAAAAAAATTACTGGAATGATTCAAGCACTAACATCTTTTAGCTGATCCCATTCTGCTGGTTTAGCTACCATCCATAGTTCACTCTGTGGCAGAGCTGTATCCTGTATCCAGAAGTATACATATTCTTTTGCCTTCTCTACTGCTTATTGGAAGTTGCTTAATACCATTCTCATTGTAATTTTTGTAAATTTGACAAAGCAGACATTGCTGGCAGTAAGAGAAGTTAAAAAAATTAGAAAACCAAAATGCAGTGCAGTTATAACTGAAGACTACTCTGTAACACACCCTTCTTAAGCTTCAAAAGGAGTAAACTCGGTTATGCAGAAAGGGTTTATTGCTGCAATGTTGTATTTTCTAAGAAATCCAGAATGCAACATGAGAAAGCGAAAGAGGAGGAGATGCTCCTCTGAGCAGAGCGGGAGATCAGCATAGGCTGCATGATGCAATCAGAAGGACATGCTGTACAAACTTAGGGGTTATCACTGCTTTCTTTTCCCACCCACCTTTCTCTGCTTTACAGTAAACCCAGCATTTGATTTAATATCCACTGTTGCTAGCGGACACTGTAATGAATATTACTTTAAGTAATTTAAAATCTGTTTTCACAGCCCAGATAAGTTTTAAGAGAGTGATTGCTGATGAGTGGGCAGTTGACGTAATCCTTTACTCCTTTTTCACATCAGAGGCTATGCTCATTGACTTAAAAAACATTTTAGGCTCCTTAAAATTCCTTCCTTTTCCTCTCAGTCCCAAGCAAGCTGTTTGAATAAAGTAAGCTATGTCCACACTATCAAAATATTTTTGTAAACGGTTGTAATCTTAATTTATTGCTTCTAAAATTGTTCCGCGTTACTGTAGTTGGCTGCATTTTTAATGGTGTGGTCTGAAGTTAATGTCTTTGCAAGTGAGTGTGGCACTGCTGAGTCTTGCTTCTGACCAGGGTACATTTTTGGAACAGTTGTTACGGATGGAGTTCCTCTACTCCTGCCCCACCACTTATTAAAAGATAGAAGTAAATGTATACTCTAATTGGGTACAAAACCATAGTGTGAGCCATCGCCACCTGACCTCTGGGATGTAGACAGAACCTGTAGCCACCTGTGATTTCTCTATGAAGTTCTGATGTCAAAAGAAATACAAGGTGCAAAGGCAGGCCCAGCAGCATAATCTAAAGCTACGTTGTGTAGTGTCTAAATATTCCAGTTTATACATAGCATGCTCTCCCTCTCTGATGTTTTCTGGTTCCTTAGAGTCTAAATATAGTTAAGAACATAGGCTTACCATCAGGTTTATGACCAGCTTTCTCCTGTTTGATCAGCAGACATGCCAACTGTCCTATTCCTAGATGGACAGGCTTGTTTCTTCACCTGTTATGCAGCTTTTCTTTTTTCTCTTCCTTCCCTTGTCTTCTTCCTTTGCCTTCTCTCTCTCGCTAGATGCTGTGGTCACTTCTTTATGTGTATCATCAGCATTTTAACAAAATATGTTGCTCACATGAAATTGTAGTTATGTAGCGTTACCAGCAAATATTGTCAGTCAGACAAATCGGTAACAGTCCTGTCTTGCACTTGATGCTGCACCATTAAGATAAAGAAGAAATGACACGTAATGCAGTGTACATTAATCTATTCTGATCAACAGGATATTTGGGAAGATGCATGTTCATGAGAAATTCCAAAAGGGAAAATTGTTTATTATAAAAAGGTTGGATAGTGATGTGGGAGTGTCCTAGGGGTTTGATAAGGTAAATAAATAGATCTTTTCTGACAGTAACAAGATAATAGGGGGACCAATAAACTAGCAACAATTATTAAGAAGTACTGTTTCGAGCTAGCATTTGATTCATGTGCTGTGGCTGAATTTAAAATAGGTCTGTGTGATTTTATGACCATTAATTATAATTAGGTAAACTAAAGTGAGAGGAAACGACTTGTACTTTTTAGATGAAAACTGATCTCCTGCTAGGGTTGGGAACACATTTTTTTCTGCCTTGTGCAGTGTTACATGACTGCTCAGTTACATTGTAGGGTTTTTTTTTTTTTTTACTTTCTGTTCAAGTAGTGATTACTGGTCTGTCCTCAAGCAGGATATTGGACTTTGTGACAAATGGTCTGTCCTGGATTGGTATGTCCTGTGTGCTGGTGTAGCAGCCAAGAGACCATGTTATTATATCACTGAATTAAAGAAAAAAATAAAAGTGGTTTCATTTAGATAAACATAAATAGAGCGCCAGCCTCCATTGAGGTAGACAGGAAGGAAGAAAAAGGAAGAGGCAGAACCTGCCCAGGCATGTAATTCTGCTGTATCATCAGAGGGTGCTTAAAGGGAGGGGGTGCCCTGGATGAATTTTCACATGCTAAAGATGCCCTTTAGGATTTATTTTGTTGGTCTATTCTAAAATATGCTTTTTAGTATTTTTAGTAAATTGCTTAGCCAGTAGTTTTCACATAGTTGACTGTAGCCATAGCTACATTCCAGGATATGAGGGTTGTACACAAATTAAAAATTAGCATTTAAGATACTAGAAAAAATATCTAAAATGTTGCTTAAAAACTGTGTTAAAAACATGATTATGGATTTGTAGAATCACAGTGTGAGTAGAGGTAGAAATTTTGCAGTAGATTAGAAAGAATACTTTACAGCCTTGGCTGTTGATGTGAACAGAGTTCCCTTAATGTTGTTGGGTTTGTGCAAAATATTGATCTGTATGGTATGAACATGTGATTTATTATGATACCTGTAATTCACAAGATAAAATACATTACAGTTTACAGAGGAGTACCAGGAAAAAGTTGGTAAGGCATTTCATTCTTGAAAATCTGGAAAGTGTAGTGCTATGTGATACATACTGAGCTGGTACGCTGTCTGGGGACAATGGGCTGCTTCTTTGTGGGAGGAAGTGTGTTTTGGAGAGTATATCATCCAGTCCAGTAGGACACAGAATTCTGATGGCGGTTTCCATGTGGTGTTGTACCATAGTAACAAAATATATAGATATTCCTTTGGGAGGAGGAGCAGAACAGGACTATTGGTGTGCAGCACAATGAGAATAATCTGTCTTTATTACTATTTTTGTTACATGCATTATTATTTCAATTCATAACTTATGAAGTATACTAAAGAAATCTGTAGTTCACGCATGATATCATTAGCAGAAAGAAGATGTATTGGAGATGAAACAAGAAAATATTTCTTTGAAAAATAACCTTTCCAAGAGTCGTCTTAGTTTTGTGGACAATCCTTTTTCATTTGCTGTGTTTTATATGGCTATAGGAGAATCTGCAGTCAGATAGCAAGAAGGTAAGCATAGCATAGTAAGCCTGAGTGTTGGAAAGTCATGGAGGATTCCTCGCCATGAAATTTCTTCCTTTGAATTTTAAGATGGAGACTAAGGTAAGTAAATGGACTAGGGCATCATTTTCAAGTTGATTCACGTGTGTTAGTATGATTTTTCTAAGCTCTCCAATTTTCCTAAAGTCACCTTTCTCTTTGATGTATACTAATAGTACTGGTTATGTGAAATTTCATGTACTCTTTTGGGGTTTTTTTGCTCATAATGTGGCTTTCTTAGATAACATTTAATTCTTATTTGAAGAGAGCAAAGAATTTCAGCAGTGGGAACACTTGCCATTCTTTATACAAAGAAGATAAGTATAGGTAATTTCCAAGAAGTTTGGCAATTAGTCTTTTAAAATGAAGTGTTTGGGAAACCATCTTCTTTCCATCTTAACTCCACTTTTGATCTACAGGATTATAGTGTTTCTTTCTATAAGATTCTTACTCAGGTACTTGAAATAATGTATGAATAGAAGTTATACCAGTATAAATTAGTTGGTAGCATAGGCTATCTAGGACTGAATTCTGTGGTTGCTCTGTTCATGAGAATATTTATATGCTTTATCCGTATCAGTAGTTTAACATATGCTTAAATAATTACAACATTGCTGTCTGGATCTAGAATTGTTTTGGTTTAGAGCCTGAGGTACATTTACATGTATATCTAGTTCACAATTTCTCATTCTTGTGGAAAAGTTAATGCCTTTTCCTCCCTAAGAGATATTCATATGCTTAAGGTAGAGATCCTTAAGTACTTACCTGTGCACCTAGATACCAGTCATGATGATTTATTTGCTAGAGGTGTTCATGTACCAATTTACTAGTTGTTAGGAAAAAGATATGTTTTCAGCAATACTCAGTTAATCAATTGGCACTGAAATAAGCTTTTGATATAGAGGATTTTCGGGAGGAAGGGTAAGAGGTGCATTTCTTTGGAGTTCTTTTTGCATTAAGTGTTTTGTTCTCTAGGTGACAAAAGGTACTACACAAAATGAACAGATCTCAGTTTCTCATAATGCCTCAAATATTCAGCAGATCCACCAAAATTAGAAATATGTTTTCTGGTAGACTAGGTAGTAGTAATACAAGTTACTTTTTCCAAATCAAGAAAGCTTTTTCTTTTCATGAAAAGTTTTCATGTGTTTGAAGAGCAGAATTTCGGGATTTGAATTCTACTTTCTTTTCCCCTTTCACTTGCAGTGTTGTAAATGTATATTATGATCAAAGTGGCTGAAAGTGAATGAAGAAGAATAAAATGTAAATCTTAAGGATTAAAGTTTGTTTTTTTCTTTTAAATATATCCTAAATAATAAGGTAGAAATACAGAGAGACTTGTGTGGTTGTGCTAGAAGCCTCAGGATGTTACTAATCAGTATGAGGAAAGATTAAGTAGAGAGAACCATGGCAACCATCTAACATTTGTGAATGAATCTGTGTTTCCATAAGGCTGTTCCTAATGTACAGTACTGCACATTCTAAAATAGATGTCTTCAAAGTAGTTTGGCGCAGAAATTGCAATCCATATTTGGTGAATGGCAGTTAGTTAGAAATGTTCTTTGTTTATACCTTGGGTATCTTTATTACGTGGAAAATGTAGACATGACAGAATACTTGGGGGTTTTATGCTGGTTTACACTATTGGCTGGAAGTGATATCTATTGCTGGAAGGGATGCTTGTGTATAATTAAACATCTTTTTCTGAGTACAAAAAAACTGACCTCATCAGTTATTTATTTGGATTATATCTGGGTATTGTTGTTTAACAGTAACTGCTAAAACACAGTTATAAGTAGGATCAGCATATACAGTTGCTACTATGGAAGTTTATTTTGTGTCAAATCATTGCTATGCTACCATCTTTTCTCTTTCTGTTTTTTTAACATTAAAACAACAAGGATGACAGACATCATAGAGCATTTTTTTTTTCAGTTTTTGGTTAATTTCTAATTATGTCCAAAAGAGTTTCATCTTACAGTGGAAGACATTGCTGAGTCCTCCTAAAGAGGATGAATGTGTCAGAAACTGAAGTTGAGTGACTCTGGGTAACTTTTTTGAGAACTTTCTTTCAGACAGATGAAATCCAGAGAAAATATTTTAGATATTTAAGTCTTCTAAAAACAGTTTTATTCCAGCATTCTGTCTGTACTGTCACTCAGAGTAGCCCCAGTCAAATGTTTCCAAGCAGAATATGTTTTGTTGAACTTTTACCCTGCAGGGAATATTGTCTGGTGCTGCCACAAGGTCACCATTTCAGCCAAACTGTCTTTTCCCTTCCATTCCTTCAGAAGATTTGTTTTCTCTATAATTTGAGAATTTTCTCTGCTGCTTGGATGGCAAGTGTTTTTATTAATAGCTAACTTTTACTGATGTGCACAGCTAGTGATCTGTGGTTTCAAAAACTTTGTATCTACTAACTGAATGGTGGACTGGACTGAATGAGCCGATATTTTTGAGTCTGAGGTTCATGTAGATTTTTTTTTGTCTTGCAAAAACCACAAAACAGTATGAATTAAATTCATGCATTTGAAAAGCAAATACATTTATTAAACAACTTTTTTGAAGCTTGCAAACTTGGGTGGCAGGTGGCCGGGCCATGTAGTACAACCGTATTGGAGGGCAAAAAATTACCAAATGTAAGATTTCCTTTTCCATAAACTAAAAAAGAGTGCACAAGTTCCTGCAGTTTCATTATTACTGATTGTTCAGTTTTTGTTTCATTTTGATTTTCATATCACAGGATTTAACACAGATATAGTGGTGGGAGTCTGCTAATGAGTGCCCAGCCAGGACAAAGAAACTGATGAGATCTTCTGCAAGCAATTGGCAGAAGTCTTACGATAGCTAGTCCTTGTTCTCGTGGGGGATTTCAACCTTCCAGATGTCTACTGGAAGTATAATACAGCAGAAAGGAAACAGTCTAGGAGGTTCATTGAGTATATGGAAGATAACTTCCTAACTCTACTGATGAGTGAACAGACTAGAGAAGGTGTCCCACTGGATTTGCTGTTTGTGAACAGAGAAGGCCTTGTGGGAGAGGGGACCGTTGGAGGATGCCTGAGACTCAGTGATCACAAGATGATAGAATTCTCAGTTCTTGGAGGAGTAAGGAGGGGCGTCAGCAGAACTGCCACCTTGGACTTCTGGAGGGCAGACTTTGAACTGTTTAGAAAGCTGCTTGATGAAGTTCTTTGGGAGGCAGTTCTAAGCAACAAAGGAGCCCAAGAGGGCTGGATGCTCTTCGAGAAGGAAATCGTGGCGGCACAAGAGAAAGTTATCCCCATGTGCTGTAAAATGAGTCATCGGGGAAGAAAAACGGCTTGGCTGAGTAGAGAGCTTTGTATTGATCTCAGAAAGAAGGGGAAAGTTTGTGAGCTTTGGACGAAGGGACAGGCATCCCAGGAGGACTACAAGGATGAGGTGAGGTCATGTAGAGAGAAAATTAGAAGAGCTAAAGCTCAACTAGAACTAGCCAGTTCAGTGAAAGACAATAAAAAATGTTTCTTCAAATATATTAACAACGAATAGGAAGACAAAGGAGAACCTCCCTCCTTTACTGGATGCAGGGGGAACAGTAGTGATAAGGGATGAGGTTAAGGTAAATGTACTTAATGCCTTTTTTGCCTTGGTCTTTAATAATAAGCTAAGTTGTTCTCGGGATACTCAACCCCCTGAGTCAGATGACAGCAAGAGTGAAGCTCCAACAACCCAAGAGGATTTTTTAGAGACCTGCTTGTCCAATTAGACATGCAGAAGACTAGGGGGCTGAATGGGATCCACCCAAGGGTATTAAGGGAGCCAGCAGAGGTCATCACCAAACCCCATTCCGTCATCAACCAGCAGTCCTTGCTGATTGGGGAAGTGCCACTTGACTGGAGACTGGCAAATGTTATGCCCATTTACAAGAAGGATCGGAGGGAGAATCTGGGGAGCTACAGGCCTGTCTGTCTGACCGTGATGCGAGGGAAGGTCATGGAGCAGATCGTCTTGAGTGCCATAATACAGCACACGCAGGACAATGAGGCCTAGTCAATGTGGATTTATGAAAGGCAGATCCTGCCAGAACAATCTAATCTTCTTCTATGATAAGGTTACCCATTTAATGAATGAGGGAAAGGCTGTGGATGTGGTGTACTTGGACTTTGGTAAAGCCTTTGACACCATTTCTCACAGTATTCTGATTGAGAAACTGGCTGCCATTGGTGTGGACAGGCACAGCCTCTGCTGGATAAAAAACTGGCTGAATGGCCAGGCTCAGAGGGTTGTGGTAAATGGAGTTAAATCCAGTTAGACACTGGTCACAAGTAGTGTCCCCCAGGGCTCAGTGTTGGGTCCAGTCCTATTCAATATATTTATAAATGATCTGGATGAGGAGATTGAGTGTACCCTTAGTAACTTTGTAGATGACGCTAAGCTGGGAGGAAGCGTTGATCTGCTTGAGGGTAGGGAGGCTCTGCAGAGGGATCTGGACAGGCTGCATCAATGGGCTGATACCAATGGGATGAGGTTCAACATGACCAAGCTTGGGACACAACACCACCATGCAGCGTTACAGACATGAGGAAGAATGGCTGGAGAGCTGCCTGTCAGAGAAGGACCTGGGGGTGGTGGTTGACAGCCAGCTGAATATGAGCCAGCAGTGTGCCCAGGTGGCCAAGAGGGCCAATGGCACCTTGGCCTGTATCAGAAACAGCGTGGCCAGCAGGACCAGGGAAGTGATTGTGCCCCTGTACTCAGCACTGGTGAGGCCACACCTCGAGTACTGTGTTCAGTTCTGGGTCCCTGAGTACAAGAGGGACATTGAGGTGCTGGAGTGTGTCCAAAGAAGGGCAACGAGGCTGGTGAAGGGGCTGGAGAACAAGTCCTACAAGGAGCGGCTGAGCAAACTGGGGTTGTTTAGCCTAGAGAAGAGGAGGCTGAGGGGAGATCTCATCACTGTCTACAACTACCTGGAAGGAGGTTTTGATGAGGTGGGTTTGGTCTCTTCTTCCAAGTGACAGGTGATAGGACGAGAGGAAATGACTACAAGGTGCACCAGGGGAGGTTTAGACTAGATGCTAGGAAAAATTTCTTCACTGCAAGGGTGGTCAGGCACTGGAGCAGGCTGACCAGGGAGGTGGTTTAAAAGACAGATAGATGAGTTTGAGGGACATGGTTTAGTAAGGAGACAGGTAAGGTTGGACTCAATGATCTCAAAGGTGTTTTCTAACCAGATGATTCTGTGCTATGTCTTGTATCTCTGTGTCTGGGTCTTAGTTGGAAAGCTTAGTATCAGTGAAAGGGGTAGTGCTGGTAAAAGAAAAGAAGGTATGTCTCTACCTGTTGAATGAATGGTGCAGTACATTCTTTTTACAGCTGTTGCTGCATCTGTATGTTGTTTAGTTTGCCTGAAATCTACTTTTATTTCCCTTATCTAGTGTACTGTGCTTGCCTGCTTGCCTTCCTTCTTCTTTTTTGGGTTCCTCCTACTTTCCTCTTGTCTTTTTGTTCCCCTTGTCCTGTCATGTATTTTTGCTGGAGACTGTATAGCACCTTGACCTGTAAGGAATAACCAAGCTGATTGAACAGATTTGGTCTGCTATTAGACGCCATGGATTCGAGTGCCTCCATTGTGCTTCAGTGTTCTCTTTTTAACCCATATAATCATGAATCTGCACATCAGAGCATTACTGGAGAGATGGGTTGGCTGGAGGAGGCCTCCAGAATTTATTACAAATGAGACAGAGAGGCTTTGAAAAAATTTCACGTTAAACATTTGCGTTACTTTCCTATGTGTGTAAAAAAAAAAATAATTAAATGAAATCTTATCAAAGGATGAAGGAAAAATGTATTTCACCGTTTGCAAGCTGTTTTAATGTGTGTGCTGGGTTTTTACCTAGTACACATCTATTCAGAGATAGAAGAGTCCAACATTGCTGATATGACAAAGTGGTTTACCTCATGAGGTTTTGTGTCTTACTTTCATTGATATATTTGTGGCATTCCAGAGGCAGAGGTGAACCACAAAAAGGTCACAAGACTATAAGCCAAGGTAAACAGCCTGTCATTTAGCAAATGACAGTGTAAACCACTGAAAAAAATATAGAAAGGAGAGGAAAACCTATTCCCTTTGAAAATACGTTTCCTGGTTGGAAAGGCATTGAAGTTTAATGTTGCTTATATTGCTTCCTTGTTCTTTTCCAATAAATGATCTGTATTCAAGTTGTTAATTCAGTCTACCGTCCCAGGGATATAGATCATATGGAAGAGGAATACATGTTCTGTAACATGTGTAAGGGAAGGCATTGTGGGCATCATGACTAAAGGCGAAAGCGTCATCTTGGTCATAAATTTTACTTAGTTATATTTTATAATACGTTGAAAGCAGATAGAACACCAGAGCATTTCTTTAGTCATTGTCAAAGAGAGTTATGTTTTCTCTTTTGTACACTGCACAAAAAAAAAAGGATTCTTTGATTCAGCATGTATTTTAAGATTTTTTTCTCCATTTCAGATCAAAAATAGCTTTTCATTTCTTGGTTATTTATCCTAGTTTTCTTGCATCTCAAGTGCCAACCTCTCCTGATGGGAAAATAATTTGGATGGCTATGCTGTTTTCCCCTCTGCTCTTTAAACCTATGACATGAAGCTGCAGATTTATAGTTGCAGTCTTGTTTAATATCTTTATCAATGATCTGGAAGAGGAGATTGAGTACTCCCTCAGTAAGTTCGCAGACGACACAAAATTGGGTGAGAGGATCAATCTGCCTGAGGGCAGAAAGACTCTACAAAAGTACCTGGACAGGCTGAATCAATGGGCCAAGGCCAATTGTATGAGATTCAACAAGGCCAAGTGCTGGGTTTTGCACTTTGGTCACAACAACCCAATGCAACGCTGCAGGCTTGTGGAAGAGTGACTGGAAAGCTGCCTGGCAAAAAAGAGCCTGGGGCTGCTGGTCAACAGCCAGCTGAACGTAAGCCAGCAGAGTGCCCAGGTGCCCAATTAGGCCAACAGCATCCTGGCTGGTGTCAAAAACAGCGTGGCCAGCACGAGAAGTGATTGTGCCCCTATATTCAGCACTGGTGAGACTGCACCTCAATTACTGTGTTCAGTTTTAGGCCCCTCATTACAAGGAAGACACTGGTTTGCTGGAGTGTGTGCAAAGGAGGGCAATGAAGCTGGTGAAGGGGCTGGAGCACAAGTCGTGATGAAAAGCTGAGGGAACCGAGGCTGTTTATTCGTCAGAAGAAAAGGAGGCTGAGGGGAGATTTTATTGCTCTCTACAGCTACCTGAAAGAAGGCTGTAGTGAGGCAGGTATTGGTCTCTTCTCTCTAGTAACCAGTGATAGGATGAGAGGAAATGGTCTCAAGTTATGCCAGGAGAGGTTTATGTCAGATAGTAGGATATACTACTTCACTGAAAGCATTGTCAGGCATTGGAATGGGCTGCTCAGGAAAGCAGTTGAGTCACCATCCCTGGAGGCATTTAAAAGACTTGTAGACATGGCAATTTAGGGACATTGTTTAGTGGTGGACTTCATAGTGTTTGAGTTATAGAATCATAGAATCAGGTTTATGGTTGGACTCAATTACCTTAAAGGTCTTTTCCAACCTAAATGATTCTTTGATTCTGTGAAAAATAGGGCAGGTTTAGATTGTATATTATCACAGAATCACAGAATCACAAGGTTGGAAAGGACCTCTGAGATCATCAAGTCCAACCTATAACCTAACACTAACACCAACACTACACCAACCATCATCTAAACCATGGCACTCAGTGCCTAATCCAGTCTCCCTTTAAACACCTCCAGGGTCGGTGACTCCACCACCTCCCTGGGCAGCCCATTCCAATGGCCAATCACCCTTTCAGTGAAGAATTTTTTCCTCATATCAAGTCTAAACTTTCCCTGACGAAGCTTAAGTCCATGCCCTCTGGTTCTGCCACTGGTCACCTGAGAAAAGAGACCAATCCCTACCCGACTACAACCTCCTTTTAGGTAGGTGTAGAGAGCAATGAGGTCTCCCCTGAGCCTCCTCTTCTCCAGACTAAACAGCCCCAACTCCCTCAGTCGCTCCTCATAGGGCTTGTGCTCCAGCCCCTTCACCATCTTCGTTGCCCTCCTCTGAACACATTCCAGTATCCTAACATCCTTCCCAAATTGGGGGGCCCAGAACTGGAGACAGTATTCAAGATGAGGCCTGACCAGTGCCGAGTACAGGGGGACGATAACTTCTCTGGTCCTGCTTACTACACTATTCCTGATGTAGGCCAGGATGCCGTTGGCCTTCTTGGCCACCTGGGCACACTGCTGGCTCATGTTGAGCTTCCTGTCCACCAGCACTCCCAGGTCCTTTTCTGCTTGACTACTCTCCAGCCACTCTGTCCCCAGTCTGTAGCTCTGCATGGGATTGTTGTGTCCAAAATGAAGTACCCGACATTTGGACTTATTAAACATCATCCCAGAAGAATTTCATAAGAAATTATGAAAAATTTCTTTATAGAATGAGTGGTGAAGAATTGGAACAGGCTGCCTAGGGAAGTGGTGGAATCTCCATCCCTGGAAGTGTTCGAAAAACACGTAGATGTGGTGCTTCAGGCCATGGTTTAGTAGGCATTTTGGGGTTGTGTTGATGATTGGACTTGGTTATCTCGGAGGTCTTTTCCAACATGAAAACCTTTTCCTAGGAGTCTGTGATTCGGTTCTATGGTTTTTTGAATTACATAGCACAAGCTTGTAAATGCTAAAACACCGGAACCACTTTGTTTTCTTACTTTTCAAAGGAAGTTCAGGCTTTAGTCTAGATGTGCAATGCGAGGAAACTTACTTACACAGAAGAGTAATTTGGCAGGCTCTTGAAGCACATTCAGCCTGGATAACTGACAGGAATAAAGTTACGGGCTAAGAATATCTTTATGTGCAGTAAACATGAGGGACTGTTTTCTGTTGATATAGACAGAATTTCTAAAGATTCCTCTTACTGATAGTGAAATATCTATATTGTGCAGGGAGCTCCACCTACATCTCTGTTCAGCAGTAAGAAACCAATACTCACATCTCACATTTTCCTTTGAAAGCAGGAATTAATGTCTGTGGCACTAAATTTGTTTGTTGATCATAAAAGAGCAGAAATCATCTATGGCTCCTGAGGGAGACACTGCAGAAAGGGATTAATCTTTACAAACCGTGCTGTATGTACTGTATTGTGTTGTCATGAGAAAGTTACATTCGATTGGCTTATAAAATAGGGTTTTTTTAATCCCTTAAATAGTGACAATGATAATTGTGGACACTGCAGTGCAATACTAGTGAGTGCTATGTAACGATTAGGGTGTTTTCCGATTGATAGCTTGGAAACGAGTGGATTTCTGATGATCAGAATAGTATTAGGGTGGGGGAAGTTTGATTTATAAACTTCTCAAGCAAGGTAACACCAATAATACACAGAAAAATTAGAAATTATTTTGATTACAAATGACAGCTTGTTTACAGATACCACATACAAAGATCAAGGTTAAAAGAAATGAATATAAAGAAACACCCTGACGAACAGAATTATCTGAATCTGTCACATATATCAGAAAACTGAATTTTATTTTGGTTTTTCAGAACATTTCCCCACCCCCTCTATTTTACCTCTTAACTAGTTGAATTAGTTAGCATTTATTGTAAGGGTCCAGGATTTAAACTGTGGCATTTGAGTTTCCGTTGTGCTTCAAGAGTACCATGAGACCAAAGACTGCAAGAGGAAATACTCTGTAAGTTGTGCAAGAGCACTGACACCTGTATTAAGCCCAACCCCCTAAATATCGTAAGTCAATAAACGTAATGAGTAATTTATTCACTCTACAACTTTTAAAAGTGGGTAATTTCATACTCTTAACTAAAATAAAAAAAAATATTGTCTTCAGAAACTTCATAGGATCATCTTAAAAAAAAAACAGTGCTCAAAATCAAATCAATAAATCAATAAATGTTTTGAGCCCTGAAGTCTTAGTACAACTAATGTATGTGTTGCCTTTGTAATAAGTTATATTTGTGATCACAAAGTCAAAATACTGGTGGATCAGTTACGGGAATTAGTTGGTGTTTTGGGTGAAAAAAAAGATGATGATAAAGTAATTAGTATCATACGTTCAACAAAGATTTAAAACTGTGGCACATGGCAGTAATGGATTTGAAACACAGTTAATGAGCATATTCATTGCATTCATTTTTAATGAAGTGGAAAAAAACCTGGTCCTTTTAAATGGAGATAATAAATGTGCAAGTCAGTCTTGCACAAACATGCAACACAAGAATTTATTGCCTGCTGTCTAACTAGGGAACTGGGAAACATTATAAAGATTAGCTTTACTGGCAAAAAAAAAATCCTGAAAAAGCTTTAAGAGAAAATGTTTATGAGGTCATAATTTTCACATTAAATATTGCTTGGCATATGTGGTGGAGTGTGTGTTCTTGTTTTTTAAAATACAAGTGTTTACTAGCATCAGAGGTTAGGACTGCTTGTACTTTTGAAAAGGATTCAGTGCTATTCACTAATTTAGATTTACAGGAGACTTATTTAGTATGTGACTACACATGTAAGAGAACACAAAAATATCAGAAATCCTGATACTTTCTCAGAGGTGTGTTATGTTTGTGCTTAGAATACAAGTTGTGGTTTAAAAGTAAAATGAGGACTTGGAAAGCTGCAGCTGTGAAATTTCAAACATGTGCTGTGCTTTAACCGATGCCGCCTTCCCAAACCAGTAAGCAGTGTTGCTGCTGAGTCTTGGAGCGTTTCAAACTGAAGCAGGGGAAACCCAGCTGAAATGGTTTGTGTTTATTCTGTCAATGGGAAGCTGGGAAACTGACATGAAACAGGTTAAAGCACTGAAAACAGACATACCTTCTGGAGCAGTGGCTTTCAATGTTTTTATGATTTGGGAAACCCCTAAATATTTTCCAGTAGATGCAAGGACCTTTGTGTGCCATATTGATTCTTACTGATGACAACTGACTGGCACTTCTTAGTTACCTTTAATGGACCTATTTTGAAGTTGTTCACAGATCCCCAGGGGTACCCAAACCAAGCTTTAAAAACAGTGAAACTAAATCAAACATAATATGTTTCATTCTGTCAAAGCTCCCAGCCCATATCCCTCTTGTCAATATTACCAAAATATCAGGTTCTTTCTGACACACAGTACATCCAGGTCGTTGCTCGACAGATGTCTCATTAGGAGATGCGTAGACTCAAAATACGCTTCCAGGTTTCCCTAAGTTGTCTTAACTTTCAGGAGCTTATTCACCATTGGTATTATGAGAGGGCAAGTTTTCTGTTCCAGAAAGCCGTTGAACTTTCACTGGTGACATGCAGTATACTGCTAGTGATTGTGCAGTTTGAGTTACTGTTCAATTTCATTCTTTTTTCTCTGACTTTAGTCTGCCCTATCACAGATATTGTAATTGCTTCCATAAAAGGAACAAACAAAACCATACTCATGGGTCTTTTCAAAAAGCTAACTGTGCTTTTATTTTTTAACCTCACTGCATGATTTTTTTATGTATTTAAGCCAGTAGCAAGTTGGAAGCAAAGTTTAAAATAGCTGGCTTCGGTAGCATATTTTAGCATTAAAAAAAAATAAAATTCAAACTGTAGAGTCAGTTTATTGAATATAGCAGGAAGTTTATGGAAATTTTATCAGTAAATAAACATCTGATTTTCTTTTCTGTTCAGGTATGACTTTGTAGAAGTCGAAGAGCCTAGTGATGGCACTGTTTTGGGGCGCTGGTGTGGTTCCAGTAGTGTACCAAGCAGACAAATCTCCAAAGGAAACCAGATCAGAATAAGATTTGTGTCTGATGAATATTTTCCTTCTGAACCTGGATTCTGCATCCATTACACGCTTCTTGTGCCAGTAAGTAACAGGTTTTCTTGGAATGTTCCGATCTGAAACAAAGTCTTTGAAGTGGTAGCTCAAAAGAATATTTTAATATCTTAGGATTAATTAATGTTTATTTACTACCAATAATAAATCATCTGTCTTCTAAAATTGTACATTTTGTTTCTGTTTTTAACTTAGTGTTCTTGTGGTTCTTCATGGATGACTTTGGACTAGGAAGTTGTGGGCTCGATTGTTTGTGTGGAAGCATAAAATGTTTGCATTCCTAATACAGTACTGGGGGGGAGGGGATTCTAGCTTTGAAAAGAAGAAAAATTAGGTTAAGAATCAACTGTGTGACGTTTAAAGAGCATTGGGAAGTTACAAAGAAGACTGAAGAAATGAATGTTTTTATTAGTCAGCTGCTATTAGACATACATAGCCAAATAATTATACCTAGTTCAAAACCAGAAAAGTTCCTATGCTTTTGAACTGTTTCATTATAGTGACAAAGCAGACAATGTATAATACTAATTTTCTACTGCGTTTTCCCCGGAATCTGTACTTTAGACTTCTTTTGAATGTTGCTTAACAATTATAAATCACAGTCATTAAACAATGGTCACTCTCTATTTTCACTGTTAACAGATCTCTGTTACCTTTTTTTCACCAAATGAAAGGTCTGTGAAACAAAACAATGATTATAGGTTATTAAGGATGAGATAATGTTCTGAAATATTAGAGTGGAGTAAAACAGGAGTTGACTTGTTTTATAATAGTTATTCCATATTTAAAGAGAGTAAGGAGTATTTTTGTTGAATACCTCATAATTCACTTTGTGAATCTCCGAAGTTGTCTTGCGGTCTGTGGTGTTTTGTTGGTGGAATCTGCAAGTTCAATAAAAAATTGATCAAAAGAATCTGTGTTGTAACCCCACTGACATGTGCTTCTCTCAAAATGCATTTGACTTACTGCTTTTGCTGTTTTGCAAAGCTTCAATAACAGAAGAAGCAAAGAACAAATCTGCGTATCTTTTCAACATTATAATAATCTATGTAATATATTTGTCATTGATGTCAGTGAAGTGTAGTAGTGCGTGTGTAAACACATGTATGAGTGTGTGTGTATTTTCTGTTGTTTTCGTATAAGAATTTTTAAATATTTAGGCCTAGCTATGAATTATACCTGTTACAATTAATGGTTTGATCTACATGTTTGATTCTTCTGTTAATTAGACCCTATTGTGAGTAAAGTAGTATGACCTGGTAATGATGAATTTTGAAATTAAATAAAATGTGAGTTGGTCTCAAAACCAACTTGAAGTATGGCCAGATTTAAACTTTTTTTACACCAGAGGGTAGAATGTAATAAGCATGTTTACTTTTAGAAAATGTTAAAAGAAAATGCCAAATTTCATTGTTGCAGTTCTACTATTGCATCCTACTTGCTACATATCTAGCTAATTTATGTGTGATCCAATTTCTCTGGAATGGGTTAAACAAAGGCATCTATAAGTACCAGATGATATGTATAGTGATCTTTATGCCATGCTGTAAGAATGGACTGATTTTTTCCCTGACATTTGATGAGTAAAATTGTTTATAACATTTAAATTACCAACACCTTCAAAACAATTCTTTACACTTCAAAATATTTATATCACTTTCAGTTTGAAAAACAAAGCTGACGTTGTAGAATTCACTTTAGTTCTTAATTTTTCTCCATTAACAAACCTCATCTAGAATAAATAGTATACATATGGTGTCTTATAAACTAAGCATGTTATCTCTCACATATATAAGAGGTAACAGCAGCCTTCTTGATGTCGTAAGAATTCAGAAATATCTCCAAAATGTGCAGTATAACAACTGCTTATCAGTTTGCGAGGACTAATCTCCAAATCTCTCTTTAAAGAGACTTCAATCTTTTTTCATGGAAATATCTGTCTTAAGCCATGCAAAATACAATTTCACATTTCAGACTGCAGATTGTACGTGAAATTTATACTGCCAAGTTTCAGGATTAGACCTGCTTCTTATACGTATAGCAATTGAAAACTGATGCCAAAAAAACCTGTGGTTTTCTCTAGAATGGTAATGCTGTCTCTTCCAACATTTCAAGAGAAACTGAAGTTTACAGTGCCCTCTCCTCTCCCACCTCCCCACAAAAAAAAAAAAAAGATGCCAGCTATAGGAATGAATGTAAATTTTAAATAATTCTTGCAAAAACATAAGTGATTCACTTAGTGACTCACTTCAGTGCACTGGGCCTAAACAGTTAACTTTTTTCCTTTTTTTTTCGACAAGTGGGGGAGGAGGAGATGCCTGGTAGACTAGCAATGAGAGATTGTTTGGGGAGAAATGAAGCAAAACTGAAATAAAACAGTGAAAGCTTTTTTTCTGTATTTGGAGGCCACACACAGAGAGGGGCACCGGACACATTTTCAGGTCTTTCAAAGAGCAAGAGAAGTGGTTTTGTTTAAATCTGCTGTGATTTATCATATAGATATTTTATTACTTTGTATATTATATTTCAAACCAACTTTTCACATGATGAGTAAGTAGGGGGAGAATGGCTATTGATCTAATTACTTCTAAGATTTAGTCATTCAAAAGGACTTGCAGCAGTTCCAATGTCAACAGATGAAATGTCGTCTTTTAGAAGGACGCGCTGTGGGATTGTAAGGCACCATGTAAAAGCATATACCGCCTACAAGCAAAATGCTCCTCAAGCAGTTGGATTCCAGCTAATTGCAGTTTAATTATTCAGATTTCTTCCATTTTTAATTATATATCCTGGATTCATCGAGAACTTTCTATAATTCTAGTCTATCTCTACTTTTCTTACCTCTGTTGTATAGTTGCAAGTTAATTTTGTCTGGAATACCATGAAGTAGAAGGAAGTGCAAAAAAAAGCTTAATCTTACTAAGAAAATGTAGTTTGTGTTATTTCAAAATTATTACGCTACTTTGAGCACAGCTGTTCTTCTTAGTCACTGTTCTTCTGCACTGCCCTGTCACTTAGTCTGCACTTACTAGTGAGCTGCTTTATTTGCTAAGGGCTGCTTAGAGGTTGTTCTGTGTTTTGACTGTTCAGCTATACATTTATTAAAAGTGATGTTTTTGTCTGCACTATATCACCTAAACCCTCCTACCACTTCATTGCAGAAACAATCCATATTTCATTTATTTTTCCCCTCTTCTCACTTGCCCCCAGTTACAGCTCTAATCCATGCAGTAGCTACATGCAACTGAGGGAAACCTCATAAACTCTTGTAGTATATATTTGAGTTTCAGTCCTTCCTAGTGACTTGTTTAGTTTGAATTATGTCAGTTACGAGTTTGGCAGAGAAAACTTGATTTAATAAAGTGCATTGTTACTTGGGGAGTGGGTGAATGGGATACTTGATGCCTGAGGTGCCATTAAGGAATGCATGACTGATTGCCAAAGTAGTTATTAATTATTCAGGGCACTCAGAACAAAGCAGCTCCAGTTAAAGTTGAAGTTGGGGGTGACTGTATCCCCCTTCTTTTTTGGCATATGGTAGCATGTCATTTGTCAGCAAAGGTCTTTGAGAAGAACAGACTTAACCCTCTTCTGTACAAGAGAAGAGGAAAATCCAAGAAGCTGTGTAAAGACTGACATGGTTTCAAAGTGAATTGGAAGTTGTTTTGTGATTTCAGAGCAATATCTCTGTGGCTACCTGAATTTCAGTCAAAGACAGGTTTTTTTATTTGATGCAGAGGTGCTGTTAGTAGTGCTCTTGATATTAACAGTAACGAAAATTAAAATTAATACTGTGCAGGTAATCTGTTTAGGCATATCTAATAACTGTTCCTTTATTTTGTCCAAATTGGCTAAACTTAGCTCTTTTAAGGTTGAGCATGCTAATTTTTTTTGTGGAAACTTTTTAATTGAGCTTGTTTAATGAAAAAAGCAAATCAAACTTAAATTCTAATATGAAAAAGTGCATACTAACAGAACAGAGAAAGGAACATCTTCCCTAGATTCCCTTCCTTTCAAAAGACCACAGATTTCACAGGTATCAGGTGTTTCTCCTATGTCAGTACCAAAGCCCAAGAGAGGGTTAATTTTGGCTGTGATAATTGAAAATTGAAAAATAATAATATTTTAGAAATATCGTGATGAGAGTATTGTTTAAGCCTTGATGGTATGAAACAGCAGGAGAATATACAAGTATTGTTTAGCACTTTGCAATGCTACGTGAGTGAAAAAAGGACTGTGAAAATCCTTTATATGATGGGAAGGACTCTTAAAGAAATTTTGTGTTTAGTTTTTTTGTCTTGAACAATTTCAAAAGTCTCCTTGAATATCATGACACTGGGAGCGTCGTGACTCTGGGAGTGGTCTGGCTGGGATCAAGTAATATTATTTCTGTTTGGGAACAATCTGAAAGAACTGTGTTTTGCCAATGATGAGAAAATAGAAAAAAAATTGTGTAAAAATCCAGGAAAAATAGTAATGTGGAAAATCCAATCTATATTAATGATGCAAGGAAGAGAACACATGTTGCATGGGGAAGGGGGACTGGGGTGAATTGCCAGCCTCTGGGATTACCACAGCAGTTACCTTTGGTGTTACTTTTGTCATTAAATTTAGCTTAAAATATGTTGATGTTTAAACCTGAACACACCTCTAATGAAAATAACAGATTGTAGTTTTTTTACTTAATTAAATGACTGGTATTATAGTAACTTATAAGACTATTTTCAAGTAGTATTTGGGCCTTTTGGTTTTGGGGTTTTTTTCATTAACTCAAGGAAGACTGAATTAGGTCTAATCAGAGCAATTACCCAGAAGACATTAACTTAAGAATGATACTGCTACTCTGTAGCAACTATAAATACTAGTCTAAAATATGTTATTTGCTACACAGTCCAACTTATTTTAACTTATCTTCAAAGATTCTCTCTTTCTTCTAAAAAGCTCATTCTTTATTTTTCTTTACAAATGAGTATTGAACAAGCTGCTTAATCTTTATCAGTCAGTATTTAATAAGCATTTAATATATTGTTTATGTTGGCATGTGAATCTGAACATTTATTATTCAACAGAGTTAGCAGTAATGTCAAGTTTCTAAGTCTTTCCAGTTTCCCAAATGACAGGCTACCTTGAATAAAACCTAAGATTGTGTAGCCCAGGAGCCTGTAACTAGTGGTTGTCATAAATGGATCCTAGGGAGCACTAGGAGGAGGTCAGGCAGAGGTGATTCTTCATTTCTGTACACCTCCTTACCAGTTATTATCTGCAGAAAATGGGGATTCCCTGAGCCTGTGTGCTTTTGTCGATATTTTAGTAACCTGTAACAGACATTCCTTGCAAATAATTGTCCACGTATCCCTTGAACCCAGGTAAACTTCATGACTTCACAAAATCCTTTGCTAAAATCAGACCTCATAGAAAAATGCCAAACAACTCCTTTACTTGAGAGGTATATGTATGTGTATAAATATGTGTCACACTTGAACTGTAAACTCACAGATACCATGTCGTCAGGGCTGGCAGATGCTACTTCAACATAAATATTCCACAATGATGTTCAAATGTTCCTTTAGTCTTTCAGAATTATTCTGTAGTCCTGGTTCAAATTTATTTGTTCAATCTTATTGATCATATCTATTCTACAGGGCACAATGTCTCAGGTATTTGTGTGTGATTTTTTTTTGTTTAATCCTTTACTAAATGTTATATAATATACTTTCTCTTAATATGTTGGGTTAAAGAAAACCAAAACCACTCTCCAATCAAAAAAACCAACCCTAAACCCTGCCCCCCCCAAAAAAAAAAACCCAAGTCAAAAAACTCCAACACCACCTTCCTGTTCTCCCATATTCTCAGGTCCCTTTAGCTCTGCTGAGTTTTGTTTGTTGGCCTTTTTTTTTTTTTTTTCTCTTGGCTACCTCTATGTTTTAAGTATTACTTAATTGTCTAGTTGAATGTCTCTTTTCCAATTTCCAGAATCAACATGTTATTCACAGATTTTTGAGAAAGCACACAGGTGGCTTCTCTACAAATTCAAAAGCAAAGTGACTCCCTTTCTCAAAATCCCGTGTACATGGCACAGTCTAAGCTTTTTGTGCTTTCAGATACAGAGATATGTCTGACATGCTTGCTAGTGGAAAAAAAAAGGTAAGCAACGGTACATTTGATACTGGGTTTCAGACAGCACCATCATTTACAGTTATGCTATTTTGGCTGCATGCATATCGTGTCCCTATTCATTATTTATATCTTTGTCATGCTGCAGTGCTATCCATTGTCTCACTCCAACAAAACATGTAGTAACTAGTTAGAGTGGTGTGTGTATGCGCTATGCTAATTTTTCTTACCATAATTCTGGTAGGGAAAGATGAAAACAGAAATGAAAGTAAAGAATTTGGGACAGAACAGAATTGCTTATTGCAACTTACCTTTTTTTTATTTACATACGGTGCAGATCTAAAAGGCTCTTAGGAACAACAGAGTTACATGGTAAAAAAAGGAAAGATAGAGGCAGCTCTGGACATTTGAGATCCCATCAGCTATGGAGCAGCTTCTGTAGATGACTGGCTGCACAACTCCACCAGCTAGTGGAAGAACCGTTTTTTAAATTCGGGAGAAAAATCCTTGACAGAGTAATAACACTGTATAGCGGCTTCAGGGTAAGAGTTTTCTTGTGAAAAAAAATAATGTTGGATATTAATAGTGGTGTTAAGAGAAATCTTTTTGTTGTTGAAAGGGGATAGATAATAAGCACTTATGGGAATATCAAAATTTGTACCCGTTTTGTCATTACAGTACCTGACCTCTGGTGTTACAGATGGGGATTCTGAGCTGTCGTTTGTTAGCTTCTTATAAGTACCAAAACCTTTTTAATGATGGTGATGATGAAAGATTTGGCTGAAGAAATGAACATTTTTGGTGAAAAGGTTTCAGTTTTGTTTTCATAGGAAAGTCTAGATAATTCTAAGGATATTGCGTCTCTTCTTTCAGTTATCTCTGCCTTGAGAGGTGGAGAAGAAATTTTGGAGTGTGGCTTCCATATTCAGCCCTGATAGTGGTGTTTGTTGTTGAAAACTGTAGTTGTTCAAAGCCCAAAATCAAATAAACAGAACTTTGCATATAAAATGGAGGGCAATTGGCTTGGCGAAGACAATTCCAGAGGCAGAGTGCTTAGGCTGCTTGAATATTCATTTCACTCTGCTTTTGAGCTAGACAATAAATCTAGACAATAAAACTAGACAAAATAGGAAGAAAAATAATAATAATTTATGAGGAGAAATAAAATGCTGGTCTTCAAAGTGGAGGGGATGATTTAGTGCATGAAAGACCAGGTTCAAAGGCACTTTAAAAGTGGAGGTGTAAAAGCAGATGGCTTATTTGAAAGAAATTTTGTATGTAATCCTACAGCCATTGTAAAGTTAGTTGGTGGTTCCTAATAGCTCTTCCCTTTCAGCTGCAAAAGGATTCCTTGGAGAAAGCGTGCAATATCTGCATTCTGACACCACACGCAGCAGTTCTCAGGTCTCATCTGAGTAAGTCTGTTAGGTGGTTAGGGAAGTTTCAGTATAGTGGCACAGATAATTAAATTAATCTGAAGCTTTATTGTCCAGTGAGTAGTCCTGATGTCCTTTGGTAGCACTTACTTTAAGAGCTTCTGGATAGACATCTCTTGTTCTAACTGTTCTTCTAACCATGTGCCAAATACCCTTTAAACAGCATGACCATTTTTAATAAGACAGATTAAGATAATTTTATTAGAAAGCAGTATCCTTATGATTTTGTGAATAGTTGGCATAGCAATTACAATTTCTTAAATGTGGAATTTTGAATGTTTTATTATTAGTGTTTTACTTACTGTGCCTGAGTGTGAATGTGAAATGGTCACTATTTTTGAAACTTCAAAACATCTAAAATCTAAAAATGTTTTGTGAACGAATTTTGCTAATTCTGTGCAACTGACCTTGAACTTCCCTGCTGGCTGACGACCAAAATGTCTAGGTGGCCAAGGAGAGCAAGATAACTGAGTTGAGCCAAATTATCAAAGTCACTCAGTCATCATGTGTGTTTCTTGGGGGAAATGGCCAAATGCCAAATCATTTTTCACTTGCTCACTGGCAGGACAGTTAGCCACGTATATGTAGGCTTTTAATATGTAAGCTGTTAATAGGGTTGGCCTTGCTTATCTTCTGAAAATCACTCTGATCTTCTGAACTCTTCTGACTTGTGTGTGCATATTTATAGTCAAGCTTTTCAGTGTGAGGTGTTCTGGGTAATCAAAAGTTAATAATAGAATACTTTCCATTCTTGAGTCATCCATGTAATGCCTTTTTGGCTTGGAATTCTTGTCTTCTATTCAAAGTAAATGATGTCATTGATCTCTTGTTTGCACTCTGTCAATATATATAACTTTAAATACTGTATTTGCTTTTTTTAATTACCTTTCTGTTTAAGAAAGTCATAGACACCTTTCATGTAGAAAAAAATCCATGTGATTATGTGCCTAAAATAGCAGTATGTCTTTTGATAAAAGTTAAATGTAGAATTTAAGTTTCATAAGAATGTTTTGAAACTGTTTGCCAGTATAAAACACTTCAAAGTACAGCCCAGCTTTTCACCGAAAATCCATGATAGGTGGTCAAGTCAACAGTACAAAGAAAAATGAAAAACTGTGAGAGTTTATCAATTATGTTGCAAATTGTCATTAAATTTAAAAACTGAATTACTTTTTCAGCTTGGTATTTATATGCATATCTTAAAATATTGGAACTTACGGAAAAAACCTACATGTCATTGATGTGATAGAGGTCATTGATATTTTGATATTTTGCACTTGATATTTTGCAAATACGAGTGACAGAGGAACCCGAACCTTGTGCAAAGCCCACCATACGGATGGAAAGCAGAAGTGCAGGACTTTGAGCAGCTGTCAGCCCCACAGCAGCCTCACTGCTCTGCTGTAACAAACCAAACTCTGATTATGTGCTGCAGAGCAGTGCTGTATTCCTACATAATTTAAAGCCCAAGAACACCTTTGAGGAGATGTCATGACAGAAGAAAGGCAAAGTAAAATCAGCTGTTACTTTTGTAAGCTTCAAGCACATATCTTTATGCAGTTAAGGATTTATTTGAATAGTTTATTACAACTAAGGCAGAAGGCAATAAATTAACAGCTAATATTTGTATGCATCAGTGCTAGTAAATAGCAACGGGATTTTGTAGATTTTTATTTAGGTAATAGGGACACTTACATGGACGTTAGTGATTATTTTCTGACACTGTGGTTGCCGTCCATTGTTTTAAGTAGGTAGCCTTTATGTTTTGTCATTTATTGCCTCCTTTTCTATGAACTATGTAGAATCTCTTACTAGTGCATCTAATATTTTTAAAAACTACCTTCAGAAGGTTCTTCTATAGACTGCAAAAGAAACTTGCCATGCTGTTAAAGAAGAAAAAATTATGTATTAATAATATAATATTTCCATAATAAGGTTTCGTGTTTCATTACCTGAAACTGCTTATAAGTTAAAGGGGGATTTGGAAAATCAGTAAATTAAATGCTGCCCAAGTGTGAACAGAACCAACTTTTTTCTGCAAGCCTTCAAAAAAAATTCGTGATAAATTTAAAACAATTATGCAAACCTAAGCTGTATCATTAAGCAAGCCATACAAAGCTGTAATTCACAAAGCTGATGCTATAAAAAAATGCCAGTGGATAATTTATAGATACAAGCTGGCCTCATTTTCATGGTTAATACTTGGAAGAGTGACAAAATACTAAGGTGATGTCATCATAAAAATCTGAAACAAGGGAAAAATAATTTTAACAACACAATTTTAAGAAAAAGACCATTATTTTCCATCCTTAACTTTTCTTTAAATCTAATTCCCCCATAAAGTATGAGATTATACTTACTTATGAAAGACACTACACTGTCCTGTCTTTAATCAAATACTTTGAAAGGTAATCTCCTAACCAAGCAATTAAAGAATTCCCAAAGAGAACCACGAAAAACCACACCATGTGAACTTTTCAATATGGATATTTTATACTCTGCTCTAACACGTCATGTATAGTGTTTTGTCTCCACTAGCAGTCTGTCAGAGGCCATGGCTTCCTGTTGTAAGGCACCTTGTACCTTTCACTAATTTTTTTTGCTGCTGCAGGAAAAGGATGGCAGCTCTTTTTGGTTTTCTGCTGTGTATTGAGGTATAGAGGAGAAAGAGAAAATAATAGCCGGATTTCCTGAGGGGGGGGGGGGCGGTTAACTGGCAATAGTTACAGTGCCAAATTACCGTGATTGGATCATTCTCTTAACAAATGGTATTCCTTTGTTTTTGTCAGGAGAATAATTGTATTTTAAAGTTATTCTAGCAATGCATCAACTTGGGCTTATTATAGTATGCAATTTTCCTGTTCCTCATTTCTATTCATGTAGTGATAAGCACAATATTAAAATTGCAATGATAGATAATGTTATAGTTTCCAATGTATAGACCTATAAAATCTTTAGTTGTTTTTATTCTTGTTCTTCTTTGTCATACAGACAGTGTGACTGGTGGCAGGTGTTTAAACAATCAGTTCCCGTTGGCTTCAACAGGGAATATTAGGTATTGGAGTCTGAAAAACAATGAGTACATCATAAAAATAGTAGTTATATTGTCCAGGTTTAAATAGATTGTTTTCTAAAAGTATGTTGATAAATTAATTGGAAAATAATTGTTTCTCTATGTGCATTTATTATACTGAGAAAAATGTTCTGCCTATTGAGATCTTATTTCACAGTTGCTACCTGTTCCTCTAATCTCTAATTGAGTAGTTTATACACCAGGGACCAGTTTCAGCAATGAAGTAAAGATTGCCTGGAAGAATTTAACTGATGGTAATTGGATTAAAAAAAATATTGATGTTATCATTCTGAAGTCACAGTGAGTGTTTATCTCAAAAAATAGTTTAATTTTCTGTGGGAGAAGTGGAGTAGTGGGAGAAAAGAGGTTCCAGTATTTTAGTTACTAAAAAAATCCTTGTTTCTCAGAATTCTCTTTTACAACACATGATAGTTACTAAGGTAATCCATATCTAATAGTAATGCATTGTTTCAGGAGAGAATATAACCTTAACTGTTAAATAGCAAAATGTTCTCTTCAGACTTTCTAACTGGAATATAAACTTACATTGGG
Source organism: Tapera naevia (assembly GCA_033556795.1). Taxonomy (NCBI): domain Eukaryota; kingdom Metazoa; phylum Chordata; class Aves; order Cuculiformes; family Neomorphidae; genus Tapera; species Tapera naevia. The sequence goes on along the minus strand of JAUMJJ010000172.1, from coordinate 1,234,017 downwards.
GTTTTTACTAATCTATATTCTGTCAAATAATATAAAGTTTATGGTGATGTACATGAAACAACAATTCGTCTCTGCTCTTATTCCACTTCCAAAATCAGTTTGTACTCTCGTGTCTTAATTTATATTAAAATCTTCATGTTTGGTGGGACAGCACAGATAGTACTGTCATGGTTTTAGCCTTCTTCCATTATTTACTACTCAGTTTGAAGCTGGTTTACATCTTTCAGACTATCTTCTTGGCAGTGGGCTATCTTGAATATATAATCATTTACAAAAAAACAGAAAATATTTTTTCTAAATACTAAATTGACTCTTCCTTCTACAAAGCGTGGCAGTCATCCTAGTAAATTTACCAGTGTGTTTAACATTGCTTCAAAAGTGTAAGTTATGCAGTACATCTGAAATAGATTTGATTTTTGGTATTGAGAACCTTCAGAAAGTGTTTCTATTCTTATTTAAGCAAACAGATCACTTCATGGGGCTTCACTGTGCAGGGTAAGTGGAAGAAATGCAACCAGAAGTAGCCACACAGATCTCCTCAGTGAATGCTCTTGAGTAGTGTGTCCTTGCGAAGTTTCTTTTTTTCTTCCATTCTTTTCTCACCTCTTCTGCAGCAGATTGTGATATGTCCCTCATGTCTAGGAAAAAACCCCAAACATACTAAGACATATACTTAGTGATAAATGCTTGTAAAAAATACATTTAAACATAATATTAATTTATCTTATTTGGCTTATTTATAAAACAGTGCTTTGTCAAGCATTGGAATGAACATTTTCGATCATATGGTTTTGAAGCACACTTTCTGTCTCGATCAAGGGATAAATTCATGGTTAACCAGTACCTTTTAGTCTAGTAAACTAGTGCATCAAATAACTTTGTATAATCTTGGGTTTAACAGATTGAAAACACCATCTGCAGTTCACAAAAATATAATATTTTTATGGGCTGGAATATTCAGGTGAACCAATGCTTCATTTGCTTTGGCCCTTTAAACTGATAGTAAACCCCACATCTAACCACTTCCTAGGTTGCAATGTGGCCGCCTGTGAAACCACAATTAATTAGACCAGTTTTTGATGTCTACATTCTGTAATTAGTTCCATATATTGTATATGAAATCAACAGAAACACTCAGTATTCCTGAATCAGTGAATGGGAAAATAAGAGATTGTGGGAGCAAATATTTTACATATAAATACAAAAAGAAAGGTATATTTCAGTATGTAAATATTCATTTCCAAGTGGATGTTATAAAGCCTTTTATAGAAGGGTACATGTGAGAAATAGAACAAGCAATACCTTTGTAGAAGGCTTTATAACTCTTCTAAAATTGTGCTTTTAAAATTGAAAAAACTACAAACCTCACCTTCTTTAAATGTAATAATTTATTGAGTTTGCGTGGCAAAATTTTGGTGGCAGGGATGACTTCCTTGAAAAGGTGCTAGAAGCTTCCCCCGTGTTTGATGGAGCTGGCTGGCATGGAGTCTAAGATGCACTGACCGCTGGCCAAGGCCCAGCCCATCAGTGATGGAGGTAATGCCTCTGTGATAACGTATTTAAGAAGGGGCTGGGGAGGAGAACCTGAGCAATAGAAAACTGCAGCCAGAGAGAGGAGTGAGCTTATGTGAAACAACTCTGCAGACATCAAGGTCAGGCAGAAGGACTGGGAGGAAGTGGGAGGAAGATTCCCCTACAGCCTGTGATGAAGACCATGGTGAGGCAAACTGTCTCCCTGCAACCCATGGAGGTTAACGGTGGAACAGATAACCACCTGCAGCTTGTTGAGGACTCTGTGCTGGAGGAGGAGGCTGTGACCCCATGGGAAGCCTGTGTTGGAGCAGGCTCCTGGAAGGCCTTGTGGAGTCAGGAAAAGACAGGAGCCCACAGTGGAGCATGTTTGCTGGCAGGATTCATAACTCTGTGGGAACTCACGCTGGAGCAGTCTGTTCCTGAAGGACTGCACCCCGTGGAAGGGACCTATGCTGGAGCAGTTGATGGAGAACTGCAGCCCAAGGGAAGGACACACGTTGGAGAAACTCATGGAGGACTGTCTTACGTGTGGTGAACTGGCCACAACTCCCATTCCCCATCCCCCTGTGCAGCTTCATGGGAGGAAGTTGAGCCCGGGAAGAAGGGGAGGTTGGGATATCACAGTATCACAAGGTTGGAAAGGACCTCTGAGATCATCAAGTCCAACCTATAACCTAACATTAACACCAACACTAACACCAACCATCATCTAAACCATGGCACTCAGTGCCTCATCCAGTCTCCCTTTAAACACCTCTAGGGTCGGTGACTCCACCACCTCCCTGGGCAGCCCATTCCAATGGCAAATCACCCTTTCAGTGAAGAATTTTTTCCTCATATCAAGTCTAAACTTTCCCTGACGAAGCTTAAGTCCATGCCCTCTGGTTCTGCCACTGGTCACCTGAGAGAAGAGACCAATCCCTGCCCGACTACAACCTCCTTTTAGGTAGTTGTAGAGAGCAATGAGGTCTCCCCTGAGCCTCCTCTTCTCCAGACTAAACAGCCCCAACTCCCTCAGTCGCTCCTCATAGGGCTTGTGCTCCAGCCCCTTCACCATCTTCGTTGCCCTCCTCTGAACACATTCCAGTATCCTAACATCCTTCCCAAATTGGGGGGCCCAGAACTGGAGACAGTATTCAAGGTGAGGTCTGACCAGTGCCGAGTACAGGGGGACGATAACTTCTCTGGTCCTGCTTACTACACTATTCCTGATGCAGGCCAGGATGCCATTGGCCTTCTTGGCCACCTGGGCACACTGCTGGCTCATGTTGAGCTTCCTGTCCACCAGCACTCCCAGGTCCTTTTCTGCCTGACTACTCTCCAGCCACTCTGTCCCCAGTCTGTAGCTCTGCATTGGGATTGTTGTGTCCAAAATGAAGTACTCGACATTTGGACTTATTAAACATCATCCCATTAGAATCAGCCCATCTTTCCAATCTGTCCAGGTCCCTCTGTAGGGCCATCCTACCCTCTAACAGATCAACCCTTCCTCCCAGCTTGGTATCATCTGCAAATTTGCTGATGATGGACTCAATCCCCTCATCCAGATCGTCAATAAAGATATTAAACAGGACGGAACCCAATACCGATCCCTGGGGGACACCACTGGTGACCGGCTGCCAACTGGATGAAACACAATTCACCATCACTCTTTGGGCTCGGCCATCCAGCCAATTCCAAACCCAGCACAGAGTGCTCCCATCTAGGCCACGGGCTGCCAGCTTCCCTAGGAGACCTTGCTGAAGTCCAGGTATACCACATCCACAGCCTTCCTCTCATCCACCAGGCAAGTCACATGGTCATAAAAGGAGATCAGGTTGGTCAGGCAGGATCTACCCCTCCTAAATCCATGCTGGCTGGGCCTGATTTCTTGACCGTTCTGCAGGTGGCGCATGATTTCACCCAGGATTATCTTCTCCATGATTTTACCTGGGACCGAGGTCAGGGTGACAGGTCTGTAATTACCTGGATCATCCTTACGGCCCTTCTTATGGATGGGCGTCACATTGGCCAACTTCCAGTCTTCCGGGACCTCTCCAGTGAGCCAGGACTGCTGAAAGATGATGGAGAGCGGCTTAGCAAGCTCAACCGCCAGCTCTGTCAACACCCTAGGATGGATCCCATCCAGCCCCATAGACTTATGAGGGTCCAAGCGGCTCAGCAGGTCTCTAACCTCCTCCTCATGGATTGCAGGAGGGCCATATTTCACCCTGCCCCCATCAACCACTTCAGAGGGCCAACTGTCAAGCGAGCTGACATCCTTGCTGTTAAAAACTGAGGCAAAGAAGGCATTAAGTACCTCAGCCTTCTCTGCATCTTTGGTTACTATATTTCCCTCCACATCCAACAAGGAGTGGAGGTCGCTGCCACCCTTCTTTCTGCCATTGATGTATTTATAAAAACTCTTCTTATTGTCCTTAACAGAAGTGGCCAATTTGAGCTCCAGCTGGGCTTTTTTCTTCCCTGATTTTCCTCCTACACGACTTAACAACATCCTTGAACATGACCTGGCCGACATCCCCTTCTTTCCAACGATGATACATCCTCTTTTTCTTACTTAGTTCCTTCAGAAGTTCCCTACTCATCCAGGCCGGCCGTCTGCCCCTACGACTCTTCTTACAACACACAGGGACAGCCCGCTCCTGCGCCTGCAAAATTTCATTCTTGAAGTGTATCCAAGCTTCCTGGACCCCCTTGCCACTAAGAGCTATTTCCCAGGGGACTTTCCTGACCAGTTCCTTAAATAATCCAAAATCTGCCTGCCGAAAGTCCAGCATCGATGTTCTGTTCCTGGCTTCTGTTCCTGGGTAGGTGTTTATATGATTTGTTTTTATTTCTCATTAACGTACTCTGAGTTGATTGGTGATAAATTAATTTTCCCAAGTCGAGTCTGTTTTGCCCATGATGGTAACTAGTGAGTGATTTCTCCCTATCCTTATCTCCTCCCCTGAGCTGCTTCTTGTATTTTCTCTCCCCTGTCCGTCTGAGGAGGGGGAATGATAGAGAGTAGCTTTGGTGGGCATCTGGTGTCCAGCCAGGGTCAACCACAAAAAATAGTAAGGCAGAACAGTAGTTTGTAAAGCGTTAGGATTAGTGCAGTGTTAGTGTGTGGCACTTATTTTCTTGTGAGGATAAGTATTTTGACATTGTACCTTTGCAGCATGATGAACATGTGAGAATAGAGAAGTAACATGAAAGAAGATGCAGCTCGATGCATGCAAAGGTAGATCCCTTTAAGTCAGTGTGATGGAGCTAGCAGTTTAGGTTGCAGGTTTTTCATATCATGTTAGAAATCCCTAATTACTATAATTAAATACATGTATATATGAAAATATTTGATCTAGTTGACCACCTTAGTTAGAGATCTGTGGACAGTGACAGTGTAGTAGCTGTAGCTGTTTCAGGCTTAATGGAAGTCGATTGATTTACCATCGGTCTTCAGAAGAATGAGATTTGCTCTACAGAATACTGGATTTGTTAATACCATGGGTTTATTACTTGGCAGATTCAACATTTCCTTCTTTTATTTTTTCTTTCTTTTTGCATATGTCAAGAAAAGGGTTGAGATAGAACTGCATGTGCAAAGGAAAACACATATTTATTCATTATAATGAAAGTATTTAGACTGAAAAATTTACTTTTTTAATAACTCCCAAGAATCAGAGGCAACTACTTTGTATTAGTGCCTTAAAATTCTACCTCTTCTGGTTTAATAGATTTGTTCATGGAATCATCTGGTTGGAAAGGATCTTAGAGATCATCAAGTCCAGCTGTATCTGTCTCCTTACTAAACCATGTCCCTAAGAAGCTCATCTACCCACCTTTTAAACAGGGATGGCAACTGAACCACTCACTGGGCAGCTGTGCCAGTGCCTGACTAACATTTCAGTGAAGAAATTTTTCCTGATGTTTAATCTTAGGCTCCCCTGGCACAACTTGAGGCCATTTCCCCTCATCCTCTCACCTGTCATTTGGAAGAAGAGACCAGCACTCACGTGGCTACAACCTCTTTTCAGGCAGTTGTAGATAGTGATGAGGTCTCCCCTCAGCCACCTCTTCTCTAGGCTAAACAACCTCAGTTCCCTCAAACACCCCCAGTTCCCCAAATGTAAGCATTCATGCTGTAAACAGCACAAAATGTCATGAGAGTCTATTATATATAGAATGAAGTAGTCTGCTTTCAAACCTTCTTTGGAGGATCCAGTTTAAATAGCAGCCGTATAGATGGAAGAAGTAGCACATAGCAGGAATGCATCTACTTTTATTTTATAGCTGGTGCTAAAACCATCTTCTTAAATGGGTTATATTATATACTATTTTGAATCTTCAAAGAAATTGTAAATGATACTGCCAAAGGAACTTATGCTGCTCCCAAAGAAATGACTTCTATTAAAAACACGTGATTCTCTGCATTTCTTCAAGAGCAAGTAGCTAAATTGAAGTCCAGAATTGAAGTAATTTCAATAATTTTCATATTCTCATCTGAGTTAAGGGCTTGTGGGTTAATGTGCAACAAAAAAAAACCAAAACAGTTTTTACCAAATATTCCGTATTTAGGTAAACAGGCATTTGGTTATTGATTTTTATTACACCGTTGATAGAACAAAGGGTTAAAATGTACAAGTGGAGAAATAATCACTGCGAAAAAGAGTTTCTTCATATATACGGAAGAGTTTGGGGCATAGGTAGTCAATAGCACAGATTTTAAAATGATTTATATTTGATTTGGTTTGTGAATTCAATGTTTCCCACAGCATCATTTTACAGGTTTTCTAGAAACATTGAAATTACCAGATAAATGCTGTGTAATGAGATCAAAGAAATGGAAGGCTGGAAGGGTTCAGTGGGACCTTTTCTGAGCCATTTTCCTGCTCTAAGCAGGGAGTGGATAGACCGAGCTCATTCCTGAAGTTCAGACGTGAAGATTTCAGAGATTTCCCCGATCATCTGTTGCACTGCTTTACATAGTATGAACTGTTTTTCTAATATATAACGTAAATCTTTCCTGTCGTTTGTGGACTAGGGAACAGCTGATCATCTGATGCTGCCTTACATGTTTGTTATCATATCTCCTTTCAGCATAGTCTTGTTGAGATTAAAGAAACTTGTATCACTCAATCTTTTATCATAATTCATGTTTTCTTTTTCTTCTTGCTCGTTCCTCTGAATATTCTCTTTCTGTCTGCCTATATATTGCAAGTGCTGGAGATAAATCTGAACGCTGTATTTCAGCTGAGACTTCTCTGGCAGTTTAGTAGTCTGGCTTTATGGTGCCGTTCTCAATGTGTCCGAATGAGGTTTGTATTTTTCGCAACAAGATTGCATTATCTCCTATTCAGGTTTTGGTTGCTGTAACACTGTTGATTCTACTTCAAGGCTTCTGTACTTGTGCTTTTGCATTTATACTTTCCGTGTTTTACTCCTAAATGCAAGGGGTCTTAAAATGTTTTACTTGGTTTTCTCTTAAGCACATTGCCCAATTAATTTTGCCTTTTAGTTATTATGTAATCAAATATACTATACTTGTGTGCGTAATATATATTGAAAGTCTAACGAGGTAAAGTGAGATGGGAAATAAGAAATACAGATAGGGGAGAATATGTAGGTTGAAGAGATACAGCTGAATGTTGAGAGTATGTCAGGACAGTGTTATGGTTAGCAGTATAGGGCTGTAAAAGCTGGCTCACAAATTAGAAATCTGTCTTGTTCAAACACTATAAGAATCTTTATGCAGGCAATGTAGCTGTAGTCTCTACATGTTTTTTGGATTGTGACGTGTATGCTGCATATAAAGCAAATTTATACATGACAAACAATACAAAATATTTTTCCTCACTAATCTTAAAGTATGTTAACATGTTTGATAACACTAAGAACTAATACATGAGGACAGAGCTGAGGTTCTTTCCTTGCAAAATAATGTTTTGTTCAAAGACTTTCTACCTTCAAGGCAGGACAAGCTCTGGTTTGCAATATGTGCTGCACAGGAATGTTGGGTGTGTTCCTTTTATTGTGATAAGAAATGAACAGGAACCTGTTGTGGAATGCAATTTAACATGTATACTGAAGGATCAAATTAAAATTGCATGTACTGTAGAAGTAATTTTCATCGTCCTTGCCAAGTACAGTTTTCAGTTGTAATACACAGTCATTCCTAGCGTTTAATGTTTGAACCTCCTGTGAACCTACCAGGATAAGTAAACATTTTCTTAACAACAGCTACCCATTTCTAATACCCAGAGGGAGCTTAAAGAGCAGTTCATTCCTTGACTCCAAACACTTGCTGTTGTTCTATTTGGTTACGCTTTTTATAATTATTCACATATTTTGAGTAAAATAAGTAATTTTAAAAATCTGCAAACATGATGTCCTTTAATTATGGCTGACCACATCCCCTATCATAGAAGAATGTACAAAAACTTTTTTATATTGCAAACAGCTGCGCTCATGTTGACTGTTTATTCCTTATAAGCTACTGTCTCTCAAGTAAGAAGTAGAGCATTGTGTACAGAACAAAAAAATCCTTCTGTAAGTCATAAATGCAACAGACACAAGCGTATTTCCTCTATGAATTTTGTGTGTTTCTATAAATGAAGTGATTAATAAAAATGATAATCCCATTTGCAATGAGATTTGAGCAAACATTCATTGTACTGTACATTCTCACTGCAGTCTGATTGTGGGAATATCTTTTTACATTTACTCATTTGTGTTCTGAGGCTCTTACATTACTGTTTGCACAATTGCAGAGATTCCTTCATTTAGATGGTAATTTAGATTGTTCTGTTGCAAATCATTCGTGTTAAACATTTCAGCCTAGAATTAGTTATGTATACAGGACTTGCATAGTGCCAAAATTTCAGTGAAATAAGTTATTCTGTGATGGGATTCCTTTAGTTCTCCCTTTCTACTCAAGTTCCACTAGGTCTTCGAGGCAGGGGTCTCTGTACACTAAATATGACTTTTGATCTGAACTGTAACAGCGACTTTTTTAGGATCTCCTCATAAATAGTGAGAATAGAGATTCTCTTGCTCTTCTTCAGTATTTAATATATAATCTTTATAAGGTTTCCCTTCTAGAATGAAATTGCAGGCATAATACAACAATCATAAGAGAACAGTCTAAAAAATATAATTTAATGAACAAAATGTATTAGTTGCAGTGCTGCTATACTATATCTGGAAGAAAAAAAAAAGCAACCAACCAGCTAACCAAAAAAACAATGAGCCAAAACCAAAAAAGACAAATTATTTGAGGACAGGACTCTAGATGAAGCTGAAACACTGGTTGCACTTTGAAACTTTTTCTGCCATGGAGATAGTCTATGCCATAGCTTTTTCTATGCTATTAGACCCAATTCAGTACAGACTGTTTACTTTTAAATACTCACTGTTCAATTCAATGCATCAGGGCATGCTTTCAGAATGAAGTTGTTTGGCCACTGAGTCAAAATATGTCCAAGTCATGAGAGATGTTGCATTTCTTTGAGTCTTCTGTCGAGAATCTTACCATTCAGTACTAATGCCACAAATTCCTAATATGAGCGAATACATTAAAAACCCATGGCAAAAGTAGAAAAGCATCAAAACTTGTCAACTCTTGCAACTAGCAGGCTTTATCGATTGTAGGGCTGCTGGGATAGTAGCTTCATGGTTTGACACCTCTGTAGTTCCCAGAGATGCTGGTGACACAGCTTTCAAAGAGAACTTTTTGTACTGCTCCTTGCCTTAATTGACTAAAAAAATAAATCACTGAATGGAAATTGTTGCCCAAAAGAATACAAGAATCATTGGATCAATTTGCAGAATAGCAAATACTTTCAGTAGAGGAGACACAGGAGAGAGAAATTTGGTAATTTTGTAGTGTATTTGAAATCCTGATGAAGTAATGTGCACTGCTTTGGTACGATTTACCAGATGGACTGAAAAAAGTCAGTAATTTAATGCCACTGCATCAAAGAAAGATGGTTCTCTGTGTGTGTATGTATTTCCTAGGAATAGAAAACACTACAACTATGATGAATTGTGTCGACAAAAAGTTTTTCCATACAATGCAGTACTGTCATTATCAGTTTTCTGCTATTTGCTGTTAAAATTAATTAGTGTGAATTATTACTAATATATGTGATCACGGGAAAAAGCATATTTTTAAGATTTATACATATTTTTAATATGTATAAACACACATTTATGTGTACATGTACATGATTGTAGGTATTTATCGCAAAAACTAACAAAATCACTAAAGTTTTTTGAAAATGGCTTCCAGAGATTATTGATAATTGGCGGCATTCTCTGAGATTTTATGACCTTGCTCTAGATGTGTGTCATCTTTGCCTTCGGAAGAGTGGCTCTCACACCTATGCTGTGTATTTCGAAGGGTGCCAGGGTGTACATGCTTCAGGCAAGAAGCTGCAACTGGCTAGAAGAAAGCTGATGATTAGTGACATCCTGTGCTGTTTCCATGCTGCTAATTTCCTTGAGAGCATCTCCCAGTTGTTTCCACAACAATTAGAGTTCCAGGACTTCTCTGTGAACTTTAAATATTTAAAACTTTATAAAAAATATGTTTTTATCTCAAAACTTTAATCAGAGGAAATGGTAGACTGCTCCCAACACTACTTTTACATGCCCTTTTTCTTTTATTCACACATGACGGGAAATGACAGAAAAGTATGAAAGCATTCACTTTCCCTTGTGACCATTTCTCCTATTGGTGGTCACAGAAATGAGAGTAGAAATGATACACAATTTGGCAAGCTTGGAAAACCATCTCTGTCTGTCTTTAAGATTTAAATTGGTGCAAGTGCATGGATACTCAGCAAATATGGTCCTCAGTGAAATAAAAGGAAAGCCCTGCATGCATGTAGAGAGAGGCTGGGCAAGGATTGATAAGCGGTTGAACAGAAAATTTAGCATCTGATTAAATTGAGGAGGACTGGTACCCATGTGTGTTTGTCATTTGACTGGCAGAAGTTATGTCCCTGAAGTGAGGGTGACTGAAAGAGATGCATGTTTACTTCAGCATCTCTGGAGCTTAATTTACCAGACATACCTACTTGGCAGCTCTGGAGCTGCTGTCTCTCTCATACAACCATCCTCACTGCTGTAACTAACTTCAGCTAAAGAAGTAAGACGTGCTGCAATGGATAGGAACTGCGATGGCCTTCCTAGCTTCCATCTTTGTCACACACAGGTAAACATCCTTACCTTATTCTCTGGCTTTGGCAGTCTCAATTGGTTATCTGCCTTTGCTCCTTCTTTTTTTTTTTTATTCCTTTGCTGGAGGAAAAAGAATAGAATCCTGGAACTTGATTTCTCAGCTTAGGTGGTTGCACACCGGCCCAACTGTAGGTGATTTCAATTTCTTTTTACGTTGTTACTTGAAGAGGACTAACATTTTGCATAGCAATGGTGCAGGTTGATGGTACACAGAGATGTCTTTACAAGTGACAGACTTTCACAAATGGATTACGATTTGTGTACTGCATGCATGCGAACAGGTAAAAATTTGTGCTTTTTCAGGTAGGTCAGAATTTCTAGAGGCTTTTCCCAGTTATTACTGCACGTACTTAGGGAAAAAAAAAAAAGAGCGAGCGAGCTGTTGTTGTGCCAAGAAGCTTCTGTATCTTCAGGGCAAACTCAGAAAGAGTTGGATATCTACTCTCCCTCATATCTTCTAATGGTGCTACCAAGAGGGATATCTGTGATTATAAAATAAGAAAACAGGCTTCCTTTATTGTGTTGCAAGAATGTGGTGTACCATGAGTTTCAAGAGTTTATCTCTAAGCTGGATTTGGAGTGTTCTTGTAGAATAATATAAAGGAAAAAAGCTGTTAAGGGTATTTCATTAGAACAAACACATTTCTTTCAAAATACTGATCCTAATTGGTTTTCAGAGGAGGGCAGGTTCCTCTGAGGTTTTCTTTGTGAAGTCTCTACTAGTTTGATTAAACCATACTGATGCTTAATAGTTTCTTCAAACTGTGCCAACTGATGAATGGCTTTTCACTCAGAAACTGTCTGAGAATGTTTTCTTCAAGACAAGAAATGAAATAAATGGGTATTTCTTTTGTGGGGAGGGAATTATTTTAGACATATTATTCCCTACTTGCAAGTATCCTGTCATGCCAAATATTTGACTCACTTGTTTTTGTTCTTCCAGTCTTAACTCGGTGATTGAGTTATTAAACCTTAAATTCCTCACTTCTGGCTGCAGCAAAGTAACAAAATTACTTTTTGCCTCTCCTTTAACTGGAAGAAGGTGGTGTCTGTGGTTTGACAGTCTTATCCTATGAGACAGGAGGAAAAGGAAGGTTTTACTTAGATCATGATGTTGCTTAAGAGCTGATCTTATGTAGATTGTAGGTGAGTGCTGTTCTGTTCTTTGAAGCAAGTTTTTATACTTGAAGCAGGTTCAGTGGAAAGGAAGAAGAGATGGATAGTGGCAGAACAAGAAGGTTTATAACATATAGTCTCATATCCGAAGTTTTATCCTTTATGTACCAAGAATACTTCTAGAATCTTAATATAAACCAATAATAAGCATCTAATAAATGTTTATTTTACTCTTTCACAGAACTTGTGAGATCAAGGAATTGCCTTTATGTTTATGTTAAAGCTGCATTACAAACTTTCGTGCCACAGTGAATCTAAAAATGTTTCTGTTAGTGGCTGCTGTGATTTGGTTGTGATGGCTTAGCTCTTGGAGGTCTACACTGTAAGATTATGGTTAAAGAAAAAGAGAAATCAGAAATCTTCTTTTTTAAGTAAGATTATTTCTTGTTTATGATGCAGCCATATACATAGTTATGCTGGCGTAGCAAGGAGATGCTACTGCCAGATGCTTTATATTATGAAGCTGTGGCCTAAATACTATGTTCAGAATCACAAAGCTTCGAGTTAGGCTACATACTAAATCACTGTTTAGGTTTGAGCTTCAGCTAGGTAATTTCATGTTTATTTGTTGTGGGTTTTGTTCATGTTTACTGCTTTACTGGTGGTCACTTCTTATTCTACTAGTATGTATGTGTCCCACCCTTTCCCTTTTGAGAAAAAGTCTAGATGGAGTGTCTTTGATTCCTTTAATAGGGCACAACTAGCATTGTGAAAACCCTAAAAGGCATTTTACTCCCTAATTTTCTTCAGCTGTACTATTATTATGTATAGACTTCAGGACTGGATAGTTTAGCGAATTTATATTATTCCTTTCCTTTTTTCCAAGCCCGTATCTTAGACTGTTGCCTAAAGTTGGTCTGTTTGTGAGTTTTTTATGTTTGTAAACACCGTAGGGGATTTTTATGATTTGATAGAGTGAAGTACACATACAGAAATACAGTATAAACAGGCCAATGAAAATTCTGTTTGATCCAACACTAATTGTCATTCTTGGCTGTTCTGCATAACAGCAGAAAGCCTATGGTTTCTGCTCTGGTTTTCATCCTGAATAATTTTATCTAACAGTAAAGATGTAACTGTTTGAGTCTATCTGGGTTTTAAACATGTTTATTCTTATTAAAATAAATCAAAATTGGTTCCTGGGCACGAAACCAAAAGCCACGGAGTGTTTTGTTTGCTAGAGGAATTACATTTTTCTACAGAACTTGTTGATACATTTTTTTAAATATCTTGGTAGAAATTACTCATGCTCAGACAAAAAATAGAAAAGGTTGTCTTAAGCCTAAAATGCTGCATCAACGGAGGATGTGTTGCTAGGACAGAAAAAATGTTTACTGTTGATTATTATTTCTTGAAGAAAAGCAGTAAGTGGTCCCAATCAGGAAAGATATTTTGGATAGCTGCTACACCTAAGCAAGTGTCTACTATCTTTGGGTTATGTCTCCCCTATCAGATAAAGAGATGTCAGATGAACAGGTTGCCCACGGAAGCTGTGGATATTCCCTCCCTGGAAGTGTTCAGGGCAAGGTTGGATGGGGCTTTGAGCAGCCTGTTCTGGTGGGAGGCGTCCCTGCCTATGTCAGGGGGCGAGGTGGAACCAGATGACCTTTAAGGTCCCTTCCAACCCAAACCATTCTATGATTCTATGATCAAAGACTGATGACATGCTAGCTGACCTGTTAAGGGAAAACATGGTATAGTTCTGTCTGGTAAGTTAAGTGATGCCAGCTATAGAAAAGATGTATAGTTGACAGGTAGCTACTTCATTGTAACATCAGCTTCATTGTCTCCATCAATGTTGCACAGCAAAACAGGTAAAGCTTGGTGGTCCTCCTGTGAGGCTTTTGCATCGCTGTTTGGCAGTGAAATTGCATGTCTGAGACCTACTGAGTATTCATGTAGGTATCATTGCACAGAGAGTGACTTGAGAACATCAGTTTGTGTCAGTTGTGCAGGAGGAGGCAAAAGTCAGAGTGGAAACATCAAGAGGGTTGCAGAAATAATTCTAGTTACTTGGATTTTCATCTGAGATTATTTAATTACAAGGCATTACAATAGAACTGGTGGACTTGCTATAAAGTGAGAAAAAGCTCCATTTATTAAGTAGAGTGTTTCAGAATTTTGAAGTTGCAACTATCATGCTACATTTCAGAGATTTGAAGTTTTGTATTTGCTTATTTTAATAGTTATGTCCCATCAATGAAGTTGAGTTTTAATTTATTACATTTGGTCATTTCTCCTGGTTTCTTCTGTAAAAGTAAAAACTTACTGCAGGTGTAAACATGGCCTATAGAATACAAAAAAAAACCTTGGAGAAAACTGAATTGTAATATGTATAAAATTTCAAGACATAATGTTAGTTAAAGGCAGGAATACCATTTATGCTGCCATATTTGTTCTGTCCGAAAGGTTTGAAAAAAAGTGGTACCAATTAGCAAGTAAAAAGAAATGTAGAATGAGATTTAAGTTACCATTTGTACTAAACAATTTATAGAATTCCTATTTCAAAAAGCTTATTTTGTTATAAATGATAGCACGTATACTTTTATAATATACATTATCATTAATCTTTGGTACTTTTTAACTGTCATTTGAATAGACTAAATTAAGACATTATTGGAAAAAGCGTTCTTAATCTTGAGATTTTTAACTACTTTATTCTAAAGTGTTCATCTTTGAAGTTGTGCAATTTTGCTGTTTGAATTACATTTTCTTTTAGTTTGCTGTAGGAATGATTAGAAAGTGATGACAACTTTAATTGTGTTACCATTAAGTGCAATGATTCACCATTTCCTCATAACACAGCCAAATGCCTACTGAATCCAGAATAACATAAATCGATGGGTTAGTTCCTATACATGTATTGCTAAGCATGCCTGTTCTAAGTTGTAAATGTGGAAGTGGGTACTAGACTGATGGATTTCCATCTGGAATCCATCTAGTTCATTTGCAACATAAAGTGCCAGTATAAGAGAGACTGAAGTAAATTCTTCAGCTGGAAAAAAACCAAACCGAACAGTTTTTTTTTCTTCTTCTTCATATAGGAGTTTTACCATTTGATCCTTATGTTTTTTTCATCTTAGCAAAACCTTGCACCTTCAAACCAGGAAACGTGACTGTTGTGAATGCATTATAATGGAGAAAAACAGGAAGAAAAATTTTGGAATATTTATTTTTTGACCATCTCAATTACAGTGCCACAGCACTATTTTGAAACTTGCCAAGTAGCATGTTTTGCTAAGAGCAAATATTTAAATTATAGACTAGAATCTGTTGCTTTATTATTATAACCTAATAGATGGATCAACATGTTACTATTTTTAATGTGGCCAGTAGAGAGAAGAGGAAAAGAAATATTTTAACTTTTTAAATCCACATTCATCCAAAATGGGAAAAAAACATCTTCGCTCAGCCTGTTGGAAATGCTGCTACATTGGCAAGATAAAAATATGATAAAGTTAATAGTAGTAGCACACTAGATTAATGTTTTGTACTATCTTTGCAATACTCCTAGTTAAAAAGCAGCACAAGTCATTCTAGTGACTACATTTCTTGACCCTGAAGAGAGAAAACCCCTTGAAACAAAAAAAAACCAACCAACAAACCAAAGGGCACAGTGGTTACTTCCAAGTGCTGCCCTTTCAACAACACATTTAACTGAAACGAAAAATATGTATTAATAGAATTGAGAGCTCAGAAAGAAAAATATAATTATCGTTATGAAATACAACTATCAGAGGCACATGTATTTTAAAAAGCTGCTGTTTAGTATGTAGTGTTGCAAGGATTATTTTATTAAATATTTCTTCTGTATAGTACTTACGTTTCTCATAAATTTCTCTGATCACTTAAAAAGGTAAATGAATGCAATTCATTTGACTTTATAGGTGGGAAATATTACAGTATGTACACACTTCACATTAGAGTACTGAGAGCAACATTTTGACAGTGAGTGGCATGAGGTCTTTTGAATACATATTACTAATCTAAATATATATTTAAGTGTATAAATATATGTAAATGTCATGCATAACTAACAGGCACTGAACAGGGAGGTGGCAAGGAACACAGTTCACTTATTGGAGGAACATTCACTCCTTCATTTTTAATATGATGCTGTAGGTTTTTTGTAGGAAAATTTGGCAAGGGACCTCAGGAGGTCTCCAGTTTAATCTCCTGTTCAAGGTAGGGTCAGTTCTGAGATCAGATCATTGCTCGGGGCTTTATCCAGTCAGGTACCAAAAGCCTCCAGTGACTGATACTTTGCAGCTTCTCTGGGCAACCTTCCCAAAACCTGATTGTGCTTTCAGTGAATAAATTTTCCATAAAACTTAAATGGACCACACTTGAGAGCAGTGATGCATGACGCATGGGACATTGAAGCCTGAGATTTCTTGTTCAAATCTTTCTTCGTCCTTCTTACATGGTCCAAATAAATTACTCTAGTGTAGTACTGTGGACATAATGTCTGTAGTTATGTCTATTTGTTTAAAAGCCTAAAGAAACTTATGGTGGTGCAGCACTAACTTTCTGTTTAGGCTTCCCTTCCCACATATTTTTATTATTTTGAAAATAATTTTTAAACATATTGTACAGTGAGCAAAACCAGAAGTCTCACTTTGCTTCTTTGCTTGATTTACCTGATCCAGTGAGTTCATCAGCAAGATTTGTGCTGTGGGGAAGTACATAGACCTCTTGAGTACTCAATTTCATCATTTAAGTACTTTTGGTATCCTTGGGAACATTTTTTTTTCTTCTTGAGGGAGAAATAATTATAGTAATGCCAGATGTTATTATTACTCTGTTAATTACTGCTTAACCAGTAACAAATTCTTAGTACTGTATGAAACACAGCTGGTGGTTTTTTTGGTCTATGGATGAGAGCAGGAATATTTGCTATCTTTTTCCTAGGGTATGTGATATATGAATTTTACGCTGAAAGACAAGTAGACAAAGATTGTAGCTAACTTTCTTAGGAAAGGCAGCATGTGAAATGTGTGTTTACTCATATCTCTAGAGAGTTACACTAATTGCCTGTAATAGGGTGTGTTTTCAAATCACTCTTAGTTCTGTTTCTAAAATTGTGTCTGTCATTTAGTGAACTTATTCAAAGAATAGGTATAGTGACATGCTTTCTTCATGGCCAGAAATCTGAGAAGTAGGTAAACTGTCAAGTGGAAGTTTGTTTACACTTCTCCCTGAAGAATATTTTTATACTTTTTGAGTATTGTCATTTATCTTATTAGGTAAACTGTACATTGAAAACAAACTAGCCACTTATGAACTTTCCCAACTATAAAACATAAAGTACAGCACTTCATCAAAACAGATCCATTAACCCTCTGACTGGTATTCTTCTCTTGGCTTTGATTGCAGCATCACACAGAAGCACCTAGCCCATCATTGCTACCCCCATCATCTTTACCATTAGATGTATTAAACAATGCTGTTGCTGGATTTAGTACCGTGGAAGAACTTATCCGGTACCTCGAACCGGATCGTTGGCAACTGGATTTGGAAGATTTGTACAGACCAACGTGGCAACTTCTTGGAAAGGCATATATTCATGGGAGGAAATCAAGAGGTAAATTACTCTTCTGTCTGGCCTTGCAGCTCTCTAAGGATGTGTTTTCTTAACAAAGAAAGAGTAATTAAGATCATTCTTCACACTGAAATTTTCTGAGAAAGGAATATGTTAGAAATACAACAGAGATCATTGATCTTAGTTATTGTCACTATTACATTATGGTGAGAAAATGGCAACAACTAAACTCAAAACTTAGAGGAATTTAGCAGGACAAAGTGACAAAGGGAAAAACAAAATAGAAGCAGATGGGATAGTTTTAGGTAGGGAACCTGGAAGGTAGTTATTTCCACAAATTAACTGGGCATCTTGGCTGCATGACATCTAACTTTGTGGGTTTCTTTTTCTGTGGAAGGCAAAAAATTTTTGTTTAGAGTTGGTAATTTCTCACATTTACTGTATCATGTGAGCAATTGATCTATTTCCTTCAAATTTTTCCAGTCTCTATACCATATGATTTGAGGGCAATTAGCTAAATGATTCTTCCATGATACCTCATGAAAGCCATGTCAATGTCTGGTTTGGTCATGCAGTTGTCAACTTAATCAGATGTAAACTAGGTTATGTATTTTAAGACTTGTGGAGCTATTTTCTTATTTAACAAGTCATTTTATTTGACCTACATGTAACATTGCTGAATTTTCTACCACATATATCCAGATGCTGTCCGCTATTTCATGTTTATGGATTCTATGTGTAATGACAGCATGCAGGCAATACCTCCTTCTTTGTCTACCATAGAGCATGATAATGAAAATATAATAGTCTCCTCTGTTGACAAATGTAAATTGGATTATAATCTGATCAGCAAGAAAAGGAAGGAAATAAAACCTTTGATAACTCAAATTTAAGTTTTTGTAGCGAATTCTTGAATCAGAGCCTAAAAATCAACCCTTCTGCTCTACCTATACTATTGCTGCTATGCACACGGCGACTAAACCAAGAGTCAAAGAGGAGGAAATATCTCTAAAAGCTTTCAGCAATGGACTGGGCCTTTCAGATAGTCATTTAAAACTTTCTTAATTGAAGAGATTCAGTATTTGCTGGATGTATGCCATGAACATACAGGAAATGGGAGAAAAAACAAAATTTAATTTGTGAAACCTTGCATAAACTAGAATCGGGTGTTGGATAACATCTATAGGACAAAAGCAACTCCCTACAAGACTTATGTCAGAAATAAACTATTGGAGTAAATCTTTTAAAGACTTCCAGTTAGATGCTGAAATAGATTTTTCCACTGAATAAACATATCACCGTATTGCCGCATTTATCTTTAAGAGACCACCCTCAGACTGCATTACTGAGTGTGTAATGTAATAGCCTGAGGCAGAAAAGATGTCCAGTTGAGATGACACAGTTTTAACTGTTAGGTCTATTCAGTAGATAGGGAACGGAAACCCTTTTTTTCTTTTTTTTTTTCCTTCTTTTTTTCCCTTCTTTCTTTTTTTTTTGTTGGAGTTCTTCCTTCTAGTAGCATGCTTGCCATATTTAAAAGCCTTTTTAAGAGATGTTTGGGAGAAGTACATGACCTAAAATGTTTGATTTTTTCAAACTCTTTGATTCTATAATTAGATCAGTTTTATTTTTGCAATGTTTCAGTGTAAAAGCTAAATTACTCTCATGCTTTTAAAGACAAGCATCAGTTTACATATAGATTAAATGAAAATGTAATTAAAAGTGTATGTTACTTTATATAGAGAAGAGTATTGTCCTCTACTCTTACTTAATAATTCATATGAAAAGAACTATATTTAGACAACCTAAATTCCACAGGACTTCTGTGTCTGATATTTTCTCTGGATAAAATGCTTCCAAAAACTTCTAGCCAGGAAAGAAGAAACACCAAGTTCAGAGGCTTTGATGTCTAAATATAGTCCTAAATTCTTTTATAATATTAAAAATACTTTAAAATAAAATATATTTTGCTGTGCAAAAATACAAACCTGTTGCTTTACACAGAAATGTATGCATGATCATTAGACTGTATTCGGAACTATTCTTAAGAGGAAGAGTCACAATCCAAGCATAGTCCTTAGTAGTTACTTTTCTTATATGGTTATGTGACTTTTTACCACTCTTCTGGGGTTTTTTAACAGCCATAAAGAAACTTACAATCCCAGGAACATCTCCAAGGTGCTTAGGAATGGAAAACACCCTGCTGCTATCAGCATCCAGCTGGAAAAATATTTTGGGAAAGAGAGTTCCCAGTGGTACTGGATACGTGTCCAGAAGATTCTAGACAGTTGCACTGCCAATTGCAGAACACAGTTAACTTTCAACTGGTGGAAACATAGAGTACTTTGGTTGTCTGTGCCAGTGAAGGCACTCTGTTGAAATAGGCCTTACTGTAGACCTACTTGCATCTACATTCTTATCCTCCTTTTTTTTCATTCTCCCCTTATTTTTATTTTAGTGTTTCCCATTCATGTGCTACTGCAGTGCCTTCCATTCCTCCTGAGCTAGTGCTAGAGAAAAGAACTTGTGACTGTTGTGTCAAACATGATAGATGAGTGGAAGCCAAGTTGAAGGAGTGTTTAAATGTTCACATTATAACAGGTACTGTAATTCAGTGCACTTGGGAAATCCACATGACCTTTTATTGTGGTTAAGTAAACACTTTTAAGGGAATATTTACATTTTCTCATCTAGCTTCATGCCCACAGTGTGCTAAAATAAATTTTGGACAGACAGATTCTCTTTGAAAAAATAACAGCTTCATTCACACACTTCAAAGAAGTGATTATATAAGCACTAGATAAATTTGCCACAGACCTTTTAATGAAATTGAATTAAATAAAGTAGGGCAAGGGTTCATTGTGAGGCATAATAGCAGTATACCTTAGTACATTGTAAAGCATGGAAACCAAACATTATATTTTTGATCTATTCTGAAGCCTCTTGTAAAAGCAAAGCACACTGAAATCTATCTACCAGGAGCTGATCATGTGTTCTTCCACAGAACCTTTTAAAAATTTGGATCTGAGGTTCGAGGTGTTCAGCTGAAATTCATTCCAATTTTGTGACAAAGTATGTAATACGCTTTCTGCTCATTTTAGTGCATTGCCCTGTCCTCTATTTCATAACTATAACTGGCATCGTGAATTGGATGCATTCCTCAGCTGCTGCCTGTAGGCAGGAGGCAATGGAGAAGTACAGCGCCACACAGGCATCTCTTCCCCCACTGCTTGATGGGCTTGCTGGAAGAGGAATCAGTGCTCAAACTTATCCTTTCAGTTTCTCATGGTAACATGCTAAGTGGCAGCTTTGTTATGATGCCAGCCTTTCTCCTGCTAATAAGTGCTTAGCTTATTTAAATTCTCTATACTATGCACAATGGTCTCTGTAGAAATCTACCAGGTGAAAGTATTAGCAGAACTCGCATTTCTCTCATTGTGTTTTAGGCATTTTATCCTCATTCACACATTTCACTTATTATACGTTTGAAAACATAGCAGGAGAAAGAAGTACGCCATTCTTCTTCACAGGTCTTGATTAATAGAGGTAGTTATGTCCACCCTGTAAATGACTCAGCCTAGAAGCATTATCTGATCAGAAGAACTTGAAATAT
Source organism: Tapera naevia (assembly GCA_033556795.1). NCBI lineage: Eukaryota > Metazoa > Chordata > Aves > Cuculiformes > Neomorphidae > Tapera > Tapera naevia. Next base: position 1,212,931 of record JAUMJJ010000172.1, on the reverse strand, counting down.
TATTTCTGATTTCTCACAGTGAATCTCTCCCCTGGAAGTTTTGTCTCTCTTTTCCTCTTCTCCCTTCTCAGCTTTCACCAAGAAGTGTGGGAGGCAGGCTGGCAATTGCATCGGTATCGGAATTCTTACACGCTCCCCAATTTTAAAAATCAGATTGTTTATTTAGGAGCGTGTGTCACCCTGATAGCAATGGAATGAACTGCCCCAACTTGGCGTTCACTGTATGTGCAAGCAGAGAAGAGGCTTCAGTGTGTTTAATTGACTTTTCACAACAGTAAGCCCTTACTTATGAATGCCAGTATATGGATATGGTCTGTGAACAAAATGTTTTAAGAAACATAGAAGGAAATTGCTGCCCAAAGATCATCTTCTGGAACAGTACTAGTGAGCATTTCTACTAGAGAAATGCAGCTTCTAAATTCTCTTTACTTCTTACATGTTTAAAAATAATGGATATGCTATTATCTTGCCTTGATAGGCTGACATTCTCCTTGGTGACCTCTAGAGGTTCTTTACATAGTCAAGGTAGAGGGAAAAGGGGGTGGTGATTCAGATCAGGAACATGTTTTAGCTTTATTTTACAACTTTTTATTTAGAAAGTTAACAATAACTGTGAAGTATTTGTCAAGTAATATCTGGGGTATTTTTCCCCCGTTTCTTCCTGATTTAACTGAAAATCTGTTGGTTTACAGCTTTCTGCTGCTTTCTTTGAGACTTCTATTTCAGTCATTTCAGTAGCCATATTATCATAGAGTTTTCTTTATTATTATTATTATTGTTGTTGTTGTTGTTATTATTATATGTGATGAGGTTTTACAAGACCAAGTGCCGAGTCCTGCAGCGTTACAGACTTGGGGAAGAATGGCTGGAAATCTGCCTGTCAGAGAAGACCTGGGGGTGGTGTTTGACAGCCAGCTGAATATGAGTCAGCAGTGTGCCCAGGTGGCCAAGAGGGCCAATGGCATCTTGGCCTGTATTAGAAACAGTGTGGCCAGCAGGACCAGGGAGGTGATTGTGTCCTGGTACTCAGCACTGGTGAGGCCGCACCTTGAGTATCGTGTTCAGTTTTGGGCCCCTCAGTACAAGAGGGACATTGAGGTGTTGGAGCGTGTCCAGAGAAGGGCAACGAGGCTGGTGAAGGGGCTGGAGAACAAGTCCTACGAGGAGTGGCTGAGCGAACTGGGGTTGTTCAGCCTAGAGAAGAAGAGGCTGAGGGGAGACCTCATCACTGTCTACAACTGTGTGAAAGGAGGTTGTGGTGAGGTGGGTTTGGTCTCTTCTCCCAAGTGACAGGTGATAGGACAAGAGGTAACAGCCACAGTTGCACCAGGGCAGGTTTAGACTGAATATTATGAAATTTTCTTCACTGAAAGGGTAGTCAGGCATTGGAACAGACTGCCCAGGGAGGTGGTTGAGTCACGATCCCTGGAGGTGTTTAAAAGATGGGTTGATGAGCTTCTTAGGGACATGATTTAGTAGTGGACAGGTATGGTTGGACTCGATGATCTCAAACGCCTTTTGCAACTAGGTGAATCTATGACTCTGAGATTATATTTTAACCAGATAGAGTACCTCTGTGAATTAGACATGATTTCTGTTCCTTAACAATGGTAGGTTTAAAGATAAACAGTTCAGACAAAAGATCCTGAATCATCATCATTATAATCCGGCTTTATTGAAATAAATGAAATTATATTGTTTTTCACCAAATTAAAAAATGTATTAATTTCTTCACTGAATCTCACTTTTTTGACTCTTTCTGCCTCCTTCAAGGCCTGTTGTTTCTTAGCTATACAGCTAAGGTGAACCTAAAGGAGTTTACCCTATTTCAGATCTTCTAATTAACCTGCTTTTCAACCTTTTGCATGGTGTAACTGTAATGTGATAGAGTAGAACCAGTTTATAGAGGAAAGTGCAAATATTAATATTTTAACTTGTGCTTTGAGTTAGGTGCTTTCAAGAAGGAGCTGTATTTTATTTAAGACACATCAAATGAAAATCAAAAAATGAAATCAAGAGAAGAAATAAAACTACATACATATGCTGCTATGAAGAAGGGGGGAAATGGAGTTTAAAGTAGTTATATAGAATCGCTATATATATAGATATACATGCTTCTGCACTTCTTTGTAAAGTATTCATTGATAATGAAATAACTTATTGAAGTTCTTAGTCTGTAGAAGTGATTTTGTCTTAGATACAAACGGTTTTATTCTTTCTTACATTTACATTGCTCTTACAAAGAACCAATAGTTGACATTGTAGCAGGAAAGAAGTTTGAACGCTTTATGCAAGTAAACTAAAAATGTGTTTGAAGGTTTGCAGGTTTCTTAATTACTCTGTGTGTTTCTTCAATCTAAAATTAATCTAGAATGACAACACTAGAGCTCATAGTATGAGCATGAACAAAGGGAATTCCATTGGAGTTTATTTGATAAAACATTTCTTAGAACATAGTAACCAAAGTTTTCTTTGTTTAATTTGAACCAACTCTGCCAGAGTTACAAAAATAATTGGTGAATATTTCTATACAGCAATCACTCCATTTAGGTTTCATGGTATTCATATAACTCAAGTAGTATACTTATGTACTGAACTTGTACCTCTTGCACAAAAAAAACTCCTTTCCTCAAGAGTCTTGCACTGCTGAAGTTGGTTTATTACTAATAAAGTTGGATCATGAATCAGAAAAGCACATGTTTGCTTGTCTTTTTGCAGTGGTTGATCTCAACCTTCTAAAGGAGGAGGTGCGGTTGTATAGCTGTACTCCTCGCAACTTCTCAGTGTCACTGAGGGAGGAGCTGAAGCGAACTGACACCATCTTCTGGCCATTGTGTCTTCTGGTTAAACGTTGTGGTGGAAACTGTGCCTGTTGTCATCAGAGTTGCAACGAGTGCCAATGTGTACCAACAAAGGTTACCAAAAAATACCATGAGGTAGGTGCGCTTTTTTTCACATTTGCATGTTTGGAAATACTGAGAACCATTGAAGGCATTTATTTCTACAACAGTAATGCACCAATATTAATATTTTAAAATTTGATGCACCTGCTCTCCTCACCCGCCCAGGCTCAAGGAACAACAAGATGGGTATAGTCCCTCCCACTGTAGGGGAAGATCAGGTTCGTAACCACCTGAGGAACCTGAACATATATATGTCTATGGGATCTGTTGAGATGCATCCCAGAGTCCTGGGGGAATTGGCTGATGTGGTTGCCAAGCCACTCTCCATAATATTTGAAAAGTCCTGGCAGTTGCGGGAAGTCCCTGGTGAGTGGAAGAAGGGCAACATTGTGCCCGTTTTGAAAAAGGGTACAAAGGAAGACCCTGGGAACTGCTGACTCGTCACCCTCCGAGGAGGGCCACGGAGATGATCCGAGGGCTGGAGGACCTCTGCTGTGAGGACAAGCTGAGAGAGCTGGGCTTGTTCAGCCTGGCTCCAGGAAGATCTTATAGTGGCCTTTCAGTCCCTGAAGGGGGCCTACAAGAAAGCTGGGTAGAAGGGACTTTTTACACAGGCACATAGTGATAGAATGAGGGGAAATGTCTTTAAACTAGAAGGGGGAAGATTTAGGTTAGACATTAGGAAGCAATTCTTCATGATGAGTGTCGTGAGACAGTGGAACATGTTGCCTAGTGAAATTGCGGATGTCCCCTCCCTGGAAATGTTCAAGACCAGGTTGGATGTGTCCTTGAGCAGCCTGGTCTAGTGGGAGGTGTCCCTGCCTATGGCAGGGGTGTTGGAACTGGATGATCTTTAAAGTCCCTTCCAACCTAAACCGTTCTATGATTCATTCCTGAGGTATTTGTTTCCTGGTGCAGTTCAAGACGCATCACAACCACGCCTCCTTGTTTAGCTTTCTCTAGTGGTAAATGTGAACTTTATGAAGGAATACCTATCTGTCCATTTCCATTGTTATACATCTATAGCTAAAATTCTTTACTAAATGTAATAAATAAAATAATTCCATTAGATTAACTATATTGTTAGCCCTGAAAGAAAATTAAGTAGAAACATAAGCTGCAAGACTCTCTTGTTTGATGTTTTAATTAATTCTTTACCGGGCTTGAGGTAAAAAAAAAAAATTAGTGGGTGGAATAAATGGAGAAATTCAGCTGAGGGAAGTCTATATTTATTTCAATAGCCTTCCTTCCATCTGGTGTGTTTCCAGTGCAATATAGCTCATAGTCAATGTGTGTGATGATGCACCTGCTGCTTTCTTGATGCTTGGCTTCTTCTCCTTCAGGTTCTTCAGCTGAAACCAAGGATCGGTGTCCGGGGATTGCATAAATCATTGACAGATGTACCCTTGGAACACCATGAGGAATGTGACTGTGTGTGCAAAGGGAATACTGAAGGATAAACATGATTTAATTGTGCTATTTTCTTTCAAAGCACATGCAATCAATGGCTGATTCTATTATGGGGCTTGTGCATTATCTCCTTCTGTAATCTCAGTTGTTTGCTTTGGGGATCTTTCATCTTCAAGACTTACAGTGAGCTCTAAAAAGAGGAGAAGCCAACCTGGGATTATATGTTTTGACAGCTCTGTCTGAAGGCCCAGTGAAAGGATGGGAGAAAAGGCATCAATGAGGGATTTAAAATAGATGCACTGTTTTTGTCCCCCACAGTTTTCTTGACAGTATATGGATTTATAATTTAGGAGTAAAAATAACGTTAGAAGGCTCACATCATGGAGACTCAATCCTTCTGGCTGTCTTATTTCTACAGCTCCAGTACACGTTGCCTGTGGTTGGAAACACGTGAGATCTTTATTTCTGTGATCAGCTACTCCTGTGTGCTCTAAATCGAAGTGTTCTCAGTTGTTTAAACTTGGGTTAAAACTGACTGTCTTATTCCAAACTAAACTTAATTTGTCTAATGCTGGTAGGAAGGACTGGATTTTTGCATACGTTCTAGTAAAGCTCCTGCCTTTTGGGACAAAGACTGGACAGTAACATGAGCTGAGGAAACAAAGATTGAAAAGAGCAGCGCCTTTATTCTTACTACTATGGCTGATGATCTTTTGTTTGTTTATTATTTTTTACTGTGTACATTTTTTTATACTCTCTTTTTGACAATATAATTTGCTTTTCTAAACTTGTTAAATATATGTATTTTTACCAAAGGTATTTAATATTCTTTTTTTTTTTATTATGACCTAGATTGACTATTGTTTAGTTTTGTGAGACTTTAAAGCCAGATTTATACAGTTGAAGGAACAAAGATGTGGTTACAATGGGAAAGGAGCATGATCTCTTTGCTACTACTGGGAAAAACACAATTTTGACCTGCATGCACAGTCATCATAAACAGAGAGGTGTGGATGAAGCTCTAAGCTTGCTAGCTCCATGACACTGAAAATATGAGAGAGGCATTACTGTAAGTGGTTTCAGAATCTGACTTTAAAAATTCCCTCTCTACATTCTGGCATTTGTTCTGATCAAAAAGAAATGAGAGTAGGTAGTTGCATTCTGGCTTGTTTAACTCTTTAATTTCTTTGAAGTAGGATGATCTACAATGTAAGAAAAACAGCCCAGTGGCTTGCGGCTTTCATGATGCATCATCGTCATGGGAAGGCAGCCTTGTTAATTTTGAAGTGTATGGTTTTACGTTGACTGTTCTAGCTGTTTAAATGCTCTTCACTCACAGGATTGTGACACTCTTCAGTACAGTTTGATGAACGATGGTTTTGTTTCTTCTGTACGTTATATCCTTTAACCAATACACTTATCCCATCCTATGCAAATGGAAAAGGAAACAGTAAAGTATTTTGCTATTTTGCTTGTAAAATGCTTAAACATTATGCCTAGTTTATTTTTATGACTATTGGATTTGCAGATTGTAATGAATCACCAAATAAAGTAATAATGCTAATTTTGGGAGAATAAACATTTCTGTGTGGTTGCTTATTTTTATTTCAATACGTAATAGCAGGAAAAGTTAAAAATCGTTATTTTCTACTTACTATTTTGAAAGTCAGTTATGAAAACAAGTGTCTTCTGTCACCAAGATGTCCACTTGCTTTATTAATAATTCTTTTTTACTGTAGATCCAAAAGAAGAAAAAGGGGAAATAAGGAATATGATGACATTTGTAAAAACATTCAAAATGTTCAAAATTTTATGGATACGAAGCCATCGAATTAAATAAATTCTGTTATTGTTTTCATTGTAAAAATGAGCTCTGATGAAAATGTGGATATTTTTGTAAGTTGTTATGAATTTTAGATATCAGTTCTGGAAAATTCTCAGGTAGCTTCTGATTCTGCCTTAGGTGGCCTATTTTGCCCAAACCTCAAGCTTCTGCTGGATAAGAAAAAAAATGTGTAAATGTAGCATATAATTATCCAATCTGAACATAAATCTCGTATCAGAATGCAGAATTAGAGTCACAAAAGAAACCTAATTTACTTGAATTTTGAGACTTTGACCAGAATAAAGAGTGTTTGCAGGGATGTTGGTATTTTTTTTTTTTGCATTAATATTGTCTTCTTTTTTCTTCTGATTTAAAGAGCCTTTCAAAAGCAAGTTGTGATAAAAGAAGAAATCATAGCCTCTGAAACCATAATTCACCAGAAGAACTGTAAAATGTAATTCTGTTACTGAAATTTCTGCTGTAGGAAATGCCAGAGATCTCATTCTCTCTATAGATTTGCTAGCAGATGATGTGCCATGCATTTTGGTGGCAGCAGAGGAATACAGAGTTTCTGGAGCCACACAGGTTATGGACAGTGTGTTTTCCAGAAGTCACAAGTATTTCTTCTATTGCCTTCCTCTGACATTAGCTGGCTTTATTCTTTGCCAATTTCTTGCACCAGCTTCTTTCCCAGTTGTTTGCTATGAATCTGCAATTGAACTCATCCATTTGTTCTTTACATCCCCCTTCCAAGCACTGTCTCTCATCTGATCCAAAATCACCATTCTTCACGTTTGCCGTAATTTTGCGGACCATTGTTAAGCTCTTTCCCTTGTCCTTGACTCCTTGCTGAAGCTATGTCTTCTACCTACCACTGCCCAGGCTTTGTTTTTCCACCTCCCCTCAGACATTCAGGGCCTTTAGCACTCTGTCTCTTCCCTACATTAAAGAGCATATATGGGCTCAGTTGTGTTAAAGGGTGAGATTTGGGAAAGATACCCAGTGAAGCAATGAAGGGTGCAGTTCTGCTTTGTGCTATATCCTCTGTCTTGCTGCATAGAGCGGCTGCCCACCAGCCATGGGTAGCTTCTGATGATGATGTGAAGGGATGCATCCATCCTGCCTGCATGCAGTAGGCTTTGTCTGGAGATCCTGCTGAGTTTTCCACGGTCTTTGTATCCAGAAGACTCTTAAAACATTTTGAAGATAGCCTTCTGACAGCACAGGGGAGCTGTTGTTGCGTTGGTGCCCTCCCGTTGTTCAGAAAAAGTGAGGTAAAATACACAGGACGAGGCGAAGACAGGTTGTGGGGCAAGGGGTGAGCTGGACCAAGCTGCAGCCACTGGAGGAAAACACAGCAGAAAAGGGTAAGAGGCAAAGGGTATGACCTCCATCTCCTAATTTGCTGACAGCTGCCCTAGAGTGACACTGTTGCTCCCTGACACCTTCCTCTCTTGGGAGGTTTTGTCAGCCCCAACTGCAAGGCTACACACAGCAGGCACTGTGGGAATGGTGCCAACCAGTGGAGGGGATGATACAGCTCTGGGTCTAATTGGGATGCTTATTTCACGCTATACTTACTTACAGAAACAATTGCCTAGCTCTACCCCTCATAATTTGCTTAAAATTCTCCCATCGGGAGGTTTTAATTTCCTCTCTGAAGATTTCTTACTCAAAACTTTTCCATCAGCTGTTTCTGTGGAGTGCTGACTTCTTGCCACCTCGAGATTTCACACAACATTCAGGAAATGCTCCTTTGAGGGTTTTGTTTTCATTATTATTATTATTATTATTATTTATGTTCTATTGTTTCTAAGCAAAGAGTGTGGTAAAAACTAAAATATATTAATCATGAATTACTAAAAAGCAAAGGTTTCTTCTGCCACAGTTACAGGTCATTGCAGCTGAATGCCAAGTATACCGTATGTGTAGAAAAAGATTGACGAAAGTGGGTAGAAAGCCTCTGATTTTCAATGTGGAATAGAACTTGTGAGCTTTCACGTAACAAGTTTCTGGAGTTTTTTTTAATTGTTGCTATTTTAAGCCATGAATTGCTGAACTACATTAATGGAAGCATCAATGATTGTGAATAGAGGGAAATTACTATTTCCAGTGGGCCTAAGCAGTGGAAACAGCTGAGTGGAATAAAGTAGCTCCTGTAAACTGACAAAATCCAAATAGCGTAGGCTGCATTTTGTAGTTTTTATCGTATTCCCAGTAAATGGCTTCAGCTAAAAGTAATTATTCCCCCCAGAGGAATAGGTGGGGAGCTGGTGACTGATGGTAAGCCTTGTTTTTATGGATTCTGTAGATATTCACATTCCTGGAACCCTCTGGTCAGCCGTGGCCAGAATGGGAGTGATGTGGAGGAGAACCAAAACTTTAGTCACCAAGGGCGTTAACTGCAGATCTGTTGGCTCTTAAACCTTTTTTCAGTTTCCTTGTTCTTTGGCTGCCTAGTTGCACAGATTCACAGCTTCTTTTCAGCAGAAGGAAAAAAAAAAAATATTTGTGGATCATACAACAGTGTGGAAAGACAGACAGAAGCACTACAGTAGCTACTGAAGCATCAGCTTTGACCTGATTTCCTTTCTAATAGAGGACTTTGTTGAAAATCTCATAAACTTGCCATTCTGATACGAGCAACTTAAATAGTTTCACTTTGCACCAAATTCTAGGAACAAAAATTGGAAACATTTACTTTCTGTTACACTTCTGAAGATTCATGCCACTGTTAAAAACTCTCATAAAACATCACGCAGAGATGCTGAAAGAAACATGATTGCAGATTCTCATTCAAACCAAGCTCTGCAGCTAAGTAGACTTGTTTTTCTGATGCTGCTTGTGACGATATGAAATTTCAATTAGTCTGAATAAGTTTGGTCTTTATATTAGTTTTTGAGTGGGATGCTTCATCAGACAAATTGCCTTTCAAACTCCTTATATGCACCTTTTAAAATCAGGGATAGCATTTTTGTTTGTTTGTCTGCCAAAATCACATAATACAAATACGACTGATTTTTCAACATAAACTGGACAGTTTTTCGGAAAGTGACAGTTTACCTGTGACCTCACTGGAACTTTCCCAGCTTGTTAAAAGAAAAATAAGTTACCAGCCCAGTCATGAGAGAAAAATTAGAGTTTTTTTGGAAGCTGAATTGGAACATGTAAGCTAGGTTTCTGCTTTGAGTTATGCTTCATTGAGCTTGTCTGTCTTTAGCAAGTACAGACTCAAAGTCTAGCCCTCCTGGTTGAGGGAGCTCTGTTAGATGCATGGGATTAATCAGTCAAGATATCCCATTTATAGGCCTGTTTTCTGAACAAAATATGTCTTTCTCAAAGAAGAGCAACATGAAGTTCTGTAACCTGGAATGTTTTCCTATATAGCTGATTTGACAAGTTTTGTTTTGTTTGGTGAAGATAGAACTGCCAGTTTGACTCAAGCCCATTCTGTCTTCCTCAGATTCTGCAGTGTTGACGACCGATCCGAACCACCTTGATTCTGGCATCTCTCCTGTTCAGACTGCATGGCAAACCACATCTCTCTTAGTAAACTTGCTTTTCTTTCACTTTGCAGAATCCTCATAAATTAACAAGGTAGGCAAGCAAACTTTTTCATCTTTCTCACTTTGTCTTACTTAGACTCCGGTCATATCAGTGGGATGTGCTCTGGGATCTTGGACAGCACCTATGTAAAATTCATTTAAGCAAGAAGGCCAGTGGAGCCCATGAAGTTTAGGATTCTTTTTTGAAGAACAGTGTCACACAGTGTTCAGTACAATTAGCAACTTTGTGTATCAAAAGACAGTAAAATTAACTGCACCACTTCTTTTAAAAAGCTTTATTTAGAGACTGATGAGAAGAGAGTCATGGTAGAGCTTTTATTTCATTTTTTCTGAAGGTTTTCACAATTTAGAAGAGGGTCTGCTTTTCACCCTCACTAACTGACTTTTATTGTGTGTCCTTTTGTCGTTATTTCCCTCAAAAACAGAAAAATAAACATATAACTCTCTGTGTCCTCAGGTGTTGAAAGGCTGGACTCCCCGATTCTTTTTGCCCTCTCTTTTTCTGTAACTGATAATACTCTTTAGTGAGGAAAAGTAGGTGATCTGTCTACCATATGACATGTTCACGCTTCTGTGGCTCCTCAAAGATGCTAAGAAAATTTCTGATGTGACTACGGTGGTGAGGAAGTGGTAGGCAGAAACTGGCTTTTTGGGGAGCTTCGTGTTATCATGAAGTCATAGCAGCCTTTATGTTGCTAAGTGCATACAGAACTCATATGCACAAAATTCCACCACTGTTCTGCAGAAGGGATACGTCCTATGTGCAAAGCCTCAAAAATAAGTCTGTGTACCTGTGACCCACTTAGTTTTCATATATTATTTTGAAGATCAGTGTTGAATGACAATGTATATTGTGAGCTGTAAGCTTTTTCAAGCAAAGGAGTAAGCAACTAGAGCTCTAATTCATTCAGTAAACAATAACAACAGTCTCAATCCATGTTATGTTGTATGTTTAAATGTCAGAGCTTAAGCATGGATTTCTGATACAGGAAGAAACATTCATGTGTTGGTTGTGGAGGTAAGGTGATGGGACATCCTCTCTTGACTATTTTATGGTATTTTGCTCTTTGTGGAATGGTCTGAGAGCTATTATCTGTATGTGATCCTTGGCCACAAGCTGGCTTCCACTTTGAAAACAGGAGAATTAGGAGAGTGTGAATAAAAACAAACAAACAAACAAAAAATCCTGTATTGCTTTAGATCAGATACTCATCTGGTTCAGCATTCTTGTATCTTTTCATGGTGATAGCCAATGTTTATGAAAGGGTGTAAGTACGCTGCGCTTTCCAAAATCCAGAAATCAGTAGTTTGGGACTCCCTTAGCCAGAGTTTGTGTTACAGACCTTGACATCCTCATCTTTAAACAGCTTTAAAACACAGCACATTTAAATGAATTAATGTATCTTCTGTATTATATGATCAGAGAGAGCTGAAATTCAGCACGGGTCCTACATAGCAGAGAAATTATTATCCTAAGTATCATAAGCTTGATTTCCTTTGCCACACCTGAGCTTAATGTGTTCAAATGGGGCAGATCCACTATTTCACTACCCAAAAGGCAGGGGGATAATGAGGTATTGATGATTTACACAGGAAAAGAAACAGATTTCTTGCATGCACTCTGAAGTGTTCAATAAAAGATTATTTTCTTTCTGGAAGATATAAGTTACTAATTCTTCTTTTACAAAGCATTGTTAATGTCTATATATGTCTTCCTTGTATACCTTTCATTATCCCAAAGGCATTGGTCAGGTTGGACAATCTTTTCTCACACATTTGGCATACTCTCCTTTTCTTTCATCAGTTTCAGGTAAATTAAAATTTTAGCATTTTTTTAAGCTGATTCTATTTTTCATAGAATCATAGAATGGTTTGTGTTGGAAGGGACCTTAAAAATCATCCAGTTCCAACCCCGTTACCATGGGCAGGGACACCTCCCACTAGACCAGGCTGCTCAAGGACACATCCAACCTGGTCTTGAACATTTCCAGGGAGGGGACATCCGCAATTTCACTAGGCAACATGTTCCACTGTCTCACAACACTCATCATGAAGAATTTCTTCCTAATGTCTAACCTAAATCTTCCCTCTTCTAGTTTAAAGACATTTCCCCTCATTCTATCACTATGTGCCTGTGTAAAAAGTCCCTTCTACCCAGCTTTCTTGTAGGCCCCCTTCAGGGACTGAAAGGCCACTATAAGGTCTTCCTGGAACCTTCCATTCTCCAGGCTGAACAAGCCCAGCTCTCTCAGCTTGTCCTCACAGCAGAGGTCCTCCAGCCCTCGGATCACCTCCGTGGCCCTCCTCGGAGGGTGACGGGTCAACAGTTCCCAGGGTCTTCCTTTGTACCCTTTTTGAAAATGGGCACAATGTTGCCCTTCTTCCACTCACCAGGGACTTCCCACAACTGCCAGGACTTTTCAAATATTATGGAGAGTGGCTTGGCAACCACATCAGCCAATTCCCCCAGGATTCTGGGATGCATCTCAACAGATCCCATAGACATATATATGTTCAGGTTCCTCAGGTGGTTACGAACCTGATCTTCCCCTACGGTGGGAGGGACTATACCCCCCCAGGTACCCATCTTGTTGTTCCTTGAGCCTGGGCGGGTGAGGAGAGCAGTTGCCTGTGAAGACTGAGAGAAAACAGTTGTTCAGTACCTCAGCCTTCTCCTTGTTTGTTCATACAAGGTCACCATTTTTGTTCATAGGTGTCGATGGGTATGGTTTCTTTAACTTTTCTTTTCTGGTTGACGTGCCTGTAGAAGCCCTTCTTGTTATTATTTGCTTCTCTTGACAAGTACAGCTCCAGCTGTGCCTTGGCCTTCCTGACCCCGGGCAATGTCCCTATGCTCTTCCCAGGTCACCTGTCCCTGCTTGCACTGGCTGTGCTGTTACCCCTTGCTCTTCAGTTTGACCAGCAGGTCTCAACTCAGCCACACTGGTCTCTTCCCTTCTCTGTCTAATTTACTTCATCTGGGGACTGAGCGCTCTTGTGCTCTGCGGAAAGCATCCTTAAATATTTGCCATCCTGTTCTGCTCCCTTATTCCTGAGGACCAATTCCCAGGATGTCCTTTTGGCTGACTCCTCCTTGAAGAGGTGAACTATTGCTTTCCTAAAAATTAGAGTCTTTATGAGTCTCTCGTATTGCCTACAACTAAACAGAAATGTGTTATTGACACTTCTAATAATATAGACAAAATTATGGCCTAAACCACAATGGA